>CM057225.1:19700930-20230930 GCA_029891385.1 Erythroxylum novogranatense
TTTGGGACGGAAAATTTACGTGGGTCCGGTTTATTGTTTTCTGGTCACCGTTTTATTTAATCGGGGACCTATAGAGGTCCAATTGTGCACCGTCCGCCATTAGATTTCTAATTTTAGACGGATTTTCTGATGGAACAAAATGGGATTAGGGCCGGTAATATCATGAACATGCATTGTCCTTATTCTATATTTGTGCATAAATGGGAATTTTATGCAAAGTGATTAATGTGCATATGGCATAAATTGGTAAAGGCAGATCGTGCGTCGTAAATTGGAAACCAATGCAAATCTGAGCGATCGTGAGTAGACCTAGATGGTCTTATTTATTGGTTATTTGCTTTTGTTATATGTTGAATGTGTATTGATTTATTTTATTGATTGTGATTAATATGGGTTCCTGATGTGAGGTCCTGATTGATTATGTATTGAAACTGCGTTATCAAGTGTTCCTTGAATGTGAATGGATGACCTAGGTGTATATATTGAGATTGTTAAAATGTCTTGCATGCATAATTGCACATGAATGAAATGTGACTTCTTAATTGATGTCGAATGCCGGACTACGGTTCGATGATAGTAATTATGATTGACTGAGCGTATGCAAATATGCATAAGACATTCCACTGCATGAATACATGAAAGATAATGAGAGTTGTGACCAAAGTAGTCAACAATAAGTGAAAAGAGCTTCGTGCTCAGATACTGATTCAAAGCCTCAGGCTCAACGACAATGAGCCCTTTATGGGACAGTTCACAATGAGCCCTTTATGGGACAGTTTACAATGAGCCCTATATGGGACAGTTACAATGAGCCCGATATCCATGGGTACGGGACAGTTTAGACACTCGGTCACGACAAAGTAATGAAATGGAAAGTGGGTCTCATGCATATATGCATAACATAATTGATTTGATTGTATGGAATGAGAATGGTTGAATTACTTGTATTGAATGAGACTGCAACACTGTATTGAATGGGAATATGACATTGTGTTGAATGGGAATGATAAATTTGATTGAATGATCGATTTGATTATATTGAATATGACATCAGACGACAAAATGAAAATATGAAATCGTATGTGAATGTGAGGTGTGAAAGGGAATATGAAATGTGACTTAATGGAAATGAAAGTATGTGTTATATGTTATGGATCGGGTGAACCATCGATGATGGTCACTCACTGAGTTCGCAAAACTCACCCAAAATTTGCATCTATTTTTCAGGTCTTGAAGAATACCCCGTTTGACACGGGAGTATGTCTACTGTAGGCAAGTGAAGGATAGAGGTCGGGATCAGTTCGTGTCTGCATTAGTGTCTTATCGAATTGTATTCCGCAATCATTGTGCAATAATGCTTTGTATTTATAATGAGCCATTGTGGTTTTAATGTTTTACTCATTGATCGATTGTAAATTATTCTTGATGACCGTAATAACTAAACCGGTTTATTATGAACATGGGTTTTAGTTACTTATCGTTTTGCCGCACTAACGTGGAATCAATGGCTTCAAAAGAAAAGAATGTATATCGAGTTTTAATCGATCGATGTAAGACGCCACTTCATGGGCACGGACTCGGATATCACCAACGATATCAGGTTCGGGTCACTCGGGAGTGGGGTGTTACATACACAGTAGCACAAGTCGACTAGGATTCTCAGGTAAGTCGACTAAGATCATATATTTTCCTTCTTTTGCTTATAACTTGTCCATCCGACCTCCTGTTGACTCGATTCTCGAGGTATCGAATTGTGAATCATTTAATTTCATTTATATATGAAAGTGGGAATTTTAAAGACAAAATTGACAGAAATTGGTTAGGTTAAAGTGAGGGGATCGGGTAGCGATTTTTGGACCTTTTGACGTCTGAATTGAACGATTTTAGTGTCTATGGTTTCTTTGGGCATAGGGGAACATTTTTACAGTATGATTTATGGAATGATACCGGGAATGTCACGAACATGCATTGTACACATTTTCATTGATACATGTGCATCTTTAAATAGTTCTGCCTGTACATTCGGTAATGTGTATGCAATTGCACTGTTATAGAGGCCCATTTGGAGCGTCGATCCACCGACGCTATCGAGACTTCTGGTATTAGCTCGAAAGTGTGTGAGTAACCTAGATGGTTCCTCAATTATTATCTGTTTATATTTTGCACTGATACAACTGTGGAGAATAATGGTAGGATTAGTGATTGTGTTTGTTTATGACTGGGCTCCGGGCACGGATGGTCCGATGAATTGGAAGATTTGACATTGAAGTGTCTTTATGTGTTGATTGTCAAATTGCTTACTGTTTACTGTGCTTCATTGCATTGCTTCTACTGTGACGAACTATTTAATGTGCTTCATTGTGTTGCCTCTTCTGTGACAGACTAGGTATATAGTGACTGTGATATATTGAGCATATTGCATTGCATACACAAATACATGAATGGATAATAATAGTTGTGACCAGAGTCGCCACTGATACTGAAAAAGAGCCTTGAGTTCAAAGGGAGATAGTGCATACCCAGAGGGCTCTCCTACTCCCCATACGCTGCTCATCGTCCACTCGCTTATCGCTTAAGCACTCGGTCACGAAATCAAATAAAATGGGAAAGTGTCACATATGCATTGCATTCATAGTTGATTGAGTATCAGAATGGGAGCAAGGCAAGAGTGCCTTCTACAATTGTGAATTTCTTTGTATAATGATATGGTACTTGACTTTGTTATTGTGAACTAAACTGTGAATTGCTTGAGTGATGCATGAATCAAGCGAACCATCAACAATGGTTCTCACCGAGTTCGCAAAACTCACCCAAAATTTGCAACTAATTTTCAGGCTTTGAAGAGTACTGTTAGACACGGAGTATGCCTCACTGCATGCCGTGAAAAGATAGGGTCTGGATCATCAAGGCCTCAGATTAATGTCATCTTACTTTTATACAATTATGGATTCCGATTTTCTCGAAAATAGTGTTGTAGTTCTAGTGGGCCCCAAATGGGCTATTGTAATTTTATTGATTGTAATGTGATCACTGAAATGTTTATGAATAAAATTGGGCCCAATGTGATTATGGATTTTGTACATTCGATGGCTAAATATCGTGGATCAGATTATGATGACCTAAAATGTTTTTTTAATTTATACTTAATGTTTGACAAGATTCGAGTTCTCTAGCATACCACTCTCGTGAGGCACAAACTCGGATATCACCCACGATATCGGGTTCGGGTCTTGCGGGAGTGGGGTGCTACAGTAACAAGAGAGAAATAAGCTTGTTCAAGGCATGGCCGTTCCTATAGTTTTATAGGCCCTGGGCAAAATTAACAAAAAGGGCCCCAAAAAATTGACAATATGCTTAAGTTTACATATTTGTATGAAACATAAATGATTCAATTTATAAGTTTACATAATCAACTAAATATTAAATGATCATAACACTAACAAATACACAGAGAATCATGATTTATGAAAAATAATTTCTCCGTGCATTTCTAGATGCAAAATCATTAATAATATTATCAAGATCAATATTGTCCAACATATCCTTCTCAATACATAACATAGCTAAACCATTCAACCTTTCTTGTGACATTGATGACCTTAAGTAGGTTTTCAATAATTTTAACTTTGAAAACTTCTCTCAAATTGATGTTACGATACAGTATAGTCAATAGAATTCAATAAGCAATTGAAACATTTGAATAACAATCTGCAATTTGAACAAATTTAAATATTTCAACCGATGACATTAACTCATTTGGCAAAGTCATTTGTAATACTTTTAATTCAGAAAAAGATCATCTAAATCCACATCGCATACATTATTATGAGAAAAGTCGTCGAAAATTAATACAACATTCTCTTAATTGTTATCATCTAATGACCTCAACTTCTTTGAATTAAATAAAATCCAAAAATATTATCAAATGTCATTAATTGTTCAAATCTATTCTTTAACGAAGTAATTGCCATATCCACAACAACTAGAAAGTAATTAACCCTGAAAGAATCCTCAGCTGATTGTATTTCTTCATTATGGTTAATTTCATCAAATTGTTGTTTCCTAATAACATAAAGTCTAGTTAGAAATGTAGGCTCTATATTCATCTCAAGCGCAAGATTTTTGGCAATATTTATACTAGAGCTAAACCCTTCATCTCTATATTTCTCAAAAAATACCATCGCACCTTCTAATTGCTTTATGGTAGCAATAATGCACATAGATTTAGATTGCAACTTTTTACTCACCATGTTAATAGCGAATAAAATATCATACCAAATAATCATACTAAGTAAAAATTCAAAACTCTCAAGTACACCAACCAAGTTTTCTGCTTCACTCTTTGACTTGGCATCATCACAAGATCTAGATAATTCCATCAAAGCCAATCTTATTTGAGGAGCTTGAAATCTAATAGCTTTAACACTTTTTATTCGACTCTCCCAACGAGTGTTGGACAATGATTTTATAGTTAAGCCTCAAACATTATCAAGCAAAACCTTCCACATTTTAGGAGAACTTGAAAATAATGCATATATACGCTGCACGGCTCCAAAAAATGAAACAGCTTTAACACAAGAATGTGTCATATCACTAAAATTAAGATTAAGATTATGACAAGCACATGGCATATATAATGCTCTTGGATTTATTTCTAGTAATCGCTTTTGAACCCCTTGGTGTTTTCCCTTCATATTAGAACCATTGTCATAACCTTGACCCCTTACATTATAAACATTAAGATCAAGAGAATTAAATGCATTCAATAATTCATTGAAAAGTCCTAATACGATGTGTCATCTACCTTTAAGAACTCTAAAAGTACTCTCTATTTTTATTTTTTTATTTGACATATTCACACATCGTACTAACAAACTCATTTGTTCGTGATGACTCAAACTGGGTACAATCAAGAATAATAGAAAAGTATTTAGCCTCTTTAATGATTCCTATGATAGAACTTCTAACGCTATGGGCCAACAGAGAAATCAACTCATTTTGAATTTTGTGACCAAGATAATGATAATGAATTTCATGATTTTGAATACGCTTAACATGATCTTACATTATCACATCAAATCTAGCAATTATTTCAATCAATCTTAAAAATTATCATTACCATCTTGGTAAAGTTTCTCATTGATCCTCGAAAAGCTAAATTATATTTAGCAAGATATTTCACAACAGAAACTATTCTTATCAAAACTTATCTCCAACGCTCTTTCTCCTTTGCAATTTCTTGTTGCAAATCTTTATCAACAGCTTTGATTTTGTTCAATCTTATTCTTAATTCATTCCACGCTCATATTAGTCATATGCTCAATGCAATTCTCATGTTCTTCGAGTCTCTCACTAAGATGCTTCCAATCTCTAAACCGTCATTTGCTAATCCACTTTGTTTGTTAGTAGATTTGAACAATTTACAACAAAACAATATACTTTATCTACATGTTTAGAATAAACCAACCATTTTCTATCGCTAATCTCTCCATTACTCAAATTTCTATAATAATAAGAATATGAAAATGACGAGAGGTATTATCTAAAGGAGACATAAGATTCAACTCTTATAGGCCCTTTTTAACTAAAGTATCCCTTGCTTTATTATCAAGATTATCCCAATTTCTAGGATCATAAATGTCTAATATGGGCTTACTTGCTCAATATAATTTAAATTTTCGTAAGTGGATGCATTTGGTACATGATCATCCTTACTCGATTTCTAATATCCTCATGAATATGAATCTTATCACTTAAGTTTTCTTTATGTTGTTCAAAACCACCTTCACCTAATTCCTCGTAACTCCTCATTAGAGGAGCCTACTCTTTTAATAAATTTATTTATCGCTTCTTTTGGGATTCTATCAACTGTGCTACTTGTTTTCTTTTTCCTTTTTCACTTCCGCATAAATGCTTTTTATGCAACATAATATAAACTAATTATAATACTGTTGGAATATAAAAGAACAAAAGCACTCAGATAGAGTTGGAAGAAGTATGCAGCACAACCAAACTCCAACACTTTATAATATATCACAAAGATATATAAATGGTATTATATCTGATGATACAGGACAAAATAAATAGCAAAATTTAGTATCTAATATTAAAAATAAAAACAAAGAGTAAAATATATTAAAAATTAGAAACTTTACCTTTAAATTATACTCAACTCAAGACAAAATCGCAAAATTTTTTTCACGCTAATTTTGAGTCGAATACTTTAAATACATACATTAATGAAAATAAAGAAATTAGAAGGTAAGAATATACTTAAATATTTCAAGACTATTTATAAGCATGGGACCACAAAGTTACCTTTACATAAAAAAACAATATTAACTTATAAGGTTAAAGTCATTAAATGAATGACTTTAACGTTATTTCATAGATGACTTTAACGTTATTATAGTAATAACGCTATTGTACTAAGATCATATGAGAGGGGCTGTTGAAGAGGGGGCCTTTCATAGTGGGCCTCGGGCAGGTGCCTTGTCGCCCTCGCCAGGCAAGCACCGTTCAAGGTTAGATATGCAGTGCAGTCTTTCGGAGACGAAGATTTGAGACGCTTGTAAGCCTCAGAACGCTTCTAACAAGATGCCTTGAAGATTTGTGATCTTTAAGAGAGAGAAAATTGTAGAGAATTAAACAGGCAAGAAACATAAATGCAAGAAGAGGAGATCTCGGAGGTGATCGACGACGCAGAGCTCGAAATCTTCTACTATGAGTTCGAGAGATAGGGCGGACCGGTAGAGGGGGAGGGGGTGAAGGCGTCGTTTGAGGGAGGCTTCAACTGAAACACACTCTTATAAATGAAGTGTAATTGACATCACAAGTTACGAAATCACTCTCTAGATAAAAGAAGAAAGAAAACCTTAACTTTTGGGTGAATAAGAAAACACACCTTGACCTGACTAATTCAGTTGAAAAAAAAAATCGGAGTTAAACCTTCAATTTTCTGAATGGCTTTTTCCTTTTGCAAAGTCCAAAAGAGAAAAGCATGTGTTTACAGTACCTTTCTCACCCTTCACATCCGAATCAGACATGTCTGACCAAAGAAGACTATTTCTTTCCCCAGTATGTATTGATGAGTACAGAAATATTTTCTTCTTTATATACACCATACTACGCTTCGCCAACTATCTTAAGTCAATGAACGAACATCATTTTGTTAGATTTAAGAAATCACTTATTCATACAAACAAACCAAATAATCGTCTATCTAACCATAACCTAGAAAGCTTCAAACTTTCACAGAAACAACTCATACATGACCCATTAACTTAGTAAGCATCAAACAAGAAAATAAATAAAAAAGATTGACATCTTGTACCTACAAAGGAACCAACAAAATCGTCAGTGAAGGTGAATACTTACTCCTACCATCTAGATAGTAAATACTTACACCTTAAACCTATATGGAGAGTTCTCAACTCTGCTCCCATAAGAAGTTCACCAAGATTTTCAGACTATCCTTCACCCCTCTTGTGGCTTGCAAAAGGAAGACTATAATAGCTAAAGGGCATCTCAATATCAATGGAAGTGATCAAATTTACTTTCACTAATAAATCGTCACCCTCAACGTGCTTGTGGGTAGCTACCAGAAGGTAAAACCCATATCCGCATTGAAAACCAAGCAAAATGCTATGAATAAGATAATAAAACAAGTGAAAGACTCCATCTTTGAAGAGTTCCCGAAAGGTTAGAGTCAGATCTGGGAGACCCAGATCGTAAAACTTACAAAAAAACAAGAATTTAATGATAAATCAATAGCCCAAAAAGAATTTCCAAAAGAAAAATGGAAAGAACTGACCTTGTATGCCAAAATTAGCGGTGAGTTAATTACCCATTACCCAAAATCATTTTGTTGGTAGGCCTCTTTCTTGTTACACATGGGGATCTGAACAAGTACCATAGGAAAATAGATCTCCTTTCTATATCTGTGCTATATTTTCATATATCTTTGGAGTGTCTGTGTCTTTGCGATCACGATCTGACGGTCCACAATAAACGGAGCTAGCTATGCTTATTCCTCTAGGTTTTAGCCCTGAAACCTCCAGATCTACTCTCTCTGTACTCTGATCTTCACACACGGTACGCCTTGCATGTTTACCCAAATGAATGCCATCTTCTGCTAGATGGTCGTATGTTTGAACAATATTCAAATTCACCAAAATCTAATATATTTATGAGAAGAAAAACCACCATTTAGCTACTAGAAACGATGATCTTTTCATCTCCTTTTGATCAAGAACATAGTTGTTATTGCTATTATATGAGTTAGTCATGTCAACAGTATGTGACTTGACTTTGTCGAGACCAGATTCAGAAGCATTGATTAAACTAGTCTCAGAGAATCATGAGTGGAGATACGATTCCATTGTCCATGCACGCCTATGATGGAGCTCTTAAGAGTATAAAGAAATCTTAGAAGTCTTCAAAACAGTAAGTAACTCTATTGAATGTCTAAAAGGAAACCCTATAATTCACTATCATATTTTAACATCTTCTAGCAATATGTTAGCATACCCTAGAGAGATTTATTGTTTTCTTCAACAATAGAGGAACATTTGGAGCAATATTGGAGGAGCTTTTGAAATATTCTCTTATTCATTTATTCTTTGTTAAGGCTTATTTGTTCTTATTTTGTTTTTGTTGTGTTTTAGGCCATAAACCCTAGTTAGGGTTAGGAATGTAACTTGTAAGGATATTACAATTATCTATACATGTGTTTGATTATTTAATTAACTGGACTTATTTTCTTTTTAATAATCTTAAGGATTGTATAAAGGACCAATAGGTAAAGTGTAATTGGATTTATTTTCTTTTTTAATGTTAGATTTTTATTGGACATAATAGATCCAATCTTAAGGGTTGTATAAAAGATCAATAGGTAAAGTGGAATATGTGAGTTAGGAGAATAAACATTTTAATGTTAGAGAACAACAATATCCTAAACTTTAGTGATATCCAAATAGATTAACTATACTTAATGAGTTTGATTAGATTAAATTATGCCTCGAGAGTTGCAAGTTACCTAATCAATTATACTTATATGCCTTGATGGAGGCATATATATTGTAGGTTTGTAATTTAAACTAGATAATCAATTGTGTATAATAATTGAAATTCCTAAAAGTGAACCCTAAAGCCCTAAAGTTTGCTTATTGATCTTTTCCTTGCTTTATTTGCTTTACTTTCTTTAATTTAGTAATTAAATTATCTTCAATCAATTATGAGTTTATTTATTTAACTAAGATTACTAGATTTAGTAACTAGTTCTTTGTGGATTGATACTTAGCAAGTTATTTACAATTGACTTTACATGCTTATAGATATAAAGTATATCACTAACTAGTAAGATAAAGTGTATAAGATAAATATACTTTGCAAATAAAATTATGGTGAAATCATAATTATGAGATTCATATTGTATTTATATTTTATCTTAATTTTTTTCAATCATTATTCTATTAAGACTAGATAATTATATAGTGAAAAACTAGCACGAGTTATATTTCTTCATTATAAATGAAGTAGTTGATCTTAAAAGTTAAAGTATAGAGATATCTCGAACAAACGATTTGAGTGCTTGTTATATAACAAGTTTACTAAACTAACTTAACATGAAAATTCTATTTAGAATATTACTTTTGTGTCATGAAAATGCTCATTTTGATGACTATAAGTGACCTGAGATCTCCAAAGTATCGCTTATTGCTATATTTTGATATTACTTGCACTTATCATAGTCAAAGGTAGCTCAATATGATATAAACTATATGGAAGTAGTTATATGATTAATATATGATTCATTACCTTAAATTAATTAGAAAGAATATTATATTGTTTTCAATTAGTATTAGTTTGAGAAATCCTTAACCAATGTATAATTGAATTTTGAAAATAGTTTTTAAATGTCATTAAAAGAATCATTTATTAATGTTGGAGAACTAATATGATCAAATCAAATAGGTAGACATTATTTATATGCTATATATATAATAGGAGATTATATAATGAAATGATTAATTCATACAAAAAATATTACACTAAAAGATTAGTCAAAATCAATTTAATAAATTCTAAAATTGTTAATCAATAATCTTAATATTTTGATATAAACCCTTTAATCCAATGTTCAGATTTCAGACTGCTCCTACCGAAACCGCACCAGAACGGCCTAAATGGTTTCGGTTTGAATTCGACTACATTACCGATTTCGGTTTGAGACTTACGGCACTGCAATACCGTACATTTTGGGACCAATCCAGAACTTAAAATATTTGAGGGACTAAATTGAAAATAAAAAATTACCTAATTTTATCTACCCCGTCCCCGAGCCCTCGATGTTTCCAGATCTAGATCTGGTTTCTCTCTCTCCTTTGGTTACCTTCCTCTCCTCACATCGTCAAGCTTCCGCCCTCCTCCTCTCGCCAGTTTCGCTGCCGCCTCCTCAGTCACCACCTCCTCCTCGCTTGCTTCGATTCTTCTTGGTCTCTCTCTCTCCCACGCCGACGCCTCTCTCTCTCCAAGTGTCTCGCCTGTCATTGCCTCTGCCCTCGCCCCGCTGCCTCCTCCTCACTGCCTCCTCTCGCCGCCATTGCCTCCTCCTCGATGTCGCCACAACCTCACCGAAGACCCGATTGTGTTTGGCTTTTAGGTGTATGTTTTTTATTTTGTTTTTCATGTTTCATGGAATTTTGAAGTTGATTGTGCCTGTGATTGTGTTGATGAGTTGTTGTTGGATGATGGAAAATCGTAGAGGTTGCTTCGGTTTACGCTGGAATGAGGAAAAAAATTTGAATTTGTTTGAATGTTGAACAGTTGAAGGCTCGAAGGAGTTGAAGTCGATTTCGGTTGTTGAAGACTTGAAGGGAAGGTTTGATTGAAGTTGAAGTTGAACTTGAAGTGTTGAACCGATGATATTGAAATTGAAAATAAATTGTGGCTTTTGTGATTTTGTCATTTTGCCTTGTGGAAGTTGAACTTGAACCGATCAGGTTAAATTGAAATTGATTGGTGATTGATTATTATTGGTCCGATTGGAAATTAAGTTTGGAATGGTGAATTTGGTGATTGTGATTTAGTATTTTAGTAGATTTATGAAATTAAAATTGAATTGTTGAATTATCGTGAATAAGATTGAATTTGACTATTTGAGTTTGTGCAATTGAAATTGAGTTTGATAATTAAAATCAAAACAACATTTAAATCAAATTGTAAAATTGACAATCAATTGATCAAATGTGAAATTAATAATTAAATGTAAAATTGTTAAATTGATAATTAAAATTGACAATCATTAATTGACACATTTTAATATTTGTTAAATGGTCATTAATTTTAATATTTGGGTATTGAATATTGATAAATAATTAGTTAAGTATAAAATTATGGAATTAGAAATTAATAATAATTTGATTGTAGTTAATAATGATAGTATTTGTTTATTTGAGTATTAGTTTTAGCTAGGTAAATAATTAATTGTTCCTAAAAAAGTTAAAAGATGTTGAACTTTAATGGAATGGCAATATATATGTGGGGAATTATAAATTTTAAATTGGTAATGTTATGAAATTGTGATTTGTGAATATGATGTATACTTGTAGATTCCAATTTATACTTATAATGTCGATTAAGAATTATAAAAGCATTATATATATTTAAGAATGAAATATAAAATGGTGTATATAATATTATGGTGTGTTAGAAATAGAATTATGAATGTTTTGTGTTAATTAGGATCGAAATTGTTGGATATTGAATGGAATTATGATTGTTTTGTAATTGTTAGGATTGAGGATTGTTGTAAATGGAATGAATGGAAATTGAATTGTGATTGTTTTGTAATTGTTAGGATTGAGAATTGTTAGAAATGGAATGAATGGAAATTGAATTGTGATTGTTTTGTAATTGTTAGGATTGTGAATTGTTGGAAATGGAATGAATGGAAATTGAATTGTGATTGTTTTGTAATTGTTAGGATTGAAAATTGTCGGAATTGGATTGAATTGGATTGAATTGAATTGGATTGGATTGAATTGAATTGGATTGAATTGGATTGGATCGATTGAATTGATTTGATTGAATTGGATGGATTAGAATTGAATTGGAATTGGAATTGAATTGAATTGAATTGGAATTAGAATTGATTGAATTGGAATTGGATTGGATTGAATTGGATTGGATTGAATTGGATTGGATTGAATTGGATTGGATTGGATTGAATTGAATTGAATTGGATTGAATTGATTGATTGTATCGAATTGAATTGAATTGATTGGATTGGATTGATTGATTGAATTGAATTAAATTGGATTGAATCGATTGGATTGAATCGATTGATTGAATTGGATTGGATTGGAATTGAATTGAATTGGAATGTAATGAATGGAATTAGATTGATTGAATTGAATTGAATTGGATTGAATTGATTGATTGAATTGAATTGAATTGAATGTAATGAATGGAATTGAATTGGATTGATTGAATTGATTGATTGGAATTGGAATTGATTGAATTGTATTGATTGAATCGACCGGATTGAATTGAATTGGATTGGATTGAATTGAATTGAATTGGATTGGATTAGATTGAATTGAATTGATTGATTGGATTGAATTGAATCGATTGGATTGATTGGATTGGATTGAATTGAATTGATTGGATTGAATTGAATTGAATCGATCGAATTGAATCGATTGAATTGAATTGGAATTGAATTGATTGGAATGGAATGAATGGAATTGAATTAGATTGATCGATTGGATTGAATCAATTGAATTGAATTGAATTAGAATTGAATTTGAATTGAAATTGATTGGATTGGATTGGATGGATTGGATTGAATTGATCGATTGAATTGGAATTGAATTGAATTGGAATGGAATGAATTGAATTGGAATGGATTGATTGGATTGTATTGAATTGAATTGAATTGAATTATAATTGAATTTGAATTGAATTGGAATGGAATGAATGGAATTGAATCGATTGGATTGATTGATTGATCGATCAATTGAATTATAATTGAATTTGAATTGAATTGAATTGGAATTGGAATTGGATTGTATTGTATTGAATTGAATTGAATTATAATTGAATTTGAATTGAATTGGAATTGAATTGGATTGAATTGAATTGAATTGGAATTGGAATTGATTGAATTGTATTGGATTGATCGATTGGATTGAATTGAATTGGATTGATTGGATTGATTGAATTGAATTGGATTGAATTGAATTGAATCGATTGAATTGTTATATATGTTGAATGTTTTGAATTGTTAGCTTTGTGCATATTGTCATCAGGTAATGAAATTATGTGTTATTTATTTTGTGCACGATAAATGGAAGGAAGTTCAAATACTCCCATCAACCTAGTCCAGAAGATACAATGATCCAAATTGGGCTCATAATGGTGTGGTTCCCGTCAAAAGAATCATACCATTTGCTTGTTTTGTAACAAGCATTTGAAAGGTGGAGGAATCACCGATTGAAAAGACATTTAGTGGGGTTAAAGGAGATGTGAAGCGTAAAAAGTAAGTCATGATGTGAAGTGGCGATGAAGACATTGTTGATGAACATCAATTGAGAAAGATAGAAGGAAAGATTGAATCTTGAAATTGGTAGTGGAAGTTCATTTCCGCTTTGGTGATTATGGAGATGTTCAAGGTGGAAGTGGTAGTGGTAGTGGTGGTACCGGTAGTGTTCCATCTCGCCACGATCCTGCATAACTGGTGAGGAAGAAAAGAAGGCAAATACTGGTTTCTTTGCACCACGAACAACTCCTGAGCCCAACCTTCAATTCAGTAGGCAATGCGCATAAGAGATGCGCTCACAATGTGGATATGGCAGAGCTAGATGGTGGTATGATACAGTGTTCGCATTTAATGCTTCTCAATCATATTATTATCAACCTATGATAGATGTCATAGCCTCTTATGGTCCAGATACAAAGGGCCATCGGTTGATGACTTAAGAGGTAAACTTTCGAGTCAGTCCGTATCCAAATGAGAGCTTATTTGGTGAAAGAATAGTGAATTGAGTATTAATGGATGTTCAATTATGTGATGGTTGGATTTAATAGGAGACAAGAGCCTATCATAAATTTTTGGTTTATTGTTTTAATGGCTCTATGTTTTAAAATCTATTGATGCATCCGGGATGATTAGAAGTGCTGATAATTTGTTTCGGATATTTGATGAAGTTGTGAATGAAGTAGGGGTGGAAAACATTGTTCAGTTTATTACTGACAATGATTCCGCTTATAAAGCGGCAGGGATAAGGTTACAGAGAACCTATAATTCATTTTTTGGACTCTCAGGTTGCATATCGCATTGACTTAACACCGGAGGATATAGGAAACCTAGGTATTTTCCTGCTTTTGATGAGACCATGCAGTATGGCAAAGAAGGTGACAAAATTTATTTATAATCGTGCATGAGTTTTAAATTTGATGAGAACGGATTTACCAATGGTAGAAATTTATGTCGCCTCATTGTGACAAGATTTCATGACAAATTTCTTATCACTTCACTTTTCTTTCGTTGAGGTGGAGTTAAGGCAAATGTTTACAAGTGATAAGTGGGTTACATCTCAAAGATGCTAGGTCTAATGCCGAATGGAAGTTTGTAGTATCATACCGAAAGATAGGAATTTTGGTCGTAATGTCAATTCGTTATCCGAAGTTTGTGAGCCTTTGGTGAGGGTGCTTCGCTATCGATAGTGAAGAAAAGCCAACAATGGGTTATATTTTTATGCTTGAGAGAGCAACTAAGCAATTAAGGCCAATCAAACATAGCCTTCTTTATACCGCCATATATCTCAATCATTAATGAGAGAAGGAAAACAACTTTCTTCTCCATTGTTTGAATGGGCATTTTAAATCCCAGTGTGTATTTTAGATCGATGTTGAAAAGCAAGTCGAAGTTAGTAGAGGAATGCTTATGACAATTACAACAATTGTTCCTCATGACTCAATGCAAATTGCTTTAACCACACAAATGGAGGCTTATAAGCACTCTTATGGAGATTTTGGAATGTCGGTCGCTATTCAACAAAGAGGACCTCTTTCTCCGTATTACTTATTTCCTATTTCTTATTTGTTGAAATTTATTTATCACTTTATTTTGTTTATAACACTACTTTTGTTTTCTTATAACTTGCAATGCTTGGTGGGATCTTTTCCGATGTAGTGTTCCAGATTTGAGAAAGTTTATATTCGAATTTTAAGTCAATGTGTGAGTGCAACGGATGTGAACGAAACTGGAGCACATTTGAATTTATCCATTCCAAGAAAAGGAATAGATTGGAGCATAAGAGGTTGAATGACTTGGTTTTTGTTCGCTATAAATTTAAAGCTTCGAAAGGTATGTTATTTTCATTATTTTCATTATTAATTTTATATAATTTCTTATAATTTTCTAATAATTAAATGTAATTGTTTATTAAGACTCTTAGTAGCACAAGTTGTTCAAATGATCTAATTGCGATTGATAATATTGATATTTTGGCGATTGGGTTCAAGAACCCAATTTGGTTGATGGAGTGATTTGAATATGAAAGATAATCTTGGATAGAAAGCATTGACATGTCATTTGGTGCATTAAATTTGAATGATGATGATGATGAAGCTCCTCTCAATGATGAGGATTTTGTACCAAATGATCAATGGGTCAGAGTAGTTCGTGCGTATCCGCCTATTGACGATTGAACTTCGTGTTTTATTTTCTTCTTCTTTAATTTTACTTGTATTTGATCATTGATGTTATGTTAAATTATATGTATGTAATGTAAATGTAATATTTTGTTTCAGTTCAACTTCTACTTGATTGCTTATTCGTCATCAACCTTTTGTAATATTTATTGTTCTTTTTATCTGATGTTTTGAATCTTTTGATATAAATATGTAATATTATTTATTATAATGATGAAATTGTATGATTGTAATATTTTAAATGCTTTGTATTATTCTTAGTTTTATAATTGTATGATGATGATTGTCTTTATTTATATTAATTGTGGTTATTATTTATATGTAAAATATTTAAAATTATTGTTATTTCAAATTAATTGTCATTATTATTTATTATTAAGATTTTTAAAGTATGGTTGATGTAAACAAGAACTAGTAAAGTATACAATACAGTTGTATAATATATCAATATGGACTATTTTGCAATTTTTCAAAAGTTTAGGACTATTTTATAAATTAAAATATCCTGAACGGCATTCTTGCATCTAATTTGCACCTGACAGCCTGCTCAGAGTCCAATCCGCATCGAGTTCGGATGCAGATTCGTAATATTGCTTTAATCACGTAATTAAACATAAATTAAAGAAACTTAATTCATTTGATCCTAAATACGCTTTATGATTATAATTTATATTCATTTTAACATATAGAAACCTAATATTTAACATATAAAAAGGATAAAAGACAAAAGATAATTTGATCAAATTGGACTTGGTTATTAAATTTAAAAATTTTAAGGTCAAATATAAGATATTCGATAAATAAGGATTAATATTAAACATTAGATCTTATTTGGACATAATTATTATTTAATTGTAACATATTATAATTATAATACATTTAAATATAACTACAATTCAATTAAATTATTTAAAAGTCTAAACTTTGTTATAAATAGTGGAACCGTAAAGGAGTTATAATTTTGGCCTATCCTTCTCTATACTTATAGAACTTTCTCAACTTATTCATGTAGAAACCGTTAGATTTTGAACTCTTATGTGACTATAATGATTTTATATAATATGTTAATTCGATGAGAGTTGTAAGAAAAAAGTCAACTGTTATAATGTTGATTTATATCCTACAAATAATCGGTTAGTTATAGTTAAATGACATAATTATTTAAAGGATTTTTATTATAAATATTTAGATGTATATGATAAATTATATGGAATGAATATACATTGCAAACAAAATTCGATGAGAACATTGTTAGTGATCTGTAGGGGGTTGAATAGATCTTTAAGCTTTTTCAATATTTTCTACAATAAAATCGAAGTTAATTCACACAAAATAATTTAAACAAATTTAAATGAAAAGAGTAGGAAGAAGAGCAAACAATGTTTTTATAGAGGTTCGTGCTAAGACTCACGCCCTCTACCTAAGCTCCCACTTAGGATTTTGCAAACCACTTTGTAGTTCAAGGTGAACTTTACAATACCGCTGATTTCTGCCTGCTACCTTTACACTTGATTTGTTTTACTACACAAATCCTACCAACACCACTGATTTCCTACCAAGCTACCTTTACAAATGATTTGTCTTCCCAAGACAAATCCTACCAACACCACTTGATTTCACTCAAGCTACCTCCCACGTGACCTTTCATTAGTCTCTCAAATTGTAAGATAAATAAGATAAAGATTGAAGAACAAAGCTCAATACATGATGTAATAAGATAAGAACAATAATGAGCAATTTTGGAGCAATAGAAGAGTATGTAGGCTTATAGAACTTCTATCAACTCTTCTTCCATCATCCTCTATTTATACTTGAAGAAATATAGTGTTGGAGCTCATTCTAGCCGCTGCTTGATTAACATTATCGCTCCTTGATAATCTCCCTACCATTTTGGCTAATTGACCGTTGGAGCTGATTTGGTGCATCCATAAATCGACTTGTCGAATGAATAAGTCGACTTGTTTCAACCATTTACGTAAAAATTGTAACTCCGCCTCCAATAAGTCGACTTGTGTATGTAAGTTCCACTTGTCGTCCTCGATAAGTCGACTTGTGTATGGTTAGTCGACTTGTTGATATATTCATATATAAGTCGACTTATGCTTGCAAGTCGACTTGTGTTGCCTTCAACGGTAACATCCATCCAAATCGCCTATAATCCTCATGTTTTATGCCATTTTCCTTATAAGGAACCTCCTATCTTGATTCTTCAATGATTAAACACTTGCTCATCTTGATTTGCACAATTCTTTCATCAATAATACCAAATAATTTCTTAACTAATTCTAGATATTTTATTATTATCAAAACATAAAAGGGATTTAATTTGTCAACTACCATTGGTCCAACAATCTCCCCCTTTTTGATAATGACAAAACACTTAGAAATTGTTTAAGAAATGAAAACAAAGAAACATTGATCAAGGTTTTATACCTTATCATTTTGGTTAGAAGTCTCCCTCAATCATATAAATCATTGAATTTAATAACCTTGTAAGATCAAATTCATAAAGTAATTTGAAATCATGATAGATTAAATTAAAGACAATTATCACATACTCCCTTAATCAAGTAACTAAAGAATATCCAATTTCATTTTTCTCCCCTTTTGTCATAATCAAAACAACTAATACAAACCAACAATAGATGAAATATCGCAATCACATGAAATAGAGAAGCAAGTCATCAACCACAAATAGTCTCAAGTAGCAAGCAAATACAAATAATATGAAATGTTGGTCTTGGCTAGATACAAAAACCATCATGGTGGAGAAACATCATCAAGAATAAATCTCAAAAGTAGAAGAGAATATGTATTCGGAGATTTTAGGAAAAAGAGAATTTTTGAAGAAGACCCAGATAACTTATATTCGACTGGCAGTTCATAAGCAAACAAAAACAGCAAAGAAAAGCAAAGTCATAACATAACAATCCAACAATTAATACAAATATCAGAAAGTCATAAGAAGCACCACACACTTGAAATAGCATAAGAATGCTGTAGACATAAGTCGACTTGTTTTACCTCCATAAGTCGACTTTATCGACCTTCATAAGTCAACTTGTCGTACTGCATAAGTCGACTTATCCTTAAATAACTTCATGTCCAAAGAACTTCATATATCATAGGTCTACTTGTTTCCACATAAGTCGACTTGTTAGCAGATTTGTCACCAATTAGTCGACATCCACTATCAATGTACCATATGCTTGGTAGATTTTCATTCCTTGCTTGTACTTCTACAACTGAAACATCCTTTCTTCTCATTGGTACCCAAGCCATCTTGGGTCCATTTTGGTTAGTCATATAAACCACATTAAGAGGTGTTGTACCTTTACCACCCGATTTTCTTAACCTTAACACATCTCCTAATACTTTTACATGCAATTTCTATATGACCATCTTTCAAGCATATAGCACATCGAGCAACTTTTCCATCCTCGTAAATTTAGAAATTAAAGAACAATCTCTATTATAAGGATCATATCCCAAACCATGTTTAGAAATAGAATATCTTTGTAAAGACAACATCTCTTCAAACTTTGCATTTCCACCAAGAAATTTTCCAACCACATAAGAAAACTTCTTTCTAAGTCTACCAAGTTCATTAGTAAGATTTTCTTTTCAGCAAGGCATGCAGAATGATCTTCCTTAGTGCATTCCAAATCATCAATAGTTTCATGCAAGACACTATTTTCAGCAATTAGTTCTCTTATTTTCTTTCTCAATTTTTATTGATCTCAATAGCTTCTTCAAAATCAATTTGTAAAGCATTAAAAGAATCTATAAGATCTTGATCAATGAAAGTTACCTCATCTTCATCATCACTGTTGAGAAGCTATCCGCCATAAGAGCAAGGTTGTTTTCGCCATTGCTTTGATATGCTTCCTCATCATCACTCCACGTGGCTATAAGGCTAGCTTTCCTTTTCCTTTGTCATTTTTCCGAGATTTGAATTGAGGATGAGCTTTGCATTCTCTAGCATGATGTCCTCTTCCATGGCAAATTTCTTCCTTTCTCCATTTCTTCCACCATTTAATTCCTTCCTCCGATTTTTAGAAATCCTTTGAATTTTTTCAAATTTCAAGCGACATTGCTATTTCTTCGCCTTCCTCCTCTTCATCTATTTCTTCATCACTTTCATCAAAAGAAGAAGTATTAGCTTTTAAAGCAATTGACTTTTGTGACTTACCTCTACCTCCTCTAGATTTGAGAATGATCTCATAGTTGATAAGTGATCCCACCAAGGCGTTGAATTCCAGATGATTGAGATCTTGGATTCCATAATGGCGGTGATTTGAGAGTCCCATTCTTTCTAGAAGGAGCGGAGAATCTTCTTCACCTTCTCGCTATCCGTCATATGCTTTCCAAGGTTGCCTAATTCATTTATGATTTCTGCAAAACGATCAAGCATAATGGAAATAGACTCACCTTCCTTCATGACAAACATTTCATAGTCATGAAGAAGCATGTTGATCTTTGTTTCCTGACTTGGTTGGTTCCTTCACGGGTGATGCGAAGTCTTTCCCACATTTCTTTCAAGGCTGGTACACGAGTTAACTTGGTTTCTTTCCTCAACCGTGAGCGCAATAAATTAGCTTCATTGCTTTCGCTGATGTAAGCTTGCCTCCATCATTGTCATCGTATTCCAAATTGCTTTTAACTCACCATTTTCTTTTGACGGTGGTCAGGACCAAGATAATTATCTTCCAATATTCCACTCTTCGCTTATGATGTGATACTTCATAGGATTTTTCCAGATGAATAGTTAGTACCATTAAATAAAGGAGGCGATAATTGTGTTACCTTCTTCCGCTTAGTTTGTTGTGTGCCATCCCGGATACTTCGCTCGATACCAATTGTTAGCGATCTGTAAGGGGGTTGAATAGATCTTTAAGCTTTTCAATATTTTCTACAATAAAATCAGAAGTTAATTCACACAAAATAATTTAAACAAATTTAAATGAAAAGAGTAGGAAGAAGAGCAAACACTGCTTTTATAGAGGTTCGATGCTAAGACTCCACGCCCTCTACCTAAGCTCCCACTTAGGATTTTGCAAACTACTTTATTACACACTTTGTAGTTTAGTGTGAACTCACAATACCGCTTAATTTCCGACTCAAGTTACCTTTACACTTGATTTGTCTTACGGCACAAATCCTACCAACACCACTTGATTTTCTACCGTTACCTTTACAAATGATTTGTCTTCCACACAAATCCTACTTAACACCACTTGATTTTCTACTGTTACCTCACACGTGACCTTTCACTACCACCAAATTGTAAGAGAAATAAGATAAAGATTGAAGAACAAAGCTCAATACATGATGTAATAAGATAAGAACAATAATGAGCAATTTTGGAGCAATAAGAGTATGTAGGCTTATGTAACTTCTATCAACTCTTCTTCCATCATCCTCTATTTATACTTGAAGAAATATAGCAATGGAGCTCATTCTAGCCGCTGCTTGATTAACATTATCGCTCCTTGATAATCTCCCTACTATTTTTGGCTAATTAATCGTTGAGCCGATTTGGTGCATCCATAAGTCGACTTGTCGAATGAATAAGTCGACTTGTTTCAACCATTTACGTAAAATTGTAACTCCGCTTCCAATAAGTCGACTTGCATACATGTAAGTCGACTGTCGTCCTCGATAAGTCGACTTGTATGGTTAATGACTTGGTTGATATATCTTCATATATAGTCGACTTATGCTTTGCAAGTCGACTCAGGTTGCCTTCAACGGTAACATCCATCCAAATCTTCTATAATCCTCATGTTTTATGCCATTTTCCTTATAAGGAACCTCCTATCTTGATTCTTCAATGATTAAACACTTGCTCATCTTGATTTGCACAATTCTTTCATTGAATAATACCAAATAATTTCTTAACTAATTCTAGATATTTTATTATTATCAAAACATAAAAGGATTTAATTTGTCAACCACCATTGGTCCAACAAACATAATTATAAGATTCATATTATATTTATGTATTTTCTTAAATTATTCCTAATTATTGTTCTATTGAGATCGACAATAATAAAGCACAAAAAACTAGCACATATTAAGTTTTTCTTTATAAAGATTAGCCGATCTTTATACTAAAGTATAAAGATAAACAAACATGTAGTGCTTGTTAGAGAATAAATTCACTAAGCTAATCTCATATTAGAAATCTATTTGAAATATTACTTGTATGTCTATATATATTTTCATCAGAATGATTATATAAGTGATTCTTTGACTTAATATATCCAAAGTATCTCGTATAAGGATTTGTTACATTTTGATATCACTTATCACCTATTCTAATAACAAATAGCTCGCTTATTAATCATTGGATATAAAATGAACTTTATGGAAATAATTGAATTATCAATATAGGATTCATCATCCTAAAGTAATTAAGGAAAATATTTTATTATTCTCGATTTGTATTAATTTGAAAATATTGGGCAAGGTGGAATGACACTTTGTAAAATAGGGTAGAAATGTCTTTAATTAAATCAATTACTAATAGTGGAGAGTAGACATGATTAGACTTGATAAAGTAGATATTAATTTAATACCCTATATCTAATTAGAACATTGTATGATGAAATAATTAAATTATACAAAAAGTTCATACATGGAAAAGTTAGTCAAAACTTCTTTGACATTCTTAAATATTTAGATAATTATGATGTATTACTATAATTAATTTATCTTTAATTATCTGATTAAACAATTTATATCTATAGATCAAGATTGTTATAATTAATTTATCTAATCTTAAATATGATTTAGAGTTGTAATTTATGTCTATTGCTAACAAATTTGAAAACTTAAAGGGTCATATGCAAAGAATGAGTTAGAGAGAGAAACGTGTGTTTAATAAAGTTGAAATTTATTATAAAGTTTGAGAAACTTTATAATTAAATACTAAATATTTAATAAATAAGGACTATTATAAGGAGTTTGAGTCTTATTTGAGCAAAACTAGTATTTAGTTAGAATTAATTATAATTCATGTTAAAGTTTAACTAAAATTAAAAATTTTAAAATTAAATTACTAAAATATCCAAAATATATTATAAATAGGCTTAGGTTTCAAGTGAGCTAGACTCTCTCTACAACAGTTGTAAAGTTCTATCAACATGTCCTATAAATACTATTAGAGGCCATTCAATCATGTGGATGTGAAGGTTGAGATGGGCTAAATTCTTAAACGATTTGAGAGAAAAGACAAGAAAAGATCAAGTTTTGAATAAAGATTTAATTAAGATTCATACTTTATTATATTTTATATGTTAATCATATTATAGATTTAAAGTGATTTTGGATTTCGTAAAACTAAATAAGAAATAGTTTTCAAATGAATAAATTTTAAATGTTATTAAAAGAATCATTTATTAATGTTAGAGAACTAATATGAACAAATCAAATAGAATAGATATTAGTTACATGCTATATGTATAATAGGAATCATACGAAGAAAAGTTTAATTTATACAAAAATACACAAAAGAATAATCAAAACTACTTTAATATTCTTAATGTTATTAATCGCTAATCTTGACCTTTGTCATAAACTATTTAATTACTTAATTAAAGGTGAATTAAAGAAATTTAATTTATTTAATCTTAAATACGGTTTAGGATTATAATTTATATTCATTTTTAACATGTGGAAACCTAATACGTAATATATAAAGAATGATTAAATAGATAGAAGATAATTTAATTAAGTTGGACTTGATTATTAAATTTGAAAACTTTAAAGTCAAATATAATATATTTGATAAATATTAGATATTGAATTTTATTTAGACCTAATTAATATTTAATTAGAACTAATTATAATTACAATTGCAATTAAATTATGAAACAGTCTAAACTCTATTATAAATATGCATGAAATCTAAAGGAATTAGTATTTATATCATATCCTTCTTTACATTTGTAGAATTATCCCAAATTTTCATGCACATATTGTTAAAGTAATGCGATTATGATAATTTTACATAATGTGCGAATTTGAGGAGAGTTGAAAGAAGAGAAATCGATACAATTTATAAATTATAAACTATTGTGTTTACATATTAATCATATTGAAATTATGGTTACTTTAACGAGGATTCAGCTGATTGGTGGTTGTGTTTAAACTTTGTAATTAACAAATGATGAAGCGGTTTGGGCTTCAAATACGATTTTTTTGGAGGGCTTTAAGAAAGGCCGAATTTGGAAAGGAAAGGGAGACAACAACGGTAGAACATAAATGTGGAGACCCTTGGATCAATCAAATGCTAATTGAAAACTGGCTTTGTTTTGTATCAAGCGAGATCGCGTTGTGTTAGATTAAAAGCATTTATTATCATGACTAACCTTTAAAAGCAATCATTCAGAAAGTCCATATTTATTTATTAATAAGTAGTAACAGAAAAGAAAAAAAGAAAATAGAGACCAAACCGTGCCAAGTACCAACCACAATCAATTTCGTTCCATGTTATTATCAAAATCTCAGAAAAAAGGATCAGACAACTTTACTGCTCTTGTGTCACATGCTGGAATTCCGGTAGATGTATAAACTCTTACCTCGGATCCCTCGAGAAAAGCTATGAAATGGACCGGAGTTGAACTCGGTTAAATCGAATTTGATTTAACTGAATTGGATTCTGGGGTTTGGGGTGGGAATAAGGGGAAAAAAACCCAAAAGACAATTCTTTAACCGGGGCTATGGAGATTGAGGTCTCGAGCTCCAATCCTTGTGTGGCTGTGGAGGATGAGAGGAAGAATAAAGCCGATAAAGATCGGGTTCGCGTGAAGAAGAAGAGTTTACAGGCTGTGATCGAGGAGTGCCAGAGAGCTCTCGAGTTACTTAGTAACGGCGGCGACGCTGACGATGAGGACGAGTGCGGGAAACGGGAGTTGAAGCAGACGCAGGAGGAATCACTGGGCTCGCCTGTCGACCAAGAAGCCGATGAGGTTAGGGTTTGATTGTTTCTGGGTTCTGATTGGATGGTTGGTCTTTAAGAGATGATTGAATATTCAAATGAAATTCTAGGCCAAGATGTTATGTGGAAACTTAATTACGGTCCGTTCATTTTTACTTTTAGCTCCTTGTTCACCTTTCTCTACATAATGATTACACAAGAAAAATATATAAAATAGTTTGTTCTTCTTCTTCTTCTTCTTTTGTCCCCCTCGGTCTGTTTTCCTTTACGTCCCCAGTAAGTTCAATTTTGACTCTCAGTTAACTAAGGTTTTATACTGCATGGCATTTTCATGTAAAGCCATGCCAAGTTGGAATATAAATCCATTTCACGATTGCTTAATGTTTTGTTATTCCGTTTGCTCCTAGTTCTCCAATTTTTAATATAATGTATCTTAGTTTGTTTCTCGTGTTCCATTGATTGTGTACTGAACAATCTCCATCTGGTGTAGCTTTAGTGTAAGGAGACTTGATCCCGGTTTGAACCAAATGTGATCTTCTTTACCTTTTATGGCTATCAGGAGTGTAATTCAGGTGTTTTATGTTCGTTTTTCTTCCTGCAGTTGTGTGACCTTCTCAAATCTAGATTGGAAGGCCCTGATTTTCTTGAAAAGTTGGAATCCGCTCAAATTTCAGTTTCAAGAAGTATCGCTGGTAAGCACCAGGAAGGTTTCTAGTTAGAATTAGCTGCAAATGGGGTTTTAGTGGCCTAAATTTTTACTTTGGTGCGTGATTGCATTTTCAAAGTTAAGCCTTAGTGAGCTCTATGCTAAAATCTGTGTGCTTCTGTTTGCCTTTTCATGGTGCCTAATCTAATGAACTTCCATGTGGTCACAGAAGAAGGTAGCTCTTGGGACATGGTCAGCGAAAGTGATCTATGGAAGATGAAAATGATATTTCTGATCAAGAGGATTATGTTCTTGTTCGAGAAGAAGACATAGTAGAAGGCATTGCATGCTTCATGGCTGCCTATTTGTTATCCCTCAAACAGTCAAAAGTACGGAAAATGATACATGCATCATTGTGGACAGATGTTTTAATCTAACATGCTATGTACAGATACAACTCTATTGAGAGAATCTTCATATTTAACTTAAATCTGCTTTTGAGTTTTCCTACTTAGTAGTACACTGCTCTAGGTTTTTGGTCCACATAAGGAGATGATCAACGTCAATCTTATGTAACATTGCGTGACTATTTATGGAATCGGCATTTAGCTTTTGAAGTTCACCATCTTAGTGATTTGATTGACATTTAAGCATTATAGAAGTTTCCTTTGACTTTCCTCCGAGGAAGTTAGAGCTCCATGATAAATCAAACCTTTCTTACTTGGAAATTATTTCTTTACAGGACTTTACCCTAATCAACTCCAGGAAGGTCAGTTTAGGCTAATCTTTTATAGTTACTTCTGGCATTATGTTGCAACCGTATATACTTCAACAAAATCATTTTCCTTGTCATGGTTTCGCACGGAAGGGTTCTGACAATTTTTATCCTTTCAGCTCTTAGCAAGACATTCTCTGTGAAAAAGAAGAAAGGAAAGCTTCGAAAGGCATGGGAAGGAAGCAAAGTTATTTATAACGTAGCATCATGGGGGGCAACTGCCATTGGGTAGGCTATTCAGTTTCTTTTTGGCTTGTTCTAGTGCTTGTGTTTTTACAGCATATAGATCATCTTGTTTAGTTTTCCTTTGGTTTTTTTATAGGTGTTGCTAATATGTATTTGCCAGTGCATAATATTTTGAATTATCTTCAAATGACAAAATAACTTTTTTCTTATGACTAACAGGTTATATCAGAACCCTGTTGTACTTAGGGTTGCCTCCAAAGCCTTCTGGACTTCTTGTCATGTTATATCAAAACTTCTGTGATATGTCCTGTTGTCACGCCAAGGGAGCGTGGCGGTGTTGTGTAGGTTTGTGCCGTCAATGCAGCTTACTGGGTGTTTACCCATGTTGTAATCCATTCTTTTCATACCCATAAGATTGATTGATTACTCTGACCTGAATTGGTCTTGTAAATATGCTTCCTTTGGGACCACTGTTAATGCAATTGTTATTTGTTGGCAACATGGATTTCTCCATGGAAGGTTCCTATCATCCAATTGGAATTGTTTGATAGTTGGATATGCGTGTAGGATCTGCCTGAAATTTAACTCCATCCAAATCCAATCATAGCTAACGAATATTTAGTTTGAGAAGTTGCAAAAGTTCCTTCTTTTGGGAATGTAGTTAATGTATTTCATCTCTTACACAAGGAAAATGAACCCTCTTCTTGCCTTAACAAAGCCAGTTACTTTCAAATAAACTCCGTGAGTCCTCGGCCTCGTGAAGAAAGCAAGAGAGCTGTACCACTCAGATTTAATGGAGAACGGCACCAAATTTAGAAATGAAGCATACTAATAACGTGATGTGCCAATGCGCATATTGACATAATATAGTCATATGTGTCTAATATTTATGGCTCCCGACATAACTGAAACTCTTTGTTCCTGTGTGACATTTATGATAGAGACAAGAGTTTGGAAATTTATGGATCAATACCTCTCGTCCGTAAGTGACCGTGATTCGCTTATTAGTTATTATCGAACTAGATCGACATTTATGTGTAATTGAATAGCTCAACGCGACAGTTTGTTCGATCCAATAACTTGACAGCTTTGACTGGTTCGTTGATTTAGCGGTTAAAACAACGCTTATTTATGTGGTTGTCCATTTTCCATTAAATATCAACTGCCTGTCCGCCCGGAAGTCCGCACCATGTTCTCCCATTTCTGTATCCACTAAAGTACAATTTTCAGGTGTTTTGAGGATGGGCAGGCTTCTATATCATAGGTATATAAATTGAGTGTATATCAAAACTGTGTAAAACCAATTTCTCCAGACTCTCTATGTAGAAATATCAAAACTAAGAAGAAGACTTGCAAATCTTATAGGAGCTGAGTCGCTTGCTCGGGGTAAAATTTGACAGCACCAGCTCAGTAGAGACAACTGATTGAAAAATTTGAGGCCGACTAGATCATTTCATGTCACGTGAGTATGCCTTTTCTAAATATCTCAAGCCCATCAGTCTGTGCCAAATTCTTGATTCGAACATTAGCCACAAGCACAGTTACCACCTATCTAATAGTAATATATTGGGAGCTTGCTTGTATAGCATGAACCTCACTTCCACTATAGATCTAGGTGGCTCAAGCTTTTTATTTGTGAGAGATAGAAGTATACGGCCTAGATCTAAAGAACACTCAGCATCACAAACCCAAATACAAGTATATTCCAGAAGCAACAAATATTCTCGAGTGTTCTACATCCTGCAAAAATAGAATTTTGATACAATAAGAAAAAGAAATATTGTGTACAGATAATTGGTTGCTGCAATTGCCCTTTTGTTTTGTATATATACATACAGTCATGTAATCTCAATAATACAACATAAATAAAAGTTTTTCTTTCATGATATCGAGCTTTAGATACATACGTAAAAATGACTGATTCTTCTTCTTCTTCAACCGCTTATAACCTTTCTGGCTCTTTACCGAAAACCTATTTAATTTCTTTACATTAGTCAAAACATTGAATTTCAATCTTCCTATCAAGCTTGATCGAAAAACTATGTGAATTGGAAAGCATAAGTCATAACCGCTTATAAGAGCATTAGAGCTAGAAGATTACATTTCATCAACTTACATAATTCCATATCGCTTTATTTTTATTCTTTTGCATCTCCCACTCCTAACCCTCGCACATCGTGTTTGGTGGAAATCGATCAATTGTTGTTGTGTTGGCTTTTTTCTACCATTGGTGAGGAAGTTATTAGTCTCGTGAATCATCCGTATTACATAACGTGAGACATGACAGCCCTCAAGAAGCTATATGCGATACTTCCATAGTGAGGGTCCCACAATTAAAACAACAACTATCATCTCTCAAGAAAGGTTCGTTATTTATTTTAGATTATTTTAACAAATTAAGATGATCGGTGATTCTCTGCTTGTTGTTGGTCACAAAGTCTCTGAGCAAGAGTTGATTCTGAGTGCATTAAGTAGACCTGGCCATTAATATGATGTCGTTGTGGTTTTACTAACAAATACTGCATCACTTTCAACTCTTCAAGATACATAATATGCATTAATGATGCATGAACTCCCTACTCCCACTGGCATCACTCCTTCTACTCAATATGCTCAATATTATGGTCAAACCTAGCCTCCTAATCCAAATGGTGGTCAATCTAGCTTTAGAGGTGGTCACGGAGGTCGTGCCTGAGGAGGTAGAGGTCGTTTGTTCTGCCAAATTTGTCAGAAACCAAACTACCATGCTTTGCAGTATAACAAACGTTTTGACTATCATTGACAAAGAAATCACCTACCGAGACTTCCTACCCAAATAACACATTTTCCAACTACTATCTTCACGCTCCTCAACCCATCGGACCTTTTGCTCCACTACAAACCTATATGGCTCGTCATCAGCCTCAACCTCCAAAGATTCCTTCTAATGGCCCATGGTATATTGATAGTGGTGCAACGAATCATTTTACTCCAGATGTTCATCATCTCACCACTAGTACAGATTTTGATGGAAAAGAACAACTGGCTGTTGGTAATGGTACTCTTCTGCCTATTGCTCATGTTGGATCTACTACGCTTCATTTACATCCTCATAATCATTCTCTTAAACTCAATCACATTTTACATGTTCCCTCTATTATTAAAAATCTGCGTAGTATTTCCCAGTTAACGAAGGATAATAATATCAAAATTGAATTTTCTAATGATACGTATTTTCAAGGACAAAGCTTCAGGAATGGTGCTAGAACAGGGAATCATGAGGGATGACCTTTACAGTCTTAACTCTACATCTCAAAGCCCTTCTCTATACAACTCATCCTCTCCCAGTTTTGCATTTCCTTCTCTTTTCACTGCTTCAATAACTCCTAATCAATGGCATGCTAGACTTGGACATCCTTCCAATGCAAGGTTGTCATCTCTCTAAGTCATTGAGTTTTAAAATTCAGTCTTCATTAATCAAGTTTTGTGATTCATGTAAACTTGATAAATATCATTGACTACCATTTGCATCTCATTCTATATCTGTCACTGAACCTTTAGAGATTATATATTCAGATATTTGGGGCCCTTCGCCATACTTATCATCTGCAGGGCATTGATACTATATTCTCTTTATAGACGATTTTTCTAGATTTTCATGGCTTTATCCTCTTAAACTAAAATCTGATCCTCTTTTGACATTTATAATCTTTAAAACTCAAGTTGGAAAGCAATTTAACTTACTAATTAAAGCCTTTCAAACCGATAATGGAGGTGAATACAAAGCTTTTCTTTCATTTATTGCTCAGCAAAGTATTCTATCTCGTTTTTCATGCCCTTACACATATCAACAAAATGGTGTTTCTGAACGAAAACACAAACATGTGACAGAAATGGGTCTTACCCTCCTAGCCCAAGCCAAGATGCCTCTAAGTTTTGGCTTGAAGCCTTCTCAACTACAACCTTCCTTATTAATTCTTTGCCTAGTCCCATACTACAAAATATTTCACCATTTGAAAAGCTATATCAAAAGAAACCTGATTACACATACTTAAAGGCTTTTGGTTGTAGTTGATATCCATATTTATTTATATTATTCTCCTTACAAGCTCAATTATCATACCACTAAATGTGTGTTTATTGGCTATAGTGCTATTCATAAAGGTTCTAAATGTCTTAACAACAATGGCCAAATCAGATCTCTCGCCATGTTATTTTTAATGAAGCGGAATATCCTTTTCTATTCTCTTCCATCTAACCAAACATCAACACCAACTCATACATCTTCTTCTACACTTCCTCTTTCTATCTTACGACTTGTACAGGTTCCTCCCCCTCCTTCTCTGTCTCAAAGAATAATCTCTTGGCAATGACTCGTAACACATTCATCATCGTAAATTCTTCTCTCTACTTCTTCTCTAAACACTCATTTTATCACACACCTCACCCTACTCTAAACACTCATCTTATGATCACCGACAAATTTCAAAACCTAAAGTTTACTTGGAAAGTATAACATACCCCACAACCCACACCAACCACAAGAAAAGAAGCATTATTACATCCTACATGACGAATGGCTATGGAAGAAGAAATACAAGCATTACATAAGAACCAAACTCGACGTTGGTACCAAGTCACCCAATTTCAATGTTTTGGGAGTTAAACACAAAGTCGCTTGTTGTAAAGGGGTTCAATCGAATCCGTGGATTGATTTTCATGAAACTTATTCCCAATTGTTAAAGCATCATCTATAAAGGTCATTATATCCTTTGCTGTCTCTTTTAGTTGGGATATTCAACAACTTGATGTGAACAACGATTTTGAATGGTGCTCTACAAGATGAAGTTTATGTAAATCAACCACAAGGTTTTGTCAATCGCCAGATCCATCCTATGTGTGCAAACTCTCAAAGGCTCTATATGGATTAAAACAAGCTCCCGGCTTCCTTTCATATTCTCAAGCTTGCTCTAAATAAATAGGGTTTTCAAATTCTAAAAGTGACACTTCACTTTTTACTTCAATCAACATGGGCTCCTAACTCGCCGTCAGGTACATTGATGATATTTTTGTCATCGACAATCATTCTGATATGATTTAGATTGTTATTAAAAACTCCACAACCAATTTGCCTTAAAGACATTGGGTCTAATTCACTAGCTTTTAGGTTTTGAGGCAAAGATCATCAATGATCTCTTTCTCTCACAAAAGAAGTACATGGAAGACTTACTTGTCAAAACAAATATGGTCGCCTCAAAACCATGCTCCACTCCCACCTTTCCAAGTGTGAAACTATATCTTTATGATGGAACTCCATTTGATAATCCATCTTTGTATCGAAGTCTTCTTGAGGTCATCAATATCTGTGTCACACTCGTCCCCGACATTTGTTACACGCTTAATAAATTAAGTCGGCTTTCAAGCTCATCCTTTTCACCCCATTGATTGCTTTAAAAGGGTTCTACGTTACTTACGTGGCACAACTGATTATGGATTGATGTTTAAATCTTCACACCTTCCTTTCCAAATCAATGCATACTGTGATTCCGATTGGGCAAGTTCCATTGATGATCGGAAGTCGACTTCTGGATGATACGTCTTCCCAGGGGGAATCTTATCTACTGGAGCTTTAGGAAATAACAGGTGGTAGCTAAATCCAATACATAAGTAGAATATCACGTGTTATCACAATTATCAGGGGAAGTTATTTGGCTGACTTCTTTTCTTCAGGAAATTGGTTTCTCTCCTTCACATAGGCCCACCTTGTGGTGTGATAACAATGGTGCTCGAGCTCTCGCACAAAATCTGGTCTTCCATGCATGAACACAGCACATCGAAATCGATGTGCACTTCTTGTGGGATAAAATTGCAAATGGAGTCATTGAAGTTAATTATGTCGTCTCTGATGATCACCAAATAGATTTGTTTACAAAACCAATGGTCGCATTAAGACATTCATCTCTCAGATAAAACTTAATCTTTGTCTTCACAGAATTGAGTTTGAGAGGGATGTGAGAGATAGAAGAAGTATATGGGCCGATCAAAAGAACAAAGAGCATCACAAACCCAAATACAAGTATATTCCAGAAGCAACAAAAATTCTCGAATGTTCTACATCTTACCAAAAACAGAATCCTATTACAACAAGAAAAAGAAATATTGTATACAGATGATTGTTTGCCACTATTGCCCTTTTGTTTTTGTATATATACATACAGTCATGTAATCTTAATAATGCAACAGAAAGAAAAGTTCTTCTTTCAGAATTTTTGATGCAAAGGTATCATCCAACACCGCAAAATAACACTCGCAAGTTGATTATTGTTTCTCAACAATCAACTATAATCTCACATAAAATGTTCTTTAAGAACCAACAGCATCCGATCATTTTGTGTTGGAAGATCGGATAGGAAATAAAATACCCTATTCATGGATGTAAGTTTTTCTATTATTTATAATCTCCGTCTTTGAGAGGTTTGTTTCTTCAAGATTAATAACAATGTCAAACTTGAAGTCAATTCTAGAATCTTAAGTATGTGCCTATAGGACTTCGCTACAACATCCAAGAATGTGAAGAATAGTTGGTATTTTAGCTTCTAATACTTATTTGTTGACAGAGAAGGGTAACAGCAACATCGGTAATTTTTTTTTTGCTTACAAAGGATAATAAAACAAACAAATCCCACACAACTCAAACTACAAACACCCTACTAGTGCGGTATTCTGCGGTACAAAGCTCCTTGCTTGTCTTGGTGGAGGAGCTTCATAATGACGTTGGAGGCTCCTGAAGTATATGCAGCTCTCGAAATGGATAAAACTGCTAGAAGCCACCTTTTATCAATGTGATTCATTTCATGAAACTTCCTTTCCCCATGCGATCCCAATAACCTCAACATATGGGCCAATATACTGCGCAAATTCATACACATTCCATTTATCGTTCATAGTACTATTAGTTCATTTGAAAGGGCCCGTGCTTACACGGTGATCAAGATGAATTGTACAAGGAAATCCTTGTCCACTTTTCATTCTCAAAGACTTAAGTCCTTTTGCAAGATCTATCAATCTCAATGATGTTGTTCATGAATAGTACGTGATTTATTAAATTTATGGTAGTCTTATAAGATTCACATTAAGAGACTTGTCAGCAGATTAATTTTTTTCCATAAACTTAAATAATAGTTGGTGGGTTAATTCTAATTGTACTACTCATGTTTCTAATACTTTGGAGAGATTCCTTATAACAGAAACCACAAGATCAAATGAAAGATTTGTCTATATATAGGCAATGACATGGGAGTTCCAATAGAAGCTATTGAGAATTATCGCTTATTCCTAGACATCGGATATTATTTGCACTTGAGTGAAATTTTTATGCATCTAGTATATCTAGGAATTTAGTTTCTTCATCCAAGTTTGATAGATCTAGATGCGGATTTAAATATGATAAGAGTAGTTTCAGTTTGTACAAACATAAACTCATGATTGGTAACAATGAACTACATGATGGTTTACATAAATTAAACCTTGATATTGTTTAATGTATTGACTTTAAATCCCAATATTGGTATCAATGTAGTTTAATCAACGATTGATCCATTTATTTGTGGTATAAATGTTTAACAAACATTTCCAAAGAATGACCTAAAAGACTAATAAAGAATGAAATCCTTTTGAAATAGATCTTCTTGATCTTAATATTTGTGTGAATTATATTAAAGGAAATAAATACAACATATAATAAAGAAAGGAGCTATAAGAAACAATTAGCTTCAATAAATATTTTAAACTGTGTGTGTAGACCATTTTATATGCCTACTTTTTAATAAAGAAAATATTTTATCATATTTATAGATGACTATTCATGTTATGTATATGTCTATTTTCTACATGATAAATCTCATGTTATAAATACCTTGGAGGTTTATACTAATGAGGTTAAAGGACAATTAGATGAAAAGTGAAAATAATCAGTCCGATAGATGTGGTAAATATTATGGTAAGTATGATGAAAGTTGTCAAAATCTTAATCCTTTTAGATTTGTGCAATATATAATATTAGTACACCACAACAAAATGTGTGACTAAAAAATATATAACTTTGTTAGATATGGATAGGAGTATGATGTGCAATTCATCTTTACCTACCCTCAGTGGACATATGCTCTAAATATTGCTATATACTTGATGAATATAGTTCTTAGTAAGGCAATTCCCAAGACTCCTTTAAACTGTAGACTAGAAGGAAATTTTGTTTAAGAAACATGTATGTTTTATTTTACAATGCAAATATTAGGCATTATAATCCATATAAAAAGAAACTCGATATAAGAACAATCAATGGTTATTTCATTGGTTATCCAGAGAAGTATAAAGGGTTTCTAGCTATACTACAAGAATTTTAGAAACTAGGAATGATAGGTTCATTGAATATGGTGAGGTTAGTGGGAGTGAAACAACATGTATTCAAGAAATGGAAGTGAAAGTCCCCATGGCTTGTTCACCTACTCAAGTTGTTACTCCACAAATTATTGAACAACCTAATAATCATGAAGAACATTACATTAATGAAAACCTTGTTCATAAGAAAATTGAATATGAAGTGAATGACCTGTAATAGACTAATGATAAAAATATCATTAAGAAGGTCGTTAAAACCAAACGTGAATCTCTTAATAACCTAGAATGTTATAAGGTTAGACTAGTTACTAAAAGATTTACTCAGAAATATGATATTGATTATGAGAAGACTTTCCCACCAATCTCTAAGAAAGATTCACTAGGAGTTATTATAGCTTTGGTGGTTGATTGTGATTTCAAAATGCACCAAATGGTTGTGCAAATTGCCTTTTTGAATGGGAATTTAAAGGAAACGCATATATGGACCAACCACGGAGATTATAAAGGATGTAAAAGAACATATGGCGTGCAAATTGAAGAAGTAAATATACGGGCTTAAACAAACTTCTTAAGTTTAAACATACTATTGTTTTCTTTGGAATTAAAGAAAACACCATTAATTGATGTACATATCTGAATATTTGTAGGAGTTAGTTTATTTTTTTACTTTGTATGTTGATGAATTATTTCTTGTAGATAATCATCATGGTCTATTAATTGAGGTTAAGAAATTTCTCTCTAGTTATTTTGACATAAAAGGTATGGGTGAGGCAATATATGTGATAGGAATGGAAATATTTTGTGATAGATCATAAGGATTACTTGATTTGTCTCAAAAAGCCTATATTAGAGATATGTAAGGTGGAAAAGGGTTTAGCATCAACAGTTTTTATTTAAAAAGAGTACAATCTTAGCCTAAAGCAATGTCCAGAAAGTGATTTGGAATGAAAGCAAATGGAATCAAATCCAAATACATCAATAGTTGAGAGCTTAATGTATGTTCAAATATGTACCAGACTAGACATAAGTTTTACAGTTGGGATGTTGGGGAGATACTAGAGTAATCCTAATATGAATCACTAGAAAGCTACAAAGAAAGTTTTAAGATATCTATAGGGAACTAAAGAACTCATGCTCACTTTTAGGAGGTTTGATTGTCTTGAAATGGTTGAATACTAAGATTAAGACTTTGGTAGCTGTGTAGATACAAGAAAATTCACATTTGGCTACATTTATATGTTAGCTAAAGGAGACATATTGTGGAAGAGTACAAAAGTAATTATTGCATCCACATTAGAGACAAAGTTTATGACTTGCTTTCAAATATGATTCAAGCTAAATGGATGCAGAATTTTATTTTAGCGCTTGAGATTATCGATAGTATAACCAAGCCATTGAAAAATTACTATGATAGTTCGCATTAGTTTTCTTCTTTAAGAATGACAAGTATTTCAAAATACTAAACACATGAAATTGAAATAATTTGTCGTTAAAGAGGAAGTTCAAAATGTAAAGGGTTGATGAAACGATTAGCATCAATCTTATATTAGTTGATCTTTTGACAAAAGAGTTATTACCTAAAATATTTTCTGATCATATAAAGAATACAAGCATTATATGTACTGATGATTTTAGACAATAATGCTATGTTAGCTCTTATTATATATTTGACACCCTTTTAATTCTGTATTTGATTGTGAAATATGTTGTTAAAAAGAACTAAATGTTAAATCCATTATGTATTTCTCATTAATAATCATGATTAAGGAGAAGGTATAGTGCTAAATGGAAGGGATTATATTGAATTAATAGTGTATGACTGCTGTGACCCTTGTTAGTCTTATGTTTAATTATGAGAACTGATGATAATTAATATTATGATTGTTTTATTGATCCAACAGATTGCATAAAGTCATATGATGCAAGAGAATTAAAGAATTTAATAATTTATTAAAGGATATTTTGGTCATTATGATGGAAATTTTTAAAACTAATTTATTAATATCAGTATTAGATCAGGTTTAGGATCCATCAAGTACGAAAGGGAGGAAAAAAAGGGTTGGTAAAGACACAAATTGGATAAGAAATTTGCGTCTGTAAACTAGAAAAAAAAATAGAATTTTAAATAATAAATATGCACTTGTGAGTTCCATGAAATTACTCACAAGTTATTGTAAGAGATGAGATTGGATGGGACTTTCTTATTGTCGCCATTTTTTCTTTTTTAATTATCTCCTCGTTGAGATTGAAAGTTCGGTGCTCCCTCATGGGTCCCAACTCCCAAGTCCGAATCAGTGCTTTCGGCGATCAATCACTGTCATTCCTTGTACTGATCTGATACCCAGTTGATGTTGTTCTGAAATGGTGAGCCCATCAATGCACCAACCACCACTACGAGACACTAATTACAATAGCCTAGCTAGAAAGTTAGCTCACCATGTCAAACAAATGCTCCTACTCACCAACCAACCAACCAACCAACCAAGGCCAAAACCCCAAATGCTCCTACTCACCAACCAACCAAGGCCGAAATCCCTGTTGTCGGTCATCTCGTGAGTTGAATGCCCCAAAGCGGACTCTGAAGATTAGGACGTGACATTCAATGAGACAAATTGCACCTGTTATTGCAAAGATAGTAAGCTGGAATTTCATTTCCAGCATCTCCCCAATCCAAGGGAAAGGGAAAAACTAAAGTGTTCCATGTACTACAACCAATAATGTCATTGGAGCTCTTTTAAGCAACAAAGACTTGGCTTGTTTACTTGTTTTAAGCATACAACTCATCAACATTACATTCCCCAAGGAAAACTTTGATGCTGCGAGGTGAACCGCAACTACCCTCAGCTATAAGTGCTCTGTCATTGGCCGCCATGTGTGCGATAATCTTGTATATCATTTCAATCTGCAGCAAGGAGTAAAGAAAACGTTAACCGAAACAAAGACTAATTGCTTTAGGTACTTTGGCAATGATAATTATTGACATACATCTTCAGGAGCATGGCAACGGTCAGCTACGTCCTCAAGCGTCAATGGTTCCACAGGCTCCTTGCAGCTGGGAAGGAGAAAGAGCACGATGATCATAATCAGCAAGCTAACACTTGCAGCGAACCCAACATTAAAAAAAAAAAAACCCAAGCAGGAAATTCCATTGTTAACCTAAGTCAATGGTTCACATGAAGACATTAGCCTTTTGTTTTGTTTTTAGGCAAATACACCCCACAAGGATCAGAATTTGAGCCTGTATTTGCCAGTAAGTCCAGGCTCAGCACCCAGAAGAAGATTCAAATGTATCAAATGCAAGAAGCAGTTGATCCATTCTTCTAGAACTTCTGTTAAGATAGAAAATCCCTTAAACAATTTCATGCTGTCTTACCATGCTCTGGTTCATGATAATGCAAATTTTGGAAAATGAAAGGACATTTTTTTTTCATGTTCATATGTTCACTTATCTTGTCTGGTCCATACTAGCAGAGCATTTCAACAAAAACTTCACTGAAGACCCTGATGATCATTTATAGTTTTCCCGCATGCCAGAAAACAGACAAAACAGTCACAACATATACACTCACCATTAAGGGATAAATCAATTTTTTGGTCCTCCTACTTGTTTCACATTTCAATTGCCCTACTTTAATTTCTTCTACTTTAGGCCTAGTAATATTGGTAAAAACAAATCAAACCTTTCTTCAACTTGGTTACTTATTTATCATAACAGTCCTCTCACTTTGTAATCTTTTTGTCAACTTGGCTCAAAAAAATTTAGTAATCCTCTTTTTATCATACTTGTTTCCAATCCTCTCAGTACAATTTCTTATTTAAATTCTTCTATTATTTAAATATGATGATAAATTTAGTGATAAAAAATATTAGCGAATTGTTTTACAGAATTAACAAGAAGGACTTTATTCAAACATTTTAAGTGGAATGAAAAGAGAAAAATGATTATCTCTGAACTATTAATTTCAGAATTTTACCTTGCTTCGTTAAGTACTGCCAAAACCCGCTTCTGAAGAGCCAATACTTCTCAGCAGCCTTTTTCCAGCTTCCACACCTAAAATTATTAAGTGCAGACATAAACACCAACACAATAAGCTATCACAAACAGTGAGTTTATAGAACACAAATCAAAAACAGTGAGTTTATAGAACACAACTTCACTGCCAGATTTAATTTCTTCTCAAGAAAATAAATATATTAACCAGGTTGATGGTAAGCATTTATGTTGATGAGGGAGGCATATATTCCAACTGCTCGCTCATAAAGAGCAATCATAGCTCCTACGCTCCTTGGCGTCACTTCTTGCACAGTGACTGTTATAGACTCCCGGTCATTAGCATACAGAGCTGACCTAGTTCCCTGCATCAACTCAAATAAGTTTTGATAATGAACATGCTAAGCATTTATCAATTTAAAAAAGTGAAGCTGAACTTTCATGAGTGCTTGTGAAGCTAGTAGCATTCATAAAATGGTATGTTATTGTATGTCTAACCTGAAGCATGCCAAATAGGTAGTCACCAGATGTGACACCTGGTTCAAGCTCCCAATCATGGCCAGGAGGTCTATCACGAAGGACTTCAATGAATGTCACAAAGAAATTGTGAACACCCTCTCTCAATTGTTGAATATAGCTATAAAATCAAATGGTGTTAAATGAGACTCACTGTTTATAGCTATAAACTTCGGTTGAGAAAGTGTTAACAACTTTATCAAATGGTGTTAAATGAGATAAAACAAAACTCACGCATGTTGATCTGTGCTTCCTTTATTTCCATAAACAGTGAGTCCTTGATTAACCTGTGAAATGATATGTCTCATCATCCAAAAACACAAAGATGCTACTAGGAATCAAAAATAAAAAAGTACTCCGAACCTCAAAATGGAAGCGAATATCACAATCAATCAAGATTACATATGATTTAATGATTTTTTAAAACATTTGTTAATTTCCAAGATGAAAACATTGCATTCAGAAAGTGCAGTTAACATAAACAATTGTCAAATTAACAAACCAAAAAGGAAAAAAAAAATGAGAAGAGAAATTTAAATAAGTCCTCTGATTGACTGTACTTACCCGATTACGATCCAGGTCAAACTCCTTTCCAAGCGATTCCATAACCAGCTGCTGCAAATATCTACTAAATAGTAACAAGCTATCCTTGTATGGAAGGACAACCATGTCCTGAAGAAAAGTGTCAAGAAAAAAAAATGATTCATTTCTTCTTTTCAAAAGTCACATAATTATCACTTCTCCTTAAATAGGGAAAAAAGAAAGTACCTTGGATCCAACCCCATCAGAAGCCCAGTACCAGCATAATGCTAGCAAAGCAGCAGGGTTGCTTTTAAGCTGAAGGAGACAAAAAGCATTACTAAGAGGCATGAAATGGTTCAATCCATAATAAAAAGCTACCAATAATAAGCGTATTAGACAAAGGAGTGCACTTTTAACACTCTTCATCCTTTTCAAAGGTACAAACTTGTGCTTGGAAAGTAAATAACATTAAATCTACATCATTAACTTTGCTATAGTACAAACCTCATTAGGAACCTATATTATAAAGCTTCAGCTGCTATGGGTCTACCATGAGAACCAAAATTACATTAGCTGAGAAGTAATGGACTTCAAAGTTAAACTCATATGAAGATGCTCATCATGCATACATAAAATGAATCTCATTAGAATCAGGTTCAGATAAATCCCTATTAACTTTTACTGGGCTGCAGAAGCTAGAGACCAAGTCTCGAATTGGTAACAAAGGTACTCAAGAAAAAATAATAAAGAAATGCAACTAACTGGGACTCACAAGGAAGAACAATAAGTAAAAACTGCAAACTTTGAATCAAGAATTTGTGGAATCCTCTTCAATCATAAGAAGTTACACAAATTCTGTGAAATATTTAAGACCCAACACTTACCACTGTGGACCCAACACTTACCACTGTGGACCTAGTTTCCTCATCCATCAGTGATGCACCCACAAGCATTTCTCTGATGTCAATACCCTGGAACATAGATCATGTAAGGCAATTTATACATGCAAAATTGAAAAACAAGAAGAAATTATAAGCTTGGGAGTTAAGGATCATTTACCTGAAGTGCAGCAGGAAGTAAGCCAACTGCAGACATTTCTGATGTCCTACCACCCACCCAATCAAACATAGGGAATCTAGCTAACCAACCCTCAATTCTTGCTGTGTTGTCTAGCAATGAATTTTCTTGTGTTATTGCAACACCCTGCATACAGTTAACCATGATAAACTAAGTGGAGCTCCAAATCAAATAATGCAGCAAAACTCAGTCGCACTATGTACTAAGCAAAATAAATGAATTCTCATGTCATCAGCATTTTACAAAAGACAAAGTAAAAATGCAAACGGAATTTTTGGTTAAAATGTTTATTGTACGGGACTAGAGTCATCAATAATCAAATGGTAAATCATTGTTCTGCTTATCACCACATGAAGTCAACAAAAGCATGAAAACCATGATAACACATTTGCTACATAGTTAAGAATTTCAACAATGTAGATTTATTAAAATAAAGAGCAGCTGTTTCACGAAGGTTTCATCAAGCCTTGTTCCAATTTAGTAACAAAAAATAAAATTTGGATTCTTAAGAGGAAAATCAATGATATCAGAACAAGAACCTGAGGTCAAAACCTGTTTTGAAAAATCCAGGCCAGCTTCACGAAAGGCCTTCTGTACTTCTAACAAACCATTTCTTGTTTCAGGGGTACCTCCACTCTGCAAAGAGATGAAATGAATTATAATTGCATGCATATACAATTACTTGTAAGAATGTTAACAAAAATTGCACACACATATATGCATGAATAAAAGTGCTTACATATCTTTCAGAAACATAATTGCATTCACCTATGATCCTATCTTTCAGAAAGAAGCATGGTATAAGTAGAGAACCTTTGATATGACAATTACAAGTGTTGAAGCCAGCTCTGGGCCAAGCTGGGCAATCTGATGATCAATGCCAGCTGGATCTGTATTATCAATGAATCTTATCTGCAATAAGATAAGAAAATCATCAACCACAATATAAAGGTTTCTTAAAATGGAGGACAGTAACTATGCAAAATAATTTTTTGAGGATAAGTGAAAGATAATGCTAAGTGCTTCTGATTGGACAGATTAACTGACATTAGGAAATTAGTTAAAGAAGGAACTGAGATTCTCATCTTCAAAGTTCAATACATGAGAGTAAGAAGGTACATTTGTAAGTAAATGATGTTCTCTACAGTAAAATATGCAATGCAGTGATCATCTTTCTTCCACGAACAAAAGAACATTTAAAAATAAAAAGCATACTAATTTTCTAAGAATATACATAATCCAATGATTTCCTCATTTGAGAAAAAAAAGTTTACCAATCAACATGAGAAAAAAAAGAAGAAATGACAATAAGAGGGAGAGAGTGTATCCGAAGGCATAGCAAAATAGTTACTCTAGCATGTATATTTTTGCTTCATGGGGGCAGAAGAACGTAAGAGTATAACAACTTCAGGAAAGTTCATTGAGTGATGGATTCATAATGCAGGAAAATCAGCTTGCTGGATAACCTATCGGCGTTAAGAGTATAAAGCAAGATGATGCAAAGACATATTTCTGCTTCTAATTAGAAAAAGGCATAACGTTTAGTGCCAGACCTTAAGAGGAGGATTATCAGGGGCCAGAGCCTCCGCAACAAACTGTGGTCCAAGCGCTGAACCTCCAATCCCTACAGAAAGCACTGAAGTGAAGTGGCCCTCTGGTGAAGATGGGGGCTTAATCTGCAAATTCCACGAGGAAAGAAGAATGAACCACTAATACTGGAAATATCCGACAGCAGGAAACAAAAGAATCAATCGAAAAGTAATCCCAAATATAAAAGGCATTCAATGAGAATACACGCACTTAAAATCTCAAACAAGAACAACTCCATGCAAAAAGCTAGCCAAGCTAAGGCCTGATCCAACACGCAATGTATAATCTCCATTCCATTAGAAGGCCAGTGGATATTATTTAAATATGGTAACTTGACATAGAATTCCTATTGGAAAAGCATTTCCCACCAACCAGCATTAAACTTACTACAAAACAAGGTAGTAAGAAAATCAATAACCCATAATCAACATCAATCAGGCTAAGCATTACAACCCAAATACTGATCACTAAACTAATAAGAATGGAAGAAGTAGAACAAGAAACCCATTTCCTTACAACAAAAACTGACCTTACCACTGACGACTTGATTAGCAAAATCACAAACAGTATCAAGCGTCTTATCGATCTGCGTCTTCAAGAAAGAATTAGGAGCCAAACTCGAGTTCCTCAACCAGTAATGACCCACCATCCGACCTTCATCGGGATTGGCGATCGCGCCCTTTCAAGCTCGTCCACGGCTTTAAATGCCTTTTGAAATCTGGGCTCCATCTCCGCCACGAACTCATCGGTGAACCCAATTCGACTGACGTCCAAGTAAAGCCCCAGCTCTTTATGTTGGTACAACCAGTCAACATATCTTCTCCACAGCACACTGGAATCTTTCTCCAATCCTCGTTTCTCATTTACCGGGATCTTATCATTGGTTTCGGCTAAACCAGCGGGCACCTCTCGAGCTACGGAGCGGATCGGAGCTAGTCGAGAGCGAGTTGAGAAAGGGAGAGAGTATTTAAGGGGTGGAGGGTTGAGAGAGGTTTTAGAGAGGTGGGTTTTGGGTTTGAGAGATGGAGAAGAGGAACAGAGGCCCGAGATTGAGGCCATAGAGAACGCTGCGAATGAAGCGATGACACCAAGAGGAGTTGAAAACGAGAGTAAGAGCGAGAGTGCGAAAGAGAGAATTTAGTCCGTAGCAACAGACGGAGACACGGAGTGGTGGTGTTTTGTCTAAGCTGAGTAGCTTGTTCTGGGTTCACGTTTAGGTTAGTTGGTTGTTTTTAATTGACCATAATGGACATTACTGTTGGATCTCTTTTCCATTATTGTCCTTGCATGTGCCTCTAACTTCGTCTTGGTGTGTCTTACGGTATTGGATTTTTTATTACGATGTTTTATTGTGTCTATAAATTTTAATTATTTATTTATATAGGTCTCGCATAAATAATTTTATTAGATTGATCTAATCACTAATTTATTAAATAATTTGTTTAAGATATATAATTTATAAAAATAAAATTCATAGAATCTATTTTGCATGCATGGAGGCCGCTTGAATCCAATCTGGCAATTTGTAATTTTATGGTGTTGGATGGACAAGAACGTTTGCGTTGCTCTTTTGTTTGGCCAAATATCTACACTTGGTTGCATTGCACCTCTATTTCTGTGATTTCTGTCAATCAACACGTTTTATACCAAATACATAAATATGTCGTGAAAATTGTACCATACCTGCTGCTGTTTAATACTTTATATCACTTGTTTCAACCTTAAACATAATCCAAAGGGTTAATGCCAATATGTACCGTAACGACCTCTTCAATTTATTTCTTAATTATTTATTTATTTAGGTAATAAATCATTGGTGGGAACCGGCGTTGAATCTGAAATGGCCTGTCTTCTTCATCAGTGGCTGTACCAAAAACGTTACTTCTTAATTGTCATAAAAAAAGATTTGATGACGTTGGGTAATTCACGGCAGCCAAGGATTAGCCGCATTCCAACTAACGTTCAAGTTGTTGGCGTGGCGAAGTACCAAAAACTACAGGGTCAACTTTTTCTTGTGCTATGTATTGATTCTTGCATCAGGTAAGCTACGTGGACCTTTGAGGATTTTGTAAATTTTAAAATTTTTAACACTAAGTAATATCACCTTTTATAATTTATATACCTATATATGAGGTATTATTAATACTCCTTAATTTATCTTCATTATTAATAGTGGTACCCGCGAATTTGTTGTAAAAATTGACCGGATTAGAGCATGTTCGTAGCTAAATAAGATTGAGGGAATAGTAAAAAATACACAAATTTTACGTGAAAAACTCCCAAATTAGGGTAAAAACCACAGATAAGGATAGAAGACTTTTACTATTGAAAATTAAAGAATTACAAGGAGAAACTAGACTCACAAAAATATACAAAATATTTTTTGTTACTTTTTTTTTTCTTTCTCTCTCACCTCACTTCTCTCTATTTTCCTCTTCTGTTTGCTTCCTTCATCTCCTGCCCATTTATAGGCAGGAGATTTGGGATAGCTGGCCAAAGCAGCCAGCTATCCTTCAACATTGGTAGGCATCGATGGTGCCTATCATTTTCCACTTTGGTAGGCATTCAACAATGGTTGGCTGCCTATCATTGTTGAACGCCCACCGTTGTTGACAATTCTCCCACTTGAAGATTTGATTGAGAGTTAATCAGATCTTCACACTATTCTTTCTACCTTGCTGCTTCATGTTGCTTACGTCTCTATCAGGCCACACGTGGATCGACACCACATAAACTTGTCACCATTGATTGCTTTTGTCATAAAATCTGCCAGGTTATCCATTGTATGAATTTTCTGTATGTCCACCGTTTCTTTTTCCACTTTCTCGCGAATGAAGTGATACTGAACTCGGATATGTTTTGTCTTTGAATGAAATGCTGGATTCTTGGCAAGATGCAAAGCACTCTGATTGTCACAATACAGAGTAATCTTCTCTTGTTTATTCCCAAGTTCCTCCAACAACATCTTCAACCACACTGATTCTTTACTTGCTTGTATAGCTGCTACATATTCTGCTTCTGTTGTTGACGTAGCCACAACTGACTGCAGTTTTGAAACCCAGCTCACAGCTCCTTTAGCTAATGTAAACACATATCCTGTAGTGGATTTACTTTTATCAAGATCACCTGCATAATCGGCATCAACATATCCTTTGACAGTAAAATTTGATCCTTCATAAAATAATGCAACATATGAGGTTCCTTTGATATATCTAAGAATCTTCTTAACAGTATTCCAATGCTCTCGACCAGGATTCGCCATGTATTTACTAACAACTCCCACTACATGTGCAATGTCAGGTCTTGTGCAAATCATAGCGAACATTAGGCTTCCCACTGTTGATGCATACGGTACTCGAGACATTTCCATCATCTCTTCTTCATTGCTAGGACTCATATTTGAGGATAACTTGAAATTAACAGGAAGATGGGTATAAATTGACTTACAATCTTGTATGTTGAATCGCCGCAAGATCTTCTTCAAATAATTCTTCTGAGAAAGCCAAATCTTCCTATTCTTTCTGTCTTGGTGAATTTGCATCCCTAAAATCTTGTTTGCTGGTCCCAAGTTGTTGGACCCCGAACCTTGAGTGACAATTTGACTTAGTAATATGAATGATAAAGTGGATGAGTTGATTGAAATTGAGTTGAAAATCATGATTAAAACGAGAAAGAGTGAAAATATGAAAAAAAATTATGTAATAGTTGACTTTCTGGCCTTTGAAGGTTGACTTTTGATTGAGGCAAAATTTGATAAAATGGTCTTCTGGAAACTTGTAGGTTATGTTAAGAGCTTTCTGTAGCCATAAAGTTTGCAATTTTCGATATCGGGAGTGAAAGTTATGATCACCAAAGTTTATGTTTGATAGGTTTGACTTTAATTATGATTAAATCTTTGACTGAGAAATTAACCTAGTTAGAGGTTAATTGAGCTTTGATGTCCTTCATGAAAATTGAAGGGTTTGTTTTGATCTTTATTTCGATATAAAGTATGTAATTTTTCGATCTCGAATATTAAGTTATGATTTTACAAGTTTGTATAGAGGATAGTATCTTTGACGGAAAATGGACTCCGTGGGAGTTGAATTGAGTTTTATGTTCTTCTTGGAAGATTTAGAGCTTCTCTCAAGTTTTCTATAGAGACTAAGTTTGTCAAAATCGGAGTTCGGAGTAAAACTTATGAATTTGAAGTTTTGATTTTAAGTGAAAAAAAAAAAAAAAGAAAAGAAAAGTTTTAATACCTCGCTAGGATGACGCCTACGCCTAGCGAGAGCGGGCGCTTCATGCTCATCATGAGTTGTCGCCCTCAGCTAGGCGCGACGCCTAGCCCTAGCGGCGCCTCTTCCTCATGAAATGGTCCAGTCGCCATCCGAAGCTGCTTTTCTTTTATGATTTTCTTGACTTTCCTCCTTTAATCCGACCTTTGTTCACTATTTTGCTTATATCTTTCCGTCCGACATCCGATTGAGTTGATTCTTTTTGCGTTGGATTCCTAAGACAATTATCTACATCCTCATGAAATATTATGATTGAGAATTTTGAGATATTTTGGTGTAGAATTATAGGAAATATGATGAATTGATATAGATGAAAGAATGATGACATAATGATGATTAAACCATATTAGGGTTCCTTAAGAAATGGACCATTAATTTGTGCCCATATATGAAGAAATAATGAGTTATAGATATAGTGTTTTGATATGATATGAGTGGTATATGGTTTAAGGAAGTGAAAATTGTGAAGAGATTGACAATATGTATGATGAGTAAATTTGATGAAAAAGAAATTGATTATGAGTTTTGGAAAGAAATTAGTAAGAAAGTGCTTGATGATCTTTGTTTAGAAAGAAATTTATGCAAGAATGAGTTACTTGGAGTTAAGTAAATATGAATTTCGAGGACGAAATTCTTTTAAGAGGGGGAGAAATGTTAGACCCCGAATCTTGAGTGACAATTTGACTTAGTAATATGAATGATAAAGTGGATGAGTTGATTGAAATTGAGTTGAAAATCATGATTAAAACGAGAAAGAGTGAAAATATGAAAAAAAAATTGTGTAATAGTTGACTTTCTGGCCTTTGAAGGTTGACTTTTGATTGAGGCAAAATTTGATAAAATGGTCTTCTGGAAACTTGTAGGTTATGTTAAGAGCTTTCTGTAGCCATAAAGTTTGCAATTTTTCGATATCGGGAGTGAAAGTTATGATCAGTCAAAGTTTATGTTTGATAGGGTTTGACTTTAATTATGATTAAATCTTTGACTGAGAAATTAACCTAGTTAGAGGTTAATTGAGCTTTGATGTCCTTCATGAAAATTGAAGGGTTTGTTTTGATCTTTATTTCGATATAAAGTATGTAATTTTTCGATCTCGAATATTAAGTTATGATTTTACAAGTTTGTATAGAGGATAGTATCTTTGACCGGAAAATGGACTCCGTAGGAGTTGAATTGAGTTTTATGTTCTTCTTGGAAGATTTAGAGCTTCTCTCAAGTTTTCTATAGAGACTAAGTTTGTCAAAATCGGAGTTCGGAGTAAAACTTATGAATTTGGAAGTTTTAATTTTAAGTGAAAAAAAAAAAAAGAGAAAAGAGAAAGTTTTAAGCGCCTCGCTAGGGACGACGCCTCGCCTAGCGAGGCGGGCTTCTTCGCCCTCATGAGCTGTGCGCCTCGCTAGGCGACGCCTCGCCCTAGCGAGGGGCCTCGCCTCGAGCAGTGCCTCGCCTCGAAATGGGCGTCCGACGCCATCCGACTGCTTTTTTTCTTGATTTTCTTGACTTTCTCCTTTAATCCGACCTTTGTTCACTATTTTGCTTATATCTTTCCGTCCGACATCCGATTGAGTTGATTCTTTTGCGTTGGATTCCTAAGACAATTATCTACATCCTCATGAAATATTATGAATTTTGAGATTAAATTAATGGTGATTAATTTAATCAAAGTGAGTCGGAAATTTTCCGAGCATGATTCAGTGTTTTGTGAAATTCGGGATCTGTAGAGATCCGATTGAAGCGATTCTTGAGGCAAAATAAAGATAAGACAAGGGCTACAAATCATATGAAGATATGAAATGTCAATTTTGCCCTTAGGACTTTTAATTTTTGAATTTAAGTTCGGATTAGGGTGAAATTTTTGGATTGGGAACACCTGAGAGTAATTTGAGTATAACTTTTGATCTGGGAATCGAAATGAGACGATTCTTGTTTTGAATTAAACTAGAGACATAAAGATACAATTGTTATGAAGACATCAAGTTTCAAATCTGGGATTAAGAATGCGAAATTTTGGACGGAAATAATCGTACATAGAAAATGTGTTAGAATATGGATATTTCCGCACTGTTTCGAGCATAACTTTTGATGTGGTACTCCGAATTGAGCGCGGTCAGTGGCGTTGGATTCGTATGAGTGAGAGGAACATTTCTCGAGAAGGAAGTTTTGACAAATTCCTTCAAATCGATAGTGCGAATCAAACCGCAAGTAAGCGTAATGTTAAGTTTTAAATGAAGGACAATTTGGTCATTTGACCATCAATTAATGAAACACAAGGTAGAGATGTCGTTTTGGCTTATTAAAAGCCACGAAAGTGGCTGGAAATTTCCAGAGAAAAGAAGAAGAAATAAGAAGAAGGAAGAAGAGTGGAGATTCGGTTATGGAGAAAAGAAGAGAGAGAAAATAAAGTTCCAAATTTTTTACTTGTTTTCTTAAGGATTTTGGGATGGTTCCAAGAGAGAAAAAGGTAGAGGAGCATAAGAGCTTCCTAAGGAACCAAAAAAATTCGAATTTGGAAGAGAAAGAGGTAAGAGAAATTTTTCTACTTTGAGATTTTGATTAATTTTCGGTTTAGAATTATGGCATATAAGATGGGTTTATGATTTATGACGTTAATTTTGAAATATATGCTTTAGGCTGGGTTTAATTTTGGATGGAAAATTGATTTAGGTTTAGGCTTAATTTTATGATGAAGGATTTTGTGATATTTTGGTGTAAAATTATTGATAATGATATGGGTTGATGATATATGAAATCAATTTCGAAGAATTTGTATTTTATGGTATTGAATTTGGATAAATTGGTTTAGGCCAATTTTAAGATTTGGGATTTTGAAATTGAGGATTTAAATAGTTTGGAATTAATGTGAATTGATGAATTGTGAGATTAATTTTGAAGAAATTATGTTTTATGAGATTGATTTTGGGTGTATTGGTTTAGCCAATTTTGAAAATTGGGGATTTTCAAAATTGGAGATTGAAATAGTTTGAATGTAAATGGAATTGGTGAATTCCTAAGTTGATTGTGAAAATTAAGTATTTTCTGATGTGAAAATTATGATGATGAATTTGGATGTTATTGGCTTGGGAATTTTTAAATTGAAGAAAGAAGAGGGAATTTGGCGAATTGACTATTTGGACAAGCTTTTAGCGTCATTTCGAATTGGGTAGCATATTTATATTTTGATTTGTAAGCTATATGTGAATTTTGAAAAATTAAAGAAAGCAATTTTGAAAATAAAGAAAGCAAAATGTGAAAATTTTGACAAATTATTGTTTTGTAAAGGTTTGAAATTACGATTCAATGTTTTCGAAAGATTATTATAAGTTTGAATTCATTGCTTTCAATGATTCGATAAACCGATAGAAATTTCTGAAAATGCATTTGTTGTGTATGCATTATTTAATTGTTGAAATTATTGTTTGATTGAATGTTTTGATTGTTGAATTTAGTGAATGATAGATGAATAAATTGAGTGGTATGCATTTTGGGAAAATTTTGAAGAAAAGTACGAATTGAAAAGTGCCTTCGCAATCCGACTTTTCGTTTTCGATTATGTGTTATGTGGGTTTGGTAGGTCCCTTGGTGAGTCGTATTGTCTCTATGTGTATAGCCTTCTCCAGTCGCCTCGCTAGTGGCACGGAGTCGATTTCGGACTCCTTCACGGCTACACTGGACCGCAACGCGGAAAGTGTAATGCGTTCTGCTCACGATCGCCTGCTTGGACCTAGCTGCACCATTCTCGATGTGTAATATGTTTTGATTTGTTTATGTGTTCTCATTCATATTTATGAAAAATTCAAGAAGTTTTGAAAAATGAGAAAAAGTGAGATTATTATGAAAAGTTTGAAAAATATGAAAAAAATGGGTTTGAGGAAATTGTTTGAAAAATTATAAAGTTTGAAAAAAAATTCGCCCTTTTTGGCAAAAAGAGTATTAAAAATGATTTCGGCTTATTTATCAGTTTATAAATGTGTTATCCACGAGCTTTCGAGCTCACCCCTCCTTCATCCCCATCTCCAGGTTTCGAGCAGGAGATCGGATGAAAGAATGTGAAGACGTCAGTTTCGACATTTGAATACGTTGGTTTTTGAGAAATTTGGATCTTGTGTATGAATATGTTTATGACTTTAGATAAGTTTGGAAAAATGTATTTGTGTATAAAGTTGAAAATTGTGAATGATTGTGAAATTGTATATGAAATTATGAATAATTTGGGAAGATATTTGTATGATTGATTTGGGAATGAAATTGAATTATGAGAATAGTAGATCGACTTACAAATATGAGAATGTTTTAGAAATAGGCTTGTGATTATCTGCTGATATCCCGGACGGAGGGTCCGGTGGATTCGATGTGTGTGTGATTGTTTGGAAATTTTAGAAGTGTTGTTTTGAACACTGCGGGTTTGGTTAGGATAAAGGCGTAGTTATCTTTGTCAGAAATTTCGATAAAATCAGGATAAAATGTAATTTGAGATTGGTATAGATTTATATAAGATTATGTACGACTGTATGAATTTAAGATGATTGGTATATGTTTGAGTAACGAGAAAAGAAATGAGAATAAGAAAAAAAAAATTTCATAACGGATTTTGGAACGTCTTAGGATTCCCAACGCGATTATGTTCATTCGATAAGTTTTCTTTGATTATTGTTTCCGGATGTCGGATGTGTCTGCTTTGATTTCATTTCGCTTTGCAATTTGTTCATTTGATTCGATTAGTATTTGCTTCCGCTTGCGTTTGTATTTCGATTCCGATTTGCATTTGCTTCCGCTTCGCTACTTTCGGAATTGTTCGCTTCCGCATTTTGTTTTCGATTCGACATTTCCGTTGTCCGATCTGTTTGCGATGTGCTTTGTTTTCTGATTCAAAATTTCGATCCGAAATTTCGGCTTCCCTTCGTTTCCGTTTGCTTCGGTTTCCGTTCTGCGTTATGTAATTGGTTCCCAGATCGGGTGCCAACATTCGCGCAATGTTGGACCCTTTACACTGGCTAACATTTCCCCAGGCGTGTGTTTTGCGGGTTATACTACGGCGGGTGTTTGCGGGTTATCTGGGCATCAACATGTCGATATTGTCCTCTTTGGTGGTGGGTGAGCCACGGCTCGAACCCGTGACGAGGACATCTGATAGTTGATGTCATGTATAACCCGCAAACACCCGCCGTGGTATAACCCTGCAAACACGCCGGGAAATGTTAGCCAGTGTGAAAGTGAATCCAACACAAGTCCTTCATTTCAAATTCCCTAACCAATTGTGCTTTCAATTCTTTGACACGATCATTATTGGGGCTGCTACCAACATATGCCTACATACAACAAGAAGATTATAAAATCATCTTTTTCAAACCTCTTGAAGTACGCACAAGGGTTTGCATTTAGTCTGCTGTATCCAAGGCTCATGATGAAGGAATCAAATCTCTTATACCAACACCTCGGCACCTGCTTTAAACCATATAGAGATTTGTTCAACCTGCAAACCAAGTTCTCTTTCCCTTTTTCTATAAAACCTTATGGTTGGAGCATATAAATTTCTTCTTCAATATTTCCATGAAGAAATGCATTTTTCACATCTAACTGCTCAAGAAGCAAGTCATATATAGCACACATTGCTAGAACTACTCGGACTGTAGTAAGTCGAATCACAGGAGAAAATATTTCGTTAAAATCAATACCTTTTTTCTGAGCATATCCTTTTACCACCAATATAATGTTAAGTCAAAATGACTTTATATAAAAATGATTTTGAAGTATAACAAACAAAGAGAGATCATATACAAGAAAAACAAAGCAGACGCAGACACGCATACGATGCAAAGCGATCTGAGGCATAAGCATAAGCGAGACGCAGACAAACGCAAGCGCAGCGAGCAGACGCAGACGCAAACGCAAAGCAGAGGCAGATGCAGATGCAAAGCGACGCAGACGCAGACGCAAATGCAAAGCAGACGCAGACGCAAATACAAAGCGACGCAGACGAAAACAAAATGAGCGCAAATGCGAAGCGACGCAGACGCAAATGCAAAGCGACGCAGACGCAAATACAAAGCGACGCAGACGCTTGAGCGCAAAAGCAAAACAAACGCAGACGCAGTATAAAAGCGAGCGCAAAAGCAAAACAGACGCAAATGTGAAGGATGCGACGCAGATGAAAAAGCAGACGCAGAGTCGAGTTCGAGTTAGTTCTGAACTCAACCGATTAACCGTTTCTTTAAAGATTCAAGATTCAAGAATCGAAGCGATTAGAGGCGAAGGCTATAAATTCAAGTCAAGTCGAAAACTAAAATGTCACGATCTTAGAAAAATCACACAAAGTGAAAAAAGCGATTAAGTGCAAACTAGTTGAGTGCTATCTTCTCAGTAACAAAGTGTTCAAATATTTTCTGAAAAGAAAAGGTGTACAGATAACCTGCGAGAGGCTAAGTGTGAAAGAATCTGGTTGTAGAGACACGAAGAGGCTCGTGAAAGAATACTTATAACGATTGAAGAGATAGTGAAATCTCGTAAGAAACTCGAGGATGGGCGTAGCCCAGGTTTAGGGTGAACCAGGATAAATCCGCGTGTCTACCACTCTTACTCTATCTTGTTTTAGTTTCAACTTTATCATTACTTCTTGCTCAGTATACATAGTATTGAGAAGTTTGATCAATCGGAATAAATAAAAATTCTGTAAAGATTTTTATTCCTAACAAGTAATTCGAAAAACTTATAAAGAGGGGAATACACAATTCAACCCCCCCTTCTCGTGCATTCTATTATTGTTTTCTAAATGTTGTATTAACGTGTGATTCACTTCAATTGATATCGAGCAAGGTATCCAAGAATCACTTTGGCGAAGTGTGGATTAAAGATAATGGCGAGTCACATGTATACATCATTGAAGGAGCCTCGATCACTAGACCTCCAAATTCAACGGAGAAGACTATCACTTCTGGAAAGATAGGATGCGGTTATTCATCGAATCTACTCATGTTGACCTTTGGGACGTTATAGAACGAACCTTACACACCGTAGATGAAGAAGGCAATTTTATTCCACGGAGCATGATGGACGGTGATCGAAAAGTAAGAATACGCTTAAATTCAAAGGCGAAATTTTTCTTGACATGTGCCCTAAGCGAGGCGAGTATGACAAAGTGCACGGTTGTGACCTTGCAAAAGAGATGTGGGACACATTGTCTATTGCTCACGAAGACCTGAACCAAGTTAAAGAATCCAAGATAAGTATTCTTGTGCATCAATATGAACTTTTAGGGATGGAAGATGAAGAATCTATTGATCAAATGTTTGGAAGATTTCAAACAATTGTCAATGGATTGAAAGCTCTTGGAAGGACATACAACAATCAAGATCATGTTGAAAGATTCTAAGAAGTCTTCCCGAGATGGAGACCTAAAGTTCTGCGGTCTGAAAGCCAAAGACTTGGCGTGTTAAAGCTGGATGAGTTCTTTGGGATCCTTAAAGATTCATGAAATAGAACTCAACGCTGAAAACAAGCCCAAGTGAGATAAATCAATAGCATTGAAGGCGGACAAAGAATCATAAGACTCGAGAGAAGGAGGAAGTCATCAAAGCGTTGAAAATTGAAGAATCAAAGGATGACAACTCCACCAATCCGAATCGAGTCAAGTGATGAAGATGACGAATTATCTTTCATTTCGAAAGATAAGGCGCGTATGGAAGAAAAAGCCCGAGTGAACAGGACATTCGGAAAGAATGAGAAAGATGAAGCTAAACCAGAGAAGTCTTCTATCATTTGCTACGAGTGCAACCAGCCTGGACATTATAAGTCCGAATGTCCTACTCTCAAGAAGAAACCAAAGAAGAGTAGAGAAGGCAAGAAAAGCATGATGGCAACATGGGAGGACCTAGATTCATCTGAATCGAATCTGAGCCCGAGTCATCGAACATGCAAACATTTGCCTAATGACCGAGGAAGATAGTGATGAGGAGGTAAAATCAAATTATGATAAGTTGCATGATGCCTATTCGTAATTGTTAAAAGATTCTCATGCTATTACGAAACAGTACAAGTCATTAAGAAGAAGTATGCGAAAATATTAAACATCTTGAGGTAATAGAGAAAAATGTTTGTTTAAAGAAACAATTAGAAGATAAAAAGAAAATTGTAGAGCAGTCGGAAGAGATTAATCAACTTAAACTAAGGATTAAGAATTTATCAGTTGATTTAGCTACTTTCACGAAAGTACAAAAAAATGAATGAGATACTTGAAAATGTAGACATCAAGTGATAAGACTAGATTAGGGTTTACAGAAACAAGAGTCACCTCGTAAAAAATCATCATTCAAAAAAGAAGATATGGGATGATTCATTTTAATCAACATTCTAATAATATGCATCATAGATCACATCATATGCATACTACTAACCATAAAGGACCCAAGAAAATTTGGGTACCAAGAAATAAAATAGTTTCTCCTGCAGATATCCTTCCTTGGAAGATCGGCAAGACACCATTAGTATTTAGGCGGTGGATGCTCGCGACACATGACGGAAGAAGGTCTATGTTCCTAGACCTTCAAGATATAAAAAGGAGGATCAAGAACTTTCGGAGACAACCAATGAGGCAAAATTATTGAAATCGGGAAAATAGGTAAAGATTCCTTTACATGCATAAATAATGTATTGCTTGTTGATGGTCTAAAGCATAACTTGATTAGCGTCAGTCAATTGTGTGATTCTGGTTTCACAGTTACATTCAATCAAAATCTTTGCGAAGTCGAAACAAAGACGGGTTTATACTTTTCTCGCCAGAGAAGAAAAACCTTTACAAAATCAATTTAGAAGATTTTCAAAAAAAATTTCATGTTTTCTATCTTCTGAAGAAGAAAGACTAATCTGGCATAAAAAGCTAGGTCATGTCTCTTTGAAACATATTTCAAAATTGGTAAAACATGATTTGGTAAGAGGTTTGCCAAAAATAAGTTTTGATAAAGAATTTTTTTGTGAAAATTGTTTGAAAGGAAAACAAGTTAAAACCTCTTTCTCTTAAAAGTTTTGTAACCTCATCAAGACCTTTAGAACTATTACATATGGATTTATTTGGTCCTACAAGGGACATTAAGTCTTAAGCGAGAAAGAAATATGGACTCGTCATTGTTGATGACTTTACTCGATTTTGTTGGATATTATTTTATCACACAAAGATGAGTCTTTTAAGTGCTTTAGAATCTTATCCGAAAGTTACGAGAATGAAAAGGAATGTCCATAGGCGTGTCGGGAGTGATCATGGTGGAGAATTTGAAAATGAGAAATTTAGAGTATCTTGTGAGGAGAATGGAATTTTCCACAACTTCTTAGCCCTAGAACTCCTGACAAAATGGAGTTGTTGAAAGAAAGAATAGGGACGATTCAAGAGATGGCAAGGACAATGCTATGTGAGACGAATCTACCTAAGTATTTACTCAAGTAAGTCGTGAATCTGATGCTATATTGAGAATAGGATCATGTTGCGACCTATCTTTGAAAAAGACTCCTTCTGAGTTATGGAATGGAAGAAGACCAAGCATATCTTACTTTCATCCATTTGGGTGCAAATGTTCCATTCGAATCTGAAAGAGGCATTGGATAAATTGAATCGAAGACCTTTCCAGAATCTTCCTAGGCTACTCATTATCATCTAAAGCGTTTCGAGTTTACAACTTGACTTCAAAGACTGTTGAAGAGACGATACATGTCAAGTTTGATGATAGTTCTCAACCCCATAAGGAAGATGACATGGAGAATGAAGGTCCTTCAAAAAACTTAGATAGTACCTCAGAAACTCCCTCGTCAGACATTCATGAGAACAAGATTGAAGATATTCCGAAACTATAGAACTAAGGCGAAATGGAGATATAAAAGTTTTCATCCGGAAGAACTAGTTATCGGTGACACCTCGAAGGAATTAGGACAAGGTCCAGATTCTAAGAGAAGCTAATGTAGCTTTATCTCGAAGTAGAGCCTAAGAAGGTTGAGGAAGCTCTTGAAGACGAAGCTTGGGTGTTAGCCATGAAAGAAAGTGAATCAATTTACTAGAAATAACGTCGGTCCTTAGTCCCAAAATCTTTAAGAAATCCATTATTGGAACAAGATGGGTTTTCAAGAATAAGTTAGACGAATCGGGTAGGGTGAGTCGTAATAAGGCTAGATTAGTAGCACAAGGCTATAATCGCAAGAAGGAATAGACTACTGATGAAACATATGCTCCAAAGGGCGAGACTTGAAGCTATAAGGATTTTGTTAGCATATGCGATCTGTCATGATATAAAGTTGTTTCAGATGGATGTTAAGAGTGCATTTACGAATGGCTTTATAGATGAAGAGGTGTATGTGAAACAACCACCGGCTTTGAAGATGTTAAAAACAGACTATGTCTATAGACTTCAAAAGCCTTATATGGTGAAAGCAAGCTCCTAGAGCTTGGTATGATCGTCTGAGTACCTTCCTAATAGAGAATGGGTTCGATGAGAGGACAAGTTGATAAGATGCTCTTTAGAAAGAGTTTTCGAATGATTTTATCCTAAAATACGGATCTCGTTGATGATATCATTTTGGTGTTACTTGAAAAGAGCCGTGTTTAAAGTTTGAGAGCTTAATGAAGAAAGAATTTGAAATGAGTATGATGGGCGAGTTAAAGTTCTTTCTTGGGTTGCAAGTTAAGCGGACAAGAGAAGATCTTCATTCATCAACAAAAGTATGTGAAAGAGTTGTTGAATAAGTTTGATATGAATAATATGAAGCCTATGGCAACTCAGATGCATCCTTCAAACCTTTTGTGAAAGGCGAATTTGGTAAGAAGGTGGATCAAACCTATATAGAGGATGATCGCTCTTTCTTGTATCTTCTGACAAGTAGACTCGATATTACATTGATGTATGCTTGTGTGCAAGATTTCAAGCCGATCTAGAGAGTCTCATTTATTCTTTAAAAAAGAATTTTGAGATATCTCGCAGTACTACGATCTTTGCTTAATGTTTGAGAAAGGTAAAGATTTGAGTTAATTAGATATTGCGATGCGGACTATGCCGGAGGCAGAATCGAAAGAAAAAGCACAAGTGGAGGATGTCATTTTCTGGGAAATCTAGTCTCTGGTCAAGCACGAGACAAAGCTCAATTGCTCTATCAGCCATTGAGCGAATATATATCATCATGAAGTTCTGCTTCACGACGTTGTGGATCAAATATCGACGAAGACTATTCGCTTAAAGAGGAGGAGATTCCAATTTATTGCGACAACACCAGTATGATAAATCTATCAAAGAACCCAATTCAGCATTCGAGTGAAGCATATAGAAGTCAGACATCATTTCTTGAGAGATTATGTTCAGAGGAAAGTGGTGCTTCTACAGTGTGTTGAAACAGAACTTCAGTGGGCAGACATCTTCACTAAACCACTAACTGAAGAACGGTTTCAGAAGATAAGACGCAATCTTAACATGGTGATGTTAAATGAGCAGTCAGGCTAAAATAACGTGAAAACTAACGGCGTTAGTTACATTAAGTTACAGCTGGTAACTCTCTCACAAGAAAGATTTTTGGAGGGAAAAAAATATGATAATCTCGAGGTTCTTAATGATTTTAGAACCCACCGGACCATAACCCTATATGTAGACTGAAGATGAAATTGTAGCAGTCTTTTCATCATCTCCTGACGATTCACTTCTGCTTTACCAATCTTCTCAAAAACATTTCGATCAAAAAGCTCTCCAGAAGATATTTTTCACTCTATACAATGGAAGCAGCCATGGTTTATGGAAGACTTGTGGACTTTGAGTCACTAAGAAGAGACGGCATGGATGTAGAACCAGAAATCATAAGAGTTGGTTGGAAGAACTTCTTTCAGATACAAGAACCAGTCTATACGAATGAAGTATATGAGTTACGGAAAACGCTCTTCGATAGATAACACTATTGTATCCTCAGAGAGAATATACATTCTTGTCACAAGGATCGATAAAGAAAGGTGACCGATTGTCCATCAGTTGGTGAAAGCTATCTACCAAGGCGGATGGATGACCTCGGTCGGAATGAAAGAAGAAGATATCAAGAGGCAACTATATGGCACAAATAACTCGAGGAGAGGAAGACATCAAATTTGATTAGAAGGCTAGGTGCTTCACGCAATTACATTTAATTGCATTCTACCCGAGTCGGTTCAAGACATTTGGTGACTACTCTAGCGAACAATGCTGTTCTTTCTTACGAATCGAAATCCCATAGATTTACCCTTCTTAATCTTTCACTATATGGTTAAGGGTTAAAGGAAACTACCAGTTATCCTTTTGGTATGATTTTGATGAGGATTTTAAGGAATCCGGTGATTAAATGCACCTCGGTATCGGACAAAGCTGTTCTGTGAAAAGCAAGATCGATGCACACGATCGGCGAATGGAGTGCGAACACGATGAGACAAAGAACAAGCAGACTCTTGAAAGTCAAGAACTCGAGGGGGCGTGTATTGAAGAAGACTCATGTCTCAAGTTCTCGGTCTCCGGTGAGTATCAAATCACCCATCTTCTTGAACTAAAGAGAGTGCTAGGTAGACCTCTCATGAAAATGGCGAGTCCTTTTTCAAAGAAAGCCAATCTCGAAGACAAAACAAAGTGCGCCAAAGAGACAAGGAGAAAGTCTTTTGAGCGAAGTTGTGAAGAAAGCAAAGAGATCACCAAAATTAGGACTCGAGGCAACAGGAAGAAAAGATTGCCGGAGAGCGAGTTGAGAAGAAACTTCTAAATCTTGTGCACCCAGAGCCACAAGATCCTTAGTCTCTATTCGAAGAAGATCGGCGGAAAATCCAAAGAGGCCGAGAGGAAGAAAAAAGCAACATCGAGAAAGAAAATCTCCAACGAAGAAATCGGTAAAACTAATGAAGCGAGAGAAAAAAGACTAAGAAGGTTAGTCAAAAGAAGATCATTTCAACTGTTGAAGACGTTAGTCAACAGAAAGAAACTATCAACACTGTTCAAGTAGAAACAGAAGCTGAGCAGTTTACAGTTCAGGATACCGCTATTGCTCAACAGGAGGAGCCAGAAGATGAGAGCTCGGTTGGATGACTCTATTGAAGCACATCGAAGCAACAACGATATTAGATTCGGAGGATGATAAACCGTGTCTAATGGTATACAACTACCACAAGTTTTGAGAAGCGAAGTTGAAGATCAAAATGGTGGAAGTAGTTACGAACGAAGGCTATTGTGCAATCGATGTTCAACGATGAAGAAGATAGTAGATGTGGTACAACCTATGGTGATTAACCATAACACATGGGAGTTACTCAAAGAAGGCGAAAAGATCTTCTATGATACTTTGGGATTTCTTTGCTACTATGCCATATCCTACAAACGTCCACGCCATCCGTGTACTATTTTCCCAATCACTAAAAATCTGAGAGATAATGGTTGCACGGATATACAGCCAAGATTCCCAAAAGATTTTACCGAAAATCAAAATTATATCCTGAAGATGATGCTAGTGATGATTTGTCCATGGATCAAATTGCGGAAGAAGTGCGAAAAATTGATGAAGCATGCGCGCTGCAGAAGTCGAGATAAAGCGGCTGCAACCATACTAATAGTGAGGAAGACTGTCGATGGGGAAGAATAAAACGAGGAACATTCTTGAGTTCCTCGTTCGGACGACTCTTCGTATTAGCCCTTTTCTAATACACCGTCTATTGAAGCACAAGCTCTACCCCTGCAAGAAAGACAGTTGCTGATGCTACCTGCTCCTCTTGATTTAGATCTTCCTGAAGCAGAAATGTTCATTCGTCCACCTACCTTTGAGATCAATGAAGACTACATCCCATCCTCGATGCTTACACTACTTCAATTCCTTCGCTCCTCCATCGTGAAGTTGATCAAGCCTCTTCGTCGGTTGATCCACGGATGAAGTGAGCGATTCGTGGTGAACTCAGCGACATGAAGGAGGCGGTGAATGATCGAGAAAGATGATAGCGAGCTGCTGAAGACCCGAATCGTTAATCATTTTTGATTATAACAAATAGGGAGAGCAGGAAAGAAGATAATCAACGAAAAGGAGAGGATGCTCGGACAAAGAAGGTGTGACCACAACAGAACGAAGAAAGGAAGAAGATAAGTATTTTTTTACTTTGCAAAATCGTAAATTTACTTTGTTACATTTTCTTTTCTTGTATGTAATTTGTTATATTCAAAAGGAGATTATTAAGTCAAAATGACTTTATTTAAAAATGATTTTGAAGTATAACAAACAAAGAGATCATATACAAGAAAAACAAAGCGACCTGAACACGAATGCAAAGCGGATCTGACGCAAATGCAAAGTAGACGCAGACGCATAGCGCAGAGCATAAGCAGAGCATAAATGCAAAGCAGACGCAGAGCGCAGACGCAGATGCAAATGCAAAGCAGACGCAGACGCAAATACAAAGCGACCTTGAGCAGACGCAAAACAAAAGCAGAACACAATCACAGCGAAGCGAGCGCAGACGCAGAGCGAAATGCAAAGCGAAAGCAAACGCAAAAGCAAAAGCGAAGCGAGCAGAAGCAAAGCGAGGCATTAAAAGCAAAAGCAGACGCAAATGTGAAGCAAATGCGAGACGCGATGAAAGAAACAAGCGCAGAGTCGATTGAGTTAGTTCAAAACTCAACTGATTAACCGTTTCTTTAAAGATTCAAGATTGAAGAATCAAGAAGCGATTAGAGGCGAAGGCTATAAATTCAAGTCGAAGTCGAAAACTAAAATCTCACGATCTTAAAAAATCACACAAAGTGAAAAAAGCGATTAAGTGCAAACTAGTGAGTGCTATCTTCTTCAGTAACAAAGTGTTCAAATATTTTTCGAAAAGAAAAGGTGTATGAGATAACTGCGAGGCTAAGTGTGAAAGAATACTGGTTGTAGAGACTGAAGAGGCTCGTGAAAGAATACTTATAACGATTGAAGAGATAGTGAAATCTCGAAAGAAACTAAAGTTGGGCGTAGCCCACGGTTTGGGGTGAACCGGGATAAATCCAGCGTGTCTACCACTCTTACTCTCTATCTTGTTTTAGTTTCAACTTTATCATTACTTACGTTACGTATACATAGTATTGAGAAGTTTGATCAATCGGAATAAATAAAAATTCAGTAAAGATTTTATTCCTAACAAGTAATTCGAAAAACTTATAAAGAGGGAATACAAATTCAACCCCCCTTCTCGTGCATTCTATTATTGTTTTCTAAGTGCTGTATTAACGTGTGATTCACTTCATCTAACACGATATCTCTCCACTTGATCATCACCACTTCGCTTGATCTTGTAAACCCATTTATTGCCAATAGGCTTTTTTCCTTACAGTAGTGATACTAGCTCCCATGTCTTATACTCTTATTTTTATGCAGAGCTTCAATTTTTTCCTGCATTGCTGCCACCCACTGAGTTGCATCTGAACTAGTCATTGCTTCTTGAAGAGTTGACGGCTCTCCATCCTTAGTTAAAAGACAGTATGCAATATTACTCTCCGTAATATAATCTGAGTGCCAGCTCGATGTTCTTCTTATGCGAGTTGGCCTCCAAGCATCTGAAACATCATATTCAATTGGTTCTTGCTCCTCGTGCTCTGGTGCAGCTTCAGAAGAATCATTGTGATCAACTTCCCTATCCACTTGTACAGTTGTAGTTTCTGGATTCTCTTGTGCAGTGCCAACATTTTCTGCTTGCTCTTGATCCTTATCTTCTATAAAGATAACAACCATGCTAATAACAATCTTGTGGGCAGTGGGATCCCACAGACGATACCCCTTCACACCTTCAACATACCCTAAGAAAATGCATCTTCTGGATTTTGGATCCAACTTTGTAATTTTTTGGGCATTAAACATCACATAGGCCGAACTTCCAAATACATGAAGGTTGGAATAATCCACTAGTTTACCAGTCCACATCTCCATCGGTGTCTTCAACTCAATTGCAGTTGATGGAGCTCTATTCACCACATAACAGGCAGTATTGACTACTTTTGCCCAGAATTTCTTATCTAAGCTTGCAGTTCTCAACATCACTCAGGTTCTTTCCAACAGAGTTATGTTCATCCACTCTGCTACTTCATTTTGTTGAGGATAGTGAACTGCCTTTTGATGCCTTCTTGCTTGCAGAATTCATCAAATTCTTTCCTAGTATATTCACCTCCATTATCTGAGCGCAAACACTTGATCTTCTTTCCAGATTCGAGTTCCACCCGCGCTTTGTAAGATTTGAAAGTTGGAAACACATCTGCCTTCCTCTTGATAGGAAACACCCAACATCTCCTCGAATAATCATCAATAAATGATACAAAGAAATTTGCTCATCCTAGGGACTTAACTGGTGCTTGCCACATCATAGTGAATCAATTCTAGAATCTCTTTACTTCTGAACTTTGATGTGTTGAACTTTAATCGATGTTGCTTACTCACAATGCAATACTCACAGAAGGGTAGTGTTACCTTTATGAGTCTTGGAAGTAGATTCTTCTCTGCAAGTATCTTCATTCCTTGTTCTGACATATGTCCAAGCTTCTTATGTCACGTCATTGCAGATTTGTGGTCTAGACTAGTCACTGCAACAGATACCTCTCCTTCTTACAACGTTACTTCCTTCAGCATATACAGATTTGCAACAATCTTCTCTGCTTTCATAAATACTAGCGCTCCTTTAATCACTTTCATGATCTTATTTTGAACCTCAAATCTGAAACTGAGATCATCTAGTTGTCCTATAGACAATAAATTCTTCTTCAGGCCCTCCACATGGTACACTTTTTCAATAGTCTGAGTTGTCCCATCATACAGTTTTAACTTGATGGTACCAATACCAACGATCTTTAGAACTTGATCATTACAGATGTACACAGATCCCTCAGAGACAGCTTCATACTGATGGAACCATTCTCTTCGAGCTGATGAAAAGTAGCTGTTGAATCGAGAAGCCATACATATCTTCTCTTACCTCCAATAGTTGTTGCTGCTTCACAGACCATTGCACCTCCATCATTTGAAGTATTGGCCGCATTTCCTTGAGGAATAGTATCTTTCTTATTCAGATTCCAACAATCCTTCTGTAGGTGTCCTTTCTTTCCACAATTGTAGCACTTGAAATTCTTCTTTCTCCTGGATTTTGATGTACCATGATTATGACTCCCACTTAAGCCACGTTCCATTGATCTTCCCCTCGTCACCGTCAAGGCCTCCGCTTGTTGCGAAGTTGCCAGTTTGTCTTCCTTACTTTTGCGCCGACTCTCTTCTTCTAGAATAGCAGCTGCAATATTATCAAAGACTAGAGTGTCTATGTTGTTTGTTAGATTGATGATGAGTTGATCATATGAATCTGGTAGACTTTGGAGTAGAAGTTCCGCACATTCACTTATCTCTACTATATGCCCCAATGATGTGAGTTGGGAAAATAAAGTATTTAAAGTATTTAAGTGCTCCGTCACCGCAGTGGATTCCACCATGCGTAAAGTGTATAGTTTTCTCTTCAGAAAAATTTTGTTGTGGAGTGATTTGACCTCGTACAGTTTTGTGAGGTGGTCCCATATTTCCTTTGCAGTCTTCTTTTCCTCTATGTTGGATAATACTCCATCAGCTAAAGTTAGGTGAAGATTAGCTACAGCATTCCCATCCATCTCGTTCCATTTCTCATCTGTGACTCCAGTTGGTCGTTCACTAATAGCCGCCAGACAATTATCTTTCCTCGAGATTGCTTTTATCTTGACTTCCTGATGAAAATTACTTCCATTGAACTTCTCAATCTCAAATTTTGCTGCCATTGCTTCTATCACGAACAGAACTTAGCTCCCACTATTTCACGTGAATAGTACCCGTATGTATGAATAGTACTTGTACGTATGAATAGTCTCCGTATATGTGAATAGTACTATGTACGTGAATAGTACTGAATAACAGTAACGGAACTCCAAACGGATTATGCCAAAAAATTCGTCGTAATTTTTTGACCTCACTCTGATACCACTTTTTGTGAAAATTGACCGGATTAGAGTAGGTTCGCAGCTAAATAGGATTGAGGGAATAGTAAAGAATACACAAATTTTACGTGAAAAACTCCCAAATTAGGGTAAAAACCACAGGCAAGGATAGAAGACTTTTACTATTAAAAACTAGAGAATTACAAGGAGAAACTAGACTCACAAAAATATACAAAATATTTTTTGTCTCTCTCTTTTTCTTTCTCTCTCTCTCACACCTTACTTCTCTCCATTTTCCTCTTCTGTTTGCTTCCTTCATCTCTTGCCTATTTATAAGCAGGAGATTTGGGATAGCTGGCCAAAGCAGCCAGCTATCCTTCAACATTAGTGGGCACCGATGGTGCCTATCATTTTCCACTTTGGTAGGCATTCAACAATGGTTGGCTGCCTACCATTGTTGAATGCCCACCGTTGTTGACAGAATTTACTTTACTCGTTTCTTTTCTCTATTTTGTCACCATAAATTCATGATATTTTACAAATTTTCTTCTTAATACATTATCAAGACTTCGTATATCTCTTGATTGTTATAGATGTATGTTATAATGCATCTACATTTTAAATTCTACCTACTAGTATCAAATCTTGAGTCAATTTTAATACTTACATTGATAATTGCAACATGTTTGAATCTATAAAAGCAAAGGGGACAATAGAAATCTTTTAAGTACTTGAACCACATACATTGAGGAGGACTCTTCTTATTGTGTTTTATAGGCTAATGAAATATTTCACTAATAAGCCTCAAGGGAGTTTTATCATAGGTTTCTAGCCTATATGTATTTTAAATGATTTTGATTTCTGAATCTCTATTAAAGATTAAGATCATCAAAGATGACTACAGTTGAGATTCCAGTTATGTTAGTCGAGACATAAGCTTATCTTCTCTTATCCAACGTCATCTGTCAAAGACTACCTTTTAGGGATTTGAACTAACCAATCTTTTCTCATATATCTTAGACCTCATACAGAATTTATAGTCCAAGACTTTATGAAAAACAGGATTCTCATAAAGAGGCAAGTATAGAGTATACTTATCTTTTTGTATGCATGTAACTATATTATTTAAGAATCAAGCTTTTAGGAAAGAAAAGCATGGAAGAAAGCTATAAGATAGAAAGCACACTTCATATTATTGATTAACTATATGGGAATAAGACATGATTACAAAAGAAGAGAAACCTTCTTTTATAGGCCAAGTAAGCAAGAACAAGACAAACAACTTTTAAATATCAACCTACATAGTATAATGTAAACTAAAATATAAAAATGCATAGTAAAAGTAAAATTATTGGAAAACACTAAACTCCAATAATATTCCTAAAAGCTAAGATAAAATCTCTCAACGAGTGGTGTGCGGATAAAGATTAAGGTCTACAATCATAATCATATCTGAAATGTGATTATCAAAATTTTCATTCCTTTAATGAAATGGTTTATTTCGACATCTTTTCAAACTGGGAGCCAAGAATCTTTAGCACTTTGGAAATAGTTAGGAATGTATTTGGGCTCTTCTTTAGACTTATGAGTAGTTAAGCTTTCCCCAATTTCATAAGTTTTCTTTGGTCCGTATCCAGGTGCACATGGTAGCTCTCCTGCCATGACAGTAAAAACTATATAAGCAAACTAGTCAACAGAAGACTAATATTCAACAGTTGGTGAAATAGGCTTTAGTGAAGCAAAGCCTCCAGGGTTTGGGCCTAGAGATATTCAAGCGGTAGGTTTATTGAATTTTGGATGATGATTAAGGTGATCGAGAAAGTGGTAAAGATCATAGATTATGTCTTTATGGTTTTTAGGTCAGTCAATGGATGTCTTTTAGATTCGAAAATGATTATTGGTGTAAACATAGCCATTTTCAGTCATGCTATAAGGATGGTGGATAATGAACAAAGACTGAGGTTTTTGATTTATAAGGGGAATGCTCTGTAATTGGTATCTATTAAGTATCTGACCTAATCGGATATGTCACTTTGCTAATGGTTGAAACCATTCTAAGAATGTCCACAACAGAGAATCTACATTGGTAGGATTAGCTAAATGATGGTAAAATGAAATAAAGATAAAGCAATGGGACAGGCATAAAAGGCAGATAAAGCCTAGAGATGTCACATAGTGGGTTTAGGAAGGGAATCATAGAGATGATGCAAAGTGAAATATGGTGCCAAGATGTCAAAGTGATATGGATGCAGAGGAATGCTTAAGGTGGTGAGAACAAGATGAAGGTAATAACAAAGACTCTTGCACAAAAGAACAACAATTTCATCCAGGTTTTGAGGAGGTTTTTTGATTATTGGAGAAATTTTTTTTTTAATTTTGGCATAAAATGGAAAATTCATAACTGGGAGAATGAAGAGCGTAATTGGGTTTTTCAAGATGGGAGTAAGAAATTGGATTGCATTTCTAGGTATTGAGGGGAAATCAACTAACATGTTATAATGACCTTTAATATGGTGGACTATGAATCTATAGCAAAAGATCCAATCTTTCTAACGAAGTAATTAGTTATTAGGTAATATTTTCTTATTGAGCTTAAGAATCTTTAGGAATGACGTGTTATCCATTTCTACCACAAAATCATAAAAATTTGAGGTAGAAATTAAAATTTCAAATGCCCTTATTTACCAACAAAAATTATTTGTAAATAGTGTGTAATGCCTTTTTGATTGGCCTTTTTCAGGAATCTTTAAAGGAGGTGAATACAAACTCACTTATTTAAAATATTATGCAGCTTTGGTTTACTCTTTACTTTAGGGTAGCGATTCTTTCTTGGGAATCTTGTTAAAGAACTTTATAACTAGTCATGTGTGGAATAAAATCCTTGATGTAATGCGATTCTAAGAAATTGTTGGTTGCTTTGGACTGATATTTTCATAAGGAAAATGTAACAATTCAACGACAATATGTAGGTTGGTGATAAAATCCTTTATACAATTCATACCCCAAAATTCTATCTAGGTTGATCTAATGTGACTTTTGTGGTTGAGAGAATAATTCCATATTTTTGTAAGATCTAAAAAAGATTGGAGTAGTACCTTATGATGTTTATGGGTCTTAGAATATAGTAGAGGTTATCAATATAGATCAAGGTAAAAGTGTTTTAAAAATCCAAAGTTCTTCATCTCTTCTCCATCGATCATCACTCTCCAAGCTTCATTTGTCTCCATCGTTATTCTCCAAGCTCTCCAAGGACAAAGGTAAGAGCTAGCACTCTTTAATTTGTTCTAGATATTCCCGTGTCAAAGGGTTTGTCCCGGTTAGGTTCTCCGATCTCTGCGTGGATACCGTTAGAGACGGTCTCCTTTGGTCGTTTGGTTTGACTTTGTTATATAGTCACATGGATCCTGGCTTTGGAAGGTCCCGAAATAAAAATTTTGTTTTCCGCACGTGGGCATGTGATGCTCACAGGGATTTTCCTACAGTGGTATCAGAGCCACTTGTATCATTATATAACAAAGAAACCATGACTAGGTCGGAGTTCCCTATTGCTTGTGACGATGATGCATGTTAATTGGTGAATTTGAATTCAGTATAGAAATATAGTTTTCGAAATTTTCTTTCCCAGATATGTTCACAAGATGTTGTTGCATATGTCTGTGGAAGCTCGGGATTTATCAATGTGATTTGATATGGTTTTGCTAATTTATTCCCTAATGTTCTGGTTGCTGTCTTTGTGCACATTCCTTGAACAGGCATGCTTATAAATTCGAGAATAAATTGTAAAATTTTTTTTTTCGGATTTTCTTTCACCGAAATGTCTCTAAGATGTTTATTAATGTCTATGAGAAAGTAAAAATGTTTTCGAGGTGATTTACTATTTATTTGAGAATTTATTGTATGCTGCTAGGAATAACTGTGTTGAGGAACACAGATTCTACATTGGCTTAGTTGCTGAGGTTGAATGAGTTTTTGATGGAAATAAATCCTGAAAACATTTATGAAGCATGTTGTGAACGTTTTGTAACCTCTGTAATTTTCTCAGAATTTATTGAAATTGTTTCAATGAGTTTTTCAAGCAAAAGGCAAAGCTTGGCAGTTTTGAGAAAGTTGCTGGAGCTGTTTTGTTTGAAATAAGAAATTGTGTAGATTTCAGTTCAATGCCTTGGATCATTTTAATGTGATTAAAAATGTGTTACATTGATGTTGCATGCTTGCCAAACTGATTTTCTTGAAATTGGGTTTCAAACAATTTTGGATGCAAATGTGTCTCATTAGCGTCTCGTTAGTATATTCCTCATCTTGATTATTTTGGCCGTCACAAATTTTGTGACCAGTGACAAAATAGTCTTGCTAAAGTGTAGACTACCTAGAGATACTTAGGGTGATAGTTTGATATTCAAAAATTATTTGGAAATCTAAATGAATAAGAGTGTATTCATCGATTTCAAGTTTTTCATGTATAGTTTGACTATATATGGTAAGCAACAATGAAAGTGTTTCATTGGTACATCAAGGTAAAGTGTATTAGACTTGGTGTTGTGAATTTGAACTGCGGATTGAGAAATTAGCGATTAGATAGCAATTCCATACGGATAAGTCGGCGTACATGCACAAAAGTCGACTTGCGTACCTTTGTAGATCGTAAATCGACTTGCCTGATGTTACAAATCGACTTGTTAGATACTGCAGTTTCATAAATCGACTTACACTTGCATAAGTGGACTTACACAGAGGCATAAGTCGACTTACAACATACATAGGTAGGATGATGGATGATTTTAGATATAGATTCAATGTGATTGATGAATTGCCTAAATCATTCCATATAGTCATGGTGACTATAATCCTATAGCTTGGAGAAGAAGTAGATGAGACACGAAAACTCTCACATAATATGAAAACTCCGTCTTCCATTAATATGGGGAGAACCAGAGTTCTTATGGAGTTGGGTTGTTGGGTAAACCCAAGCTCACTCTATCTGAATATGTTGAACCATGAAAATAAGATTTTCGGATTAATAGGTGGGTTTTCACTAGAAGCGTTGATTTGTTGAGTAAACTCAAGGTCAGCGTGGACGAGGCGAAGTGGGTAGTGTACATCGGATATGCAGCGCGTCGAAGTTGATAACCCAATGGGTGTGCATACATCACGAGTTGATAGCACTAGTCGATAGTTGCATTTATAAAGTAATTGGTATGACCGATTCACCGATTGATCTAAGGTGGCTTGTTGGGTAAACCCAAGGTCATTTTAGTAATGTCGGATATCTAAGATGCAATTGGTATGGTGATACCTACCGATTGACCTAAGGTGGCTTGTTGGGTAAACCCGAGGTCATTGTTAGTAATATCGGATATCCACTAGGACATTTGTCTAATGTTTCTTGGATTAAATCTTGAGGTTATGAATCCTTTGAAACTAGTAAGTCATATGCATGTCATGCAAGTCCTTATGATCATGCATTTAATTCTATTCAACATTCTTTCTCTCTTTCTCTTTAGGTTGATTGAAGATGACTTCAGTGTGAACTTGCGGCTTATGGACTCGAACAAATTAGCTGGACCAAATTTTCTCGATTGGTAGAAATCGAGAAATTGTTCTCGAGATCGAGGAATTGAGATATGTCATGATGTTAAGCTTCTGATCCACTGTTGTTGATGCTTCGATGAGGATCAGAAAATTTATCGAAAGCATCTCAAAGGCGGTGACATAGCAACTGTATTATGCTTGCCTCGATGTCACGAGCTGCGAAGCGGCGTGAGTCTATGGATGCTCATACCATAGTGTTTCATCTTAGGGAGGTGTTTGATGAGCAAGCTCGGTCTGAAAGGTTCGAGACCTCGAGGATACTCTTCACTACTAAGATGACTCGGGTTCATCTGCGGTGCGGTATCTGCTGAAGATGAATGGGTATATTGAGAGGTTGGTTGTCTTAGGTTTTGTCATGGATTATGAATTAAGTGTTGACTTAATTCTAGTTGGATGTCGATAGTTATTCACGGTTTGTGTTAAACTATCGGATGAATCAAATATCCACGACAATCCACAGGTTGATCAATCTGCTTCGAGAGCAATGACAAGCTATCAAGAAAGATAGCAAGCAAGTCTTATGGTGGACTCTTCTTACGGTTCCAAGAAAAAGCGAAGAAGAGGTCTAAAAACCGAAAGAAGTATAGCGAAGAAAACCAAAGAGCGCACCAAAAGGAACTTGCTTCCATTGTGGCAAGACAGCCCTTGAAAGAGAGGCTATAAAGTCTATCTGGAAGAATTGAAGCGAGAAGAAGGCATCGGATGCCTCGACTTCTTGGTATGTTTGTCAATGAGGTTAATCTGTTTTGATCATAACATATGGGTATTAGATACGGTTGTAGCTCATATGCAATGATATCACGGGCCTCGGGGACGATGGAGCGACTTCGTGAAGGAGAACTGAACTGCGTGTGAGAAATGGAGCAAGAGTTGCTGCATTAGCCGTGAAGCACTTACTTTTATCACTCCCAGGGCTTGTAATAAAATTGGATGAATGTTATTTTGTACTGTTTTAACAAAGAACATATTATACATTTCTTGTTTAAATAGAATTTGGTTTCCATTTGACTTTTAGTAGCGATGGTTGTTACTATTAGTTTGAATGGAATGCTTTATGGTGCTTGGTACATTATGCGATGGAATTTACATATTAGATATGTCACATCAATTATGAATGTCAATGACGAAAATACATAAGCAGATAATTTAAAATCAACTTACTTATGGCATTGTCGCCTTGGCCATATAAATGAGAGAAGCATAGCTAAGCTCCTTAAGAGTGAAAGTTTATGGTCATTTGATTATGAATCATATGACACGTGTGAATCTTGTTTATTAGGCAAGATGACTAAGTTTCCTTTAAGGGAAAGGGTGAGCAGTGGCGGAGTATTAGACCTAATACATTCGGATGTATGTGGTCGATGTCCATTCATGCGAAGTGGTTGTCTTTACTTCATTACCTTTATTGATGATTATTCTCGATATGGGTACTTGTATCGATGAGATACAAATCGAAGCATTTGAAAGTTCAAACAATTCGAAATGAAGTAGAAAACCAACTTGGGAAAGGTATCAAGACATTGCGATCGATCGTGGTGGGAATACTTAGACCAAGAGTTTTGGATTATCTCGAGATAATGAGATTTTATCTCAATGGACTCCTCCTTACACACACAGCATAATGGTGTGACGAAAGGAGAAATCGAACCTTGTTAGACATAGATACGATCAATGATGGGCTTTGCAAAGTTACCAAAATCCTTTTGGGGTATGCTGTCGAGGCGATTGTTTACTTGCTAAGCGAGTTCCATCAAAAGGCGATTGATGTTACTCCATATGAGATGTGGACTAACAAAGACCTATCTTACTCATTTGAAAGTTTGGAGTTGTCACGCTTATGAAGCGGATACGATCGAGATAAACTTGATCTGAAATCGACAAGTGTTTATTAGTAGGATATCCTAAAGAAATAATGAGATATCGGTTCTACCTTTGAGGAACAAAGGTGTTTGTTTGAAAGCATGCTGTCTTTAGAAAAGTTTCTTTTACAAGAAGGCGGTGGGAGAAAAATTGAGCTTGAAGAAGTTCAAGATGCTCGAGCAGAGCAGATCAAGCTATACGAACTGGCTGTGACTCATCTGAGATGAAGTAATGTGTTCAACCTACTACACACACGAAATTAAGGTCACGTAGGATACGCTCTATTCAGAAGATATGGATTTCTGTGAATGAACATAATAACGTATTGCTCATAGAAGATGGCGAACCTACCACTATGAAGAGGTTCTAAGCAGTTGAGTGCGAAATGGCTGACCATGAAGTCGAAATGGATTCCATGTATGAAAACCAAGTATGGACTTTGGTTGAGGCACCGAAGGAATAAAACCCATAGGGTGCAAATGGTTTTCAAAAGAAAACCGACATGGATGGTAATGTAATTACCTATAAAGCAAAGCTTGTGGCTAAAGGTTTTTCAAAGACGAGGAGTTGACTACTGCGAGACCTTTAGCCCGATGTGATCTTAAATCCATTAGGATACTCTAGCCATTGCCACTCATTATGATTATGAGATATGGAAAATGGATGTGAAGGCGACTTTCTAAATGGGAATCTAGTGAGGATGTGTATATGACACAACACGAGGCTTCACCTCTATGATGGCGAAAAGGTATACAAGCTTAATCCATTTATGGATTGAAACAAGCATCCGGAGTTGGAATATCCGTTTGATGAGGTAATCAAAGAGTTTGGTTTCTCACAAATCCGGATGAACCTTTGTGTGTATAAGAAGGTTAATGGGACTGCAATCGTTATTCCTTGTGCTATATGTAGATGACATATTATTACTAGGAAGCGATGTCTCGATCTAGAATCAATCAAGATTTGGTTGTCAAACAATTTTCCATGAAAGACCTTGGTGAAGCAACTTATCCTTGGGATAGGATCTATAGAGATAGATCAAAAGATTGCTTGGTCTTTCACAATCAGCGAATACATAGACAAGATGCTAAAGAGGTTTAGCATGAAACAATCGAAGAGAGGTACCTTCCATCACTCATGGGATAACACTCTGAAATCTATAATCTAAGACAAGATGATGAGAGATGTGCATGAATAAGATCCGTATGCATCTGCGGTTGGATCTATCATATGCGCAATACTATATACGAGACCCGATGTATCATATGCTCTAAGTATTCTGGCGAGATACCAATCGGATCTGGTGAGGTCCTTTGGGTGGTATCGAGAATATCTGAAATCTTGCGAAGGACTAGGATGTTTCTTGATATATGGAGATGGAGATCTCAAAGTGGCGGGTATCTGATGCGATTTTCAATCGATAAGGATGATTCCAAATCCCAATCAGGTTACATATTCACATTGAGCGGCGGGCGGTCGGTTGGAAGAGTTCCAAACGAGGCAGCTTGCGATTCAACGACAAAAGCGAGTACATTGCAGCCGGATCAACAAAGGCGGTTTGGATCGAAGTTCATTCTTGAACTTGGTGTGGTTCCTAGCGATGATGGGCCCTCTGGTTTTATTGTGACAACGATGGGGCTATTCTTGCGAGTGAAGGAACGAGGTCTCATCAACGATCGAAACACGTACTCCGCGAGATATCACTGATCGGGAGATCATTGGTCGGTGATGTTCAAATAGAGAAATTCTCCACGAGCGAATATTCTTGATCAGTTGACAAAGCCATTGTCCGCGAAGAGTTTTGATTCTCATGTACTGCTTTATGGTATTAGATATCAAGGCGATTGACTTTAGATCAGTGGGAGATTGTTAGAGTAGTGCCACAAAGCGATACGCCTTTAAGCGTTTTATACAAAATTGTGTATATTCTTTATAAATAAATAAAGAAAGGCATATTTCATTAATTTGATGTTCATTATTTATGAATGGATATTGATCTATAAGCAAATTAATGAAGTCCTTGATATATGACATAGCATGAAGGAAATTATGATGTGATCATACTATTGAGATTCTATCATGTGCAATTATGTCGATTACCTAAATTATCCTAGTCATAGGATTCTTGAGGCTGGACATGATGTCCGGAAAGACTAGCACATCTCAAGCTCCTTGATGTGATCAAGCGGTGGATCTCGAAGCTGTACATATAGAGATATTTAGGGTTGAGATGTGGATGCTTACTAGAGGTAGTAAGTACATTGGTTGACTGCTATGAGATCATCACATGGATGTACTATTCTAATGTCATTGATAATCTCATCATAGCAATGGTGCAGTATCCTTAGACTTGAGGTACTCGAGGATATCTTAGATATTGATTACGTGTTTGACTCCATTCCTTGTTGCCTCGCGAGGATTGCTCATAGGGTAGTGATTGGAGTGCAGTTTGAGGTATTCAAAGGTAATTGAGTAGCCAATAGAGGCTTCACCATACGTGATAGCGAAGATGATACCAATGGCCTCTTGTCGGGGTCATTATGTTGGACCCCACCCACGTGGGTGTTTGCGAGTTATCTTTGGCGAGTGTTCTTGGGTTATCTGCATGACATCCAACCTGTCGATATTGTCCTCTTTGGTCATGGGTGAGCCGGCTCGAACCCGTGACCTCAGTTATAGCTTCCATCTTGGCCAAATGGTGAAGGCGAGCATGTGGGCAGCTGGTCGTGGTTGGCCGTGGTTGACAGAACTTCATGTCTCTGCATGACCTCTTCTGATCTCTGATTGAAATAATCAACGATAAAAACACAATGTTAGACCCCACCCCCACCCGTGGGTGTTTGCGGAGTTATCTTGCGGCGAGTGTTTCTTGGGTTATCTGTGACATCAACCTGTCGGTATTGTCCTCTTTGGTGGTCGGGTGAGCCACGGCTCGAACCCGTGACCTCGAAATTATAGCTTCACGTGCTGCGCCTCTTACCATTTGGCTAACAGCGAATGGTAAGAAAGCGGCATGTATGGGTTAAAAGTCATGAGTTGGCGTCATCAATCCAGTTGATATTGTAACCTGCATATTTCTGAGCTGCTGAAGTGAGTCCAACATGGATAACAAATTAATCTAATAACAAAATCGAGGGCGAGGCGAAATCAAGTAGAGCATCCAACATCCGATCGTTTTCTTTGATTATTGTGACTTTTAAAAATTAAAAGCAATTGTTGAAAAAAATGTAAATAGTTGAAATTATGATTTCAAAGGATGAAAATGAGTTTAAGAAATACAAGACTTATGAACTTCATGGGTTTCAAATTATTTGATTTATGATTTAAAGAAATTATTGCATATTTTGTCATGAATGTGATTATTATGTGATTTATTTGATCTATGAATTGCATTAGATGATTATGTGAATTCTTGTGGATATATGCTTGTGTCATTATGACCTGATCGATGTTATGAGTTGAAAAATATGAAAATCAAGAGATTTTAAAAAGGTGCCTTGAGCAATGAATTACTTTTTAGTTATGTGTTAAGTGGGTTTGGTCGGGTCCTTTGTGAGTCATTGCCTCTCTACTAAGCTTAAGCCTTAGGCTGCTGCTGATAGGCAATGGAGATTCGATTATGACTCCTTTCACGGCTACCTTTGGACCGTTATGCGGAAAGTGTAGTACGTCTGTTCACGATGCACATGACCGTTATGTGAATGTGTGCGATCGTCTGTTAGGACCGAACCAAACCAATTACGATGTGTTATATGTTTTGATTTGTTATCCGATTCGGTAGGTTTATTCGATTGGCGTCGCATTTTGTTTCCGATTTGAAATTTCGATCCGAAATTTCCGTTTCCTCGTTTTTGCTTGTTTTTCGTTCTCGTGATGTAGTTGGGTTCGATGCAGGATCCAACACATTACTAAATATCGATCGAGTACATATGTCATGAAGAGTGTCTTCGTTGACATATTAAATATAAAGTAATGAGTCCCAGGACAAGAATTGAAATCACTTGGACTAGATTTGACGTAGTCAGTCTAGTAAGAGTTGACACATTGTCCATACTCATAACCAAGTGGGGTATAACATGGTGAAAGGACGAATTTCACGGTAATTGTCTATGGAAAGGTTCGTGATATGGTCCATGATGAATATATATTTATTCGTCAAACCAATTACTTTCCGGTCAATTGGGGGTCATGATGTGTTGCTAGATACCACTCATGGCTTGCTTAGATTAAGTGTTGATCTAAGTGGCCAACATAACCGGGAACCTAATGGGTCACACGCATATGAGTGTCTGGGAGAACTCGTAAAATAGTTTTGGATAGAGTTCCAATATATGAAGAGCAAAAGGATTAAATGGATCCTTATGAGATCGAGATATGTCCCGATGAGATCGCGACATCGATATTGCTGAAAAACGTTTCGAGGTTTTTCCCATACAAGGACCCTAGTAGGTAGAGACCAGACCCAGTGTAATCGACTACTTCACATTTATTTATATATATATATATATATAATTAAAGAATTAATATATATATATATATATATATATATATATATATATATGCCGTACGTAGAATGGAGAGGAGATGTCATCACTTTATTATATATATATAAGTGGCTATATGTGGATGGAAAAAGAAGCTTCCATCTTTTGCCTTGTCATCTTTACATTAAATGGTAAGAAGACAAAATAAAAGAGTGAAGATGAGTGTGTTCGTTGGTTTTTACAAGAGAAGAACGAAAGGGTTTTAAAAGTGTTTTAAAAATCCAAAGTTCTTCATCTCTTCTCCATCGATCATCACTCTCCAAGCTTCATTTGTCTCCATCGTTATTCTCCAAGCTCTCCAAGGACAAACGTAAGAGCTAGCACTCTTTAATTTGTTCTAGCTATTCCCGGGTCAAAGGGTTTGTCCCGGTTAGGTTCTCTGATCTCTGCGTGGATACCATTAAAGACGATCTCCTTTGGTCGTTTTGGTTTGACTTTGTTATATAGTCACATGGATCCCGGCTTTGGGAAGGTCCCGAACAAAAATTTTGTTTTCCATCAGTAGGCATGTGATGCTCACACCGGATTTTCCTACACAAGGAACTAGTAAGAATAGGCTCATAGATGTGGCCCCCTCACGTAGAGTATACACTCGGGCGGGTAGTCGATCTTAGATGCATAACCTCTGACGGGTGCCTTCTGATTCGATCATTCTATACACCTCATGGCATCGATATAAGAAAGCGGTAATATCACATTCACTAAATTTTAAAACCTCGAAGATCCTTTTCATTCATTTCATAAAACCGTAAGTACATCCTCGATCATATACATACCTTGCATGAAGCCCAAAAGAACTAATACAACTCTAGATAAGTCATCCACAAAATATCCCAAAGATCCCCAAATGACGGACACATGGGCCATGCTCCTCTCATGGCACTCGGCAGAAAAGTCTCACTGATCGGAGCTAGGAGTCACTCTCTCACTGTCCTGAAAAAAAATTAGATGCAATGTTGGGTGAGTTTGCGAACTCAGTGAGAAACCATCATCGATGGTCCACCCAACTCATGCATAACCAAACAAGCACATAATATCATATATATATCATAAACAAGAAATCACATGCAGTCAATTTCACATTTATAAGGCGATATGCCTTTCACACAATTCACATGTAAACATTCATATATGCAATGTGCATGTGACTCTTTCATTTTTCTTTTGTTGTTGTGACCGTGCACCTGAGCTCATATACGTTGAGCCATTGGCTCTGAAAATATTGGGCTCAAAAGCCCTATTACGTTGAGCATAAAGCTCTGCAAATCGTTGGGCACGAAGCCTATACGTTGAGCTTAAAGCTCAATCTGGTGGCTACACGGTCTGCTTACCTTTATCGATCATCTTGTTATGCATGTATGCATGTCCAATTACCATACATGCATCACACTAAATCTACATATGCCTAATTCTCACCCATTGAAACCAATTATAGCAATTTATACACAATTAACACTTCTATAGCACAGTCCAATTATTTCGAACACCTGTGGTCCGAAATCAATCAAACCAAACACATAGAATCCATCCTTAACTCCACATAGCATATTGCATAGAATTAAACACATATAGGTTGAGAAACCAACTAGGTTACTCACCTGAGAACTTCCGAACTCTTTGCAAGGAAGTCTAGCCACGTCGGACGATCGGCGATCCACTTGAGCCTCTATAACAATCAAAACATAATAACATTACTAATTGTATCCATTTCAATGTTCAATGATGCATATGAATCGAATAGTGTACGTACTATACATGGTATGACATTTCCGACACAAATCCAAATTTCCCAATCTCAAATTCTAAATCCCGAATTCATATTCTCTAAATTGAAATCCATCCATAACTAATTGAATTGTCAAATTCCTAATTCCCCAAATTCAAAAACCTCAAAACTTGACTTTACGAAATTGACCTTCCTCATGACGTCGGTTCCTCGCAGGCGTGAAATCCTCTGCTCGTCGCGACGTGCAGGCGCAATCCGCTCGTCGCGGCGCACCCATCCACTCGTCGCGGTGTGCGCCAGATTTCAGCTCGTCGCGACGTGCAAGGAAAGGGGGCTCGCCGTGACGTGTTCATCACACGTCACGACGTGCAAACCCAGATATTCGTCCGAAACCCAGAAATTTCTCAGATCTTCTGTTACAAATCCATCCAAACCCCTTATAAACACTCCTAAACAATATTCTACACTTAACACAACTCATTCCTAAGCTTATATCCACCAAATAAACATTATTCCATAAATACCTAAATCAAAACCACCCAATATAATCATCGGAAACCCTAAATGCTAAATCCTCTAATATACAAACCAAATCATCCAAATAACTCTATAAATCAACCAATCAAACTATGTAAGGTAAGAAAGAAGGAACTTACTTGATTAATAACCTCAAATCTCCAAGGATCACACCAAATCAAAGCTCAATGACACCCACGGCAATCACCAAACTTAAACCCATCTTCAACTCTTCTTTACACAATCCAAAGGGAAAGATTCAAGGATGGAAGAGGAAACCAAAAGCAAGGAGAAATCACAAGGAAGATCCACGATGGAGAAGAGAAAACAAGGAGCAATTTCTTTTCAAAGGAAGAAGGAGGTGTCGTGGAAGGCAATTTCAAAGAGTAAGGCTTATATACAAAAGGATTAAGGCACATTTGGCTAATTTTAATTGCCACAAGTCGAAATCCGAACCACCTCAAGACAGTTTCTAATTCTAATTTCTCCAATTCTAATGGCTAAATCCTAATTTCTCAAATCAGATTTTCTAACTTGTTCGTGCCATTGGATAATCAATTTGAACCGAAAATCAATTAACCGATCATTGATCAATTTTTCGATTAAGACCTATTATTCGAAAATTCCAGAAAAATTTCTATAAATCCACAAAATAGAAAACTCATAATCATATACTCCAATTTCATAATTCAATTTCCTAACTTTCATTTCTAACTCAAATTCAATTCTCGAACCCTCTGTAACTTTGATTATCACACTTGCCCTAATCATTTCCAAATCCACTATCCAAATCAAATCAGTATGTCATACATGTATGTCGTCATTTAATGCTAGTACAATAATTGCCAATTATACAAAATTCTATAATGCATGCACATGCCAAATACGTATCGATGAAGTTGTACCCATCCCATCGGTGACGGGATGTTACAATAGATCTTTTTCATAGCCCTTTGAAATAGTGATGGGGCATCTTTGAGTCTAAATGACTTGACAATTGATTTGTATTGAGGATTGGAATGCAAAAAACTTATCTTGTACCTTTCTTGTGGGTCTATTTCCAATTTCTAAAAACCTACTTTCAAGTCAAAAAGATTTTTGCTTCTTTTAGAAATAAGACTTGAGTATTGATCTTTGGTAATAGAAACTTATCATCTTGTATGAATGCATTAAGGGTTCGTAGTCAATGACAAACTTTTTCTTTGTTTAGCTCTTTTGATAACATAAAAAGCTTAACAAGCCCAATTTGATCTTGTGGGCTCAATTAATCCTTGTTGAAGTAAGATAACACAATAATCTTATGCTAGCTTTAAATCATCAAGATTCATTCCAGGATGAGTGGCCTTGGTAGGATTGATATTCTCATTCTTTTTGAAAGGTAAATGAATGAAGAATTATTGATTATTCCAAAGAGGATAAGGGTGTGAGAACTATGCATGGTTCTTAGGATAGTGCTCCAAAAATGGATCTTTCAATACTTCATATTAAGAAGGTACCTGAGTGAGTTAGAAAATTATGTATATCATTATAAACACTAAAATTGGCTCAACATTTGATACTAGTAGGTAGAATTTGCAGTGGAGATGCCTTTCAATATACATCCATACTAATTAGGATATTTGGGCCGCTTAAATGATTGCTAAGAACTTTAGTCCACATAAAACAATTAGGAAAAACCTTATCCCAATTTATATTATTGTGATAAGCACAATTTTGAATGAATTACCATCAATAGCAGTAAAGTTTTCGTTATGAGATATCCAAACTTTAGGGACGTAAGATGTTAGGCTTCATAACACTTTAAAAGGTCCGATATCTATGTATCTAATAGCCTTTATTGGCTTATCATATTTATCTTATAGTATGACTAGATATGGACATAATCACAAGAAACAATGATAAGCTTTAAGACTACCTTAAAATAAGGTTCTTTGTAACATGAATAGGTTATCATCCTCAGTATCAACTTCTTGATTGATTTAGATTAATCAATAGAGGTCAATAGGTATAATGAATTTGGTTTCCTCATCTTCACTAAAATTTTCTTCAATGATATCTATCTTCAACGTGACTATCATGGATTGGCATAATAACATCAATGAAGTCTAAAAATTTTATATCCATTTTTATCTTGTTAGGAAATTGTTAAGCAAAATGTATTGGATTACTATAAAGGAAACATCAACATGCTTTTTTAGCATTAGGAACTCTTCTTTTAAAGAATCAAACAAAGATATACTGTTTATGTCTTCTGAGATGTTTTTGATAGCCTCCATTAGAGAATTGGGATCTTGAGATCGTTTGTCTGAGAATATCTTAGGATGATATTTCTTTCTAGCAGGGCATTCACAATATTTTTTTCTCCTTACACTTGATCTTTAGATAAGGCATTTTTTTAGCTTTCTTCAGAAGAGGACCATCTTTAGATATATTCCTGAGAAATTCTTATTGATTACAGAGTTTATCAAGATATTGTAAAGCAAGTTGATAAATCTCACTAAGAGATATTTCTCTCATATCTACTTAAAGTTGCAATGGTCCTTTGAAGTTTTAGATGAAGTTCATCTATAAGAGATGTGATGAAAGTATAACGAGATGGACAACATTATAATCATTAAACAAATAGCATCGTTTTGATATAAGTTGAAAATGTTTTGAAGATCTCCTCATCCAAAAGCAACACTTTATTTCAAAATATTTTATTGAGTTTGCCTATCAATAAGCTAAAAACACCAATTAATTCTTTATGGATAATACCAAGATGAATACTAGTAGATGCTACTTGAATATAATAGAGTCTTGATAGTCATCTAAACTTTGTCACCATTCCTTCAAAGTACTAGTGAAACGAAAAGTAAATTCAAACAAGATATCTCTTAAAGTAGTATCTTTCGATTCATTTGCAAATCAATCTAAGTACTAAAATCATGTAAACAATCTCTCCATTTTTTAGGTGAAAAATCATCAAAAGTAAACCGAGGTCTAAAGTGGGTCTAATTGGAGGTACTTGTATTGGTTGTGGTCAAGGCCTAATTGATTCAATCTTTATATATTTGGCTTGGCTTATTTTGGCTCAACCTCGGTTGGTTAGAAGTATTTGGCATAGTCATCATTATTTAGGCTAATTCAAAAAAGTCAATAAATTGTTCAAAAGTCTCCAAATATTATTTAGATTTTTTAGAATCTTCAAATGATTGACTTTCAAAATCATCTAAGATAGATACTGGTTTAAGAGTTACAACAAACTCTTATTAAGGAGCTTTATTTTTCCAATGGATGGAACAGGTTAGGTTTTAGGCCGTGAAGAAGGTGGAATTTTGATGTATAAAGGTTTTGTCCATAGATTATAAGCTTAGTGTTTGAAAGTGATGGATCGTTTTTCTTTTCAACCTTGGGCTTTATAGGTTTAGTGGATTTGCTAGTAGGATGTACATATTGTTTGATTAAAGGATAATTTATTTTGAACATCTTTTCATAATTGACGGCTTCAAGATAAGTTGGGGTTCAATAAATGGGCTAGATAATTGGAAAAGTTGTAGGATAAATTATATAAACAATATTTGATTGTTCTTTCTATATGTCTATCCCATTGTTTGAAGTATTTCTTTGACTAGTATGAGTTCTTACTATGTGGTGATGAAATCAATTACAAAATATTAAGTATCAATATAACTTCTTAGATTAGCATCAAGTTGAACCATTTGATCTTATAAAGAAGTGTAAAGCTTATGAACTTGAGAAGTCACATATTCTACCCTTTTCTGAGTAGCTTGTGTGTTTTGGTTGAGAACACAAATCTTAGTATCAATTTGGAAAATAAATTTATTTTGAACAATAGCATTATCGGTTTGCTAATTGATTACTTTATCAGTAAGATCTGAGACAAGAGTATCATGAGAAGTAATTATTGTAGCATTAATGTAACTATTAGTGTCATCTGTTCGTCTCTCCATAAAAGGAAATTCTTCCTCATAATTTCTCATGACCATGCATCGATAGATCTAGAGTAGCAACAAGAATGAGGGATAATAGCTGCAATTTTGTTTGGGATTATATCTAAAAGGAACAAATTTTCTTTTCCAACAACTTTGAGAAGTTCATAAATATTCTTTAGATTGTTGTTGTCTTCCCTTCTGTCAAAGTTTTGTTTGTCTTTTTTGAAAACATGATTCGTCCCATTGTTTGTTTCATCATAATCTAGAGTTGGACACATCTCATAATTTGGCTCACACATGGATGGGTCAACATCCTATAAAAAGTGCCCCCAATAATGGCTAATATACATAGGTTGGCCATCATATTTTACATAGTGGATTGGAGGAATACTTTTTTCCTTCTTTACATAGTGGAAAACACAAAGATTTCTTAGAAAGATTCATCAAAATTCAAGATCAAGCCTCTACAACGCAAGAAAACTCAATAAAAGACAATCAAGGAGATTTAGAATTAAGAACTCATTGTTTTCTATTTTTCTTTCAATGTATTTTTGATTTAGCGTTCAATAAAAAGTAACTAAACATCTAGTTAGTATTTAGGTTAGATGAACCTTATGTTAATACTTTGAAATGATTGATTCTTTTATTAAAGCAATTGGTTTGATTGTTATATTGGATTTGATTACATATTTTATTTATACTTTGATTTTATACGTTGAGATTGAGAAATCCTAGGTTGAATAGATCTACTGTAATTAGAAGGAGTTGACTGCATCTCTAGAGATAGGATGACATAAATCTTCCAGATTAGGGTCAAACCTAATGGAGGGAATGATAAATCAATGTAATCCTATAAAATTTAACCCAAGTAATTCAATTAGAAACCTTAGGATTAGTTGTTAGTAGACTCAAAGTCAGCTACTAGCATATTAGAGGAGTCTCCACGGTCTAGTACATTAACAAAACAATCATATGATAAAACATCAATCTGTTAAGGTTTTAAGGGGATTCAAACCTATATATTGATTTCTGATAACGATAGTTTTCTAAGTGAATTCCATTTTCTTTGCATTCATTATCGTTTCCTCTTTCTTTAATTATTTTCTTTCTATTAAAATTTGAAATCAATCTGTAGGCTAGATAATAGGGGAAGGGTAATTATTATTATTCATAGCCTTCATGGGATTGACTTATACTAGGTAATAATTACATTACGTCGTGCACTTGCTGTATTAAATATTGACTAACTTGCTATAGGTCAATCATCAATCTCATAGAATAAAATAAGGAGGGCTAAAGAGCAAAATTCACAAAGGAAGTAAATTAACATAAAGTTTCTTTTTACCTTGAGCTACTCTACTCTACCATGGATGAACAAGTGCACTATTTTGTTAAAAGGGCCATGCTTATATAGATACAAAGAACATATGTCTAAATATAATAATAATGATCCTAATTATACTTGAAAACATGAAAAACATTAGAATTAGGATTGTTGAATAAAATATAGTTTCAAAGGAGGAATAATAAGTTTGAAAAAGATAACACTTCCCCAAAGTGTTAAAAGATGAGATCCTAGAGATAGTTCGTTCCAGTTAAACTCATATGGAGACAACTTGAGTAACAATGTAGCACGATCAGGTTTGTTAAGGAACTCAAAAATATTACGGTTGAATCTAGCCTCCATATAGCAGGCTCCTTCATCGTTATAGTCGGTTGGAAAGTATGTCTCTAAGTTTACCAACAAAGGCTAAAATCGGTGAAGGTTTCGATAAGGATTTTCTTATAATCACTAATCTTTGCAAGGCAGGATGTGGGTTTTGGTTCTTAGGATAAAAGAGTACTAAAAGGACATAATAGGTTGGCATGAACTAATTTAACATAAAGAGCTTATAGGTTTTAAGGTGGTCAGGTGTTAGAAAAGAAGTGATGAAATCTTTGGAAATGATTTTCAACTTCCACCTTAAATTGAATGCTTCTCGTAAAGTGATTGATACACCACCTCTCAACCTTTCCACTTAGCATTTTATAGTTGTTCTCTGTAATAACTAATCTAGCTTTCTACTATCCAACAAAATCACAGTAGGTAGTGAAAGTGCCAAACCTCTATGTTCACTTTCACTAACACGCATATACTCATAGAGTGCCTCCCACTTTTTTTTTTAAATTAGAAAAATCATGCCATCTATGTGTGGATCCCATTCTTTTTTAAATCAGAAACATTATGTCATCTATGTACGGGTCCCACTTTATTATTTAAAAAAAATTACAATGAAGGAGACCCTAATTCAAAATGAACTCTAATTGTTCGAAAATGTTCAAAATAACCCCTAATTGGATGAAACAACTGACAAAATTAACCCTTTATGAAAAGTCTATTTGCAACATTACTTGTATGTCTGTGAAAATTTTTATTGTAATGATTGTATAAGTGATCATTTGACTTGTAATGACTAAAGTATCTCATATAATGATTGTTATGTTTGATACTACTTAAGACTTATTCTAGTCAAGAATAACTAAGTTGGTAGCCTTTAAATATAGCATGAACTATATGAAGATAGTTGAGTATTAATATATGATTTATCACCCTAAAATAATCTCTGTTATTTTATATTAGTATTGATTTAAAAATCCTTAACTAAGGTGTAATGAAATTGTTTAAAATAGTTTATAAATGTCATTAATTAAATCAATAAGCTAATGGTGAAGAATTAATATAATTGGATTCAAATAGAGTAAACATTATTTTCATACTTTATGTCTAATCAGAATACTACATGATGAAATGATTGCATTATATGAAAAGATCATACAAAAAGAGTTAGTTAAAACTACTTTGACATTCTAAATGTTTTGGTGGTTATAATATATTACTAGACGCTAATATAGATCTATGAATGTAAATTATTTAATTAGAGAATTAAAGGATTTTAATTTACCTAATCCTCAATATGATTCAAGGTTGTAATTTATATCTATTGTCAATATATTTAGAAACCTAATAGGTCACACTCGAAAGAACAAATTGAAGAGAGAAAAGTGTTTTAATCGAGTTGAACTTGATTGTAAAGTTTGAGAAATTTTATGATGAAATATGAGATATTTAATAACTATTGACCAATATGAGTTATTAGATCTTATTTAGGCCCAATTGGTATCTAATTAAAATTAGTTAGAGTTTAATTGGAATTATAATTTTATTCCAATTAAATTACTAAAAGGTCCAAGTTCTGTTATAAATAAGCTTAAGCTCTAAAAGATCTAGCACTCCTTGCCAAACCTCTATACAACAGTTGTAGGTTTCTCTTAACAAGTTCCGTGGATAACGTTAAGGGTTGGACACATGTGTAGCTATGGTGGTTGGGATAAGCCAATTTTAGAAATAGTTTGAGGAAAATGACAAGAAAATGATCTAGCTTTGGAATAAGTTATGAATTAAAATTCATACTTTATTATGTTTTATGTGTTAATCATGTTATAGATTTTAAGTGAACTTAGATTTCAAGAAATCAAAACAATATTTTTTGTTTATTCTGCTGCACATAGGATTAAATCCTACTCTAATTTGCCAACAATATAAATCGTATAAATCCAAACTTGTACTTGACTATAGGAGCCATCCCCATAACTTGGCTCCATGATCATTTGTACCATTTAAAGGTACAGTAACAAGAATCATCCTTGGATGATCTCAACTATACAAATTAAGTAAATTATACTCACTATTCCTATTAGTAATTCTTGACTTACCACTGTTAACTTTAGGTTTTATAAAACCTCTACTTGTTGATTCCATTCTAACTAAGTAAATACAAGATATAAGATCATTTTCATATTAGCAGTTCTTAAATTGCCACTAATATCTTTAACTTGTACAAAACCTATTGGAACCCCTCCCCGGTGAGTTGCGGGTCCGACGTTTTGCGTGACATTTGGACGCACATCCCCCTAGGGAGGGTGTTGGATCCCGATTTTTCAGTAGAAATTAGAAATATTAAATGGAATTAAATGAGTGTGTTTGTATAGGTATTGTGTTATAGATGTTATTGTACTTAAAGGAAATTGATGAGAAATGAAGTGATTGATTTTGATGACTTTGAAATTTGAGTAGAGTTGTATTAGTTATGAAATTTAAAATGAATTAGTTGATTGAAATGGAAGTTGAAAAGCAAGAAATGATTAGTGAAAGTGTTATATTTTGAAGAAATTAAAAAAGTTGACTTTTGAAGATAGAAAGTTTGACTTGAGAGTTAAATTGTGTTTGAGATGAATTAGTTGAAGAGTTTGTGGTAGTGGGTGAATATGTGAAGTTGATGTGTTGATATGAGAAGTTTATGTGTTGGAATGGTGCTTAGAGACTTCTATGGCAAATCTGTATTGATTTAAATGGATTTAGCCAAAGTGATCTTAATGAAAGTGGTAGATTATGTTTTTATCTTTCCATTGATATAAAGCACGAAAATATTGGACAAGGGAGTAGAAAGTTATGATTGTTAGAAGTTCTGATGTTGTTTAGTGTAAAGTTGATTGATTCGTCAGTTTGTGTGGAGTTTTTGATTCATTTAGGGGTAGATTTGATTTTTAAAGTCTTCATGAAAGTTGTAGAGGGTTCTTTTACCTTTCTATAGACACCGAGTTTGTCAAATTTGGAGTTTTAGATCAAAAGTTATCATATTTATAAGTTTTGGAATTGTTGAGGAGTTTATCGATTAGTCACCTTGTAGCAAACTTTTGATTCCTCTAGTGTTCGAGCTTGCTTTTGAGTCCTTCTTGAAAATGGTCGAGCTGTCTCTTAGCTTTCCAACTAAACAAACCGCGACTGATTTGGAGCTCGGAGTCAAAAGTTATGAGGGTTTGAAGTTTGAAGGTTGGATTGGGTGCCGACCGACCTCTGTTGGCCGACCGACCTCTGTTGGCCGACCCGACCTCTGATGGTCGATCGACCTCTGTTGGCCGACCGATCTTTGTTCTGGCTGAGCTTTGATTTTTCTGGCCGAGCTCTGACCTCCATTCACTCTTTTGAGCATAACTTCTTCGTCCGACATCCGATCGATCTGATTCTTATTGGAAATTAAACTAGAGAGATGAGGCTACAAATGTTATGAAGGAGCCGATTGACAATGTAGCCTTTAAGACTTCCAAACGTGGGTCGGAAGTTCAGTGTAGTGTTTAGTCCTGGTGTTGTAGTGGCTGAATAGTGTTCAGTATTTTGGATATATCTTGATCGCTAGAGCTCGGATTGAGTTGATTCTTGTTGATAATTAAAATAGAGACATGGGGCTACAAATTTTATGAAGGATCCGATCGATAATGTAGCCTCTAAGACTTTCAAATATGGATCGGAAGTTGGCTATAGAGTTCAGTCTCAGCTTTGTAATGGTATGAGCAGTGTTCAGTATTTTAGAATTATATCGGTCGCTAGAGCTCTGATCAATCTGATTCTTTTTTCAAATTAAACTATAGACATAGATCTATAAATTTTATTAAGGATCCGATCGACAATTGAGCCTATAAGACTTTCAAATGCAGGTCGGAAGTTCAATGTAGTGTTCAGTCTTGGTGTTATAGTGGCTGAACAGTGTTCAGTATTTTGGATATATCTCGATCAATAGAGCTCAGATTGAGTTGATTCTTCTTTCTAATTAAACTAGAGAGATGGGGATACAAATGTTATGAAGGAGCTGATCGACAATTGAGCCTCTAAGACTTCCAAATTCGGGTCGGAAGTTAGGTGTAGTGTTCAGCCTCGAGTCTGAAGAACAGACTTCAGTATTTTGGAAATATCTTGAGCTATAGAGCTCCGATCGATCTGATTCTTGAAGCGATGGATTCGTAAGACATATATGGACATTTATCTAGAAGAAAGTTTTGTAAAAATGACTTAAGCTACCTGGTCAAAATGATCAGACAAGATGTCAGTTATAAAGACCAATGAAGGGGCAATTTTGGAAGTTTACTTAAAATGTTAAGTTTATAGGCTTAAATGGAGGGGCATATGGGTCATTCCCCATTCATTAAATGACATGACAGTATAAATAGAGGGAGGCTGTCGTGGGAAGCAAGAGAAAGCCACGAATTTGTGAGAGAATGAAAGAAATAAAAGAAAGGAGAAGGGAGAAGCAGCCGACGGTGGAGAAGAAGATGGAAGAGCTTCAAAGTTTCGATTTTTCTACTTATTTTTAAGGGGTTTTCGAGGGTTGTCTAGGGGAATAGATGGAGGATGATGGAAGCTTGCCTATGGAGTCAAGACATGGCCGAAAATGGTGGAGAGAGAGGGAAATTTCAATTGGAAGAAAGAAAGAAGCAAGGGTCAAATTAGAGCGAGGAACAAGTTTCTAGCATCGATTCGAGGTGGGTAATGTGTTTATAATTTGAATTTATAAACCACTACTGCTTTCTTTAAATAAAGAGATTTTTCTAATTTCAATTGCATCATAAATGTTGCATCATTGTATGAAAAATTTGAAAAATCATTTTTGATTCAATACATGGACTTTGGATGAATTGCAACATACATTGTGTTATGCCTCGAAAGATTACATGACATTTCGTATATTCGGAAAAGATCATGCGATAAATGATTTTGAGGATGATATGTGCTTTTGTATGGGCAAGAGAAAAACGTTGTGTTAGTCACGTGCACGTCGACGTCTAGCCTTATCCCGGCTGCCTACTTGTGGGCCTACGAGATCCGAAATCGGACTCGTTGTGTTTACGGTAAAACTTCAGTTTTCCGTCTTGTTTACGGAACTCTCGAGCCATTTGTGTGCATTGCATATGCGATATGACATTGCATCTATAAATTGTCAAGTTGATGCATTCATGTTTTGTAATCTATGGATTTATGGTGAAAGCCTAAGAATCATCGTTTACAAACTGCGAGTTTATTCTGAATGAAAAGAACTTTTCAAAAGCGTGCTTTCTGATTTCAAAGAAATGTTTTTCTAAGACCGGAGAAAAAAAGATTTCAAGGGTTTTGCTTATCTATTCGTTTATAAGCGTATTATCCATTTAGCTTGTGCTCACCCCTTGCATCCCCATCTCCGTGTTTCGAGTGGGAGATCGGATGAAAGAATGTCAAGCGTGTTATTCAATTTTGTATCGTTTGTACTTTGTGAAAATGGGATTTTTGTATCGGTTTGTATAAGACCGGTTTTGTCAATTATTGTATTACAAGTATTATTATGGGATTGTATTATGAATTCGGGCGTGTGTATTGATTTAAGTTATGAATGGGATCGGATATAGAGATTATTGATTATTGGGTTTGGATTGATTTGATTTATGAAAGGGTGTATAAATTGTAATTGAATTATGAGATTTGGATGAGGCTATTGAGTTATGGTATTGCACATGGATATGTTATATAACTTTTGTATGTTCAACTGAGATATAAGCATGATTTGTACATGGAAAAAAATGTAAATGAACGGGTATTGGACATTGGATAGTGCGATTGTATGTGAATGTTAATGGATTAAGGATATTGAAGTCACTTGTAAGAGATGGAATGAAAATGAAAGAAAGAAAAAAAAGTACACGGATTGGATTAGTTTCGACTGATAATCTTAAGGTTTCCAACGCAAACGCTTTCTTTGATATTTGTTCACGGATGTCGGAAATTGATTTCGATTCGTTTTGATCCGAAGTTTGCTTCTTTTCGATTTTCTTCCGCTTTGTGTTATTCGATTCGCCTTCGGACTCGATTTATCCGATTTGACAATTGATTCGTATCTGATTTGATTTCGCCTTATGTTTCGTTTCCTTGCTTTGATTCGATTCATATTGGTTCGTATTCGTATTCGACTTTGTTTTGCTTCCGCACTTCGTGTTTCGTATTCATTTCTGTTTTTCGATTGGGATCCGGTTTTCGGATCGGATCCCAACAGAGGGATTCCTCACCACGCACTTAAACTCAAAACAGACTTATTTTAATCATCCGAACAAATCTTGAGAAATTCATCCTAACAATCCACCAATAAAAATTAATCTGCTTCGGGCCCAAAATAAATTCCAATTCCTAAGCTAAAATGAAATTCCATGTCTCTGGGTTAATAAGCATTAAAAAGCACCTCAATCGGATCTCTCTAGATTAAGAAAATCCCAAAATACGAAAGCGTGTTCCCATTTTACGTCTAATTGTCTCTTTTTTTATAAATCCGAGAAATTCAACTTAATCCCAAAATTTCTAAATTTTTGCATGATAGGGTAGAAAATTCTTTTTGAAAGCCAATGCTTCGAAAACCGAGTGAATCGGAGGCCAAACGAAAAAGTTTCAAGCAAAAGAGTGATAGGAGGTTTAATTTGGAAAAAAAGAAAAAAAATCAGAAAATGAAAGAAAATAAAAAATGCACAAGCTTCTCGAGGGGGCGAGGCCCTTGCGAGGCAAGGAGCTCGCGAGGGCGCCGCCGAGTCCGAAATTCTATATATATATGTATACATATGAAAAATTTTCTTTAAAACCAAACAATACACCTGAAATTTTTGAGAATTCATAACCCTTCATACCGAATCCCAAAACTCTCAAATTTGGTATCAATAAAAAGATAAAAGGAAGCTCTAAAACTTCCATGAAGGAATGAAAAACTAGTTTGGCCTTTAAGGGGGTCAAAAGTTGTTTCAAAGATTCTACTAAAATTGAAAAAGTCCTACACTATACTAGAAGTTTGAAAATTCATAACTTTTAACACAAAATCCTAAAAATGTCACATTTTACCTCATTGGAAAGATAAAGAGATGATTTACAACCTTCATGAAGGGAGAAAAAATCAATTCAATCATTTAAAGACGTACAAACACTCGCAAAATTACTGCCTGTATAAAAAACCAATGGAACAGTGTAATTGACCAAATGAACAGTACCTGCAATCTTTCTAACCATATAAATTTTTACTCCTAACTCCAAAAATTGCATATTATACATCATTGGAAAGGGGAAAAGATGATCTACATTTTCTATGAAGGATGGAAAAAGCAAAACAGGTTCTAAGGAGGTGAAAATCCCTTCCAAAGATACTGCACAATCCTAAGCCTTATCAACAGTAACTGAAATCTTTCAACCCTTATAACTTCTTCATCCTAAGTCCAAATGTGACAAATTTTATATCATTGGAAAGCTCTAAACAAGCCCTACAATCTTCAAGAAGACCTCCCAAACGAATTCAACCTCTAAGAAGGTCTAAAATCTAAGCGAAGTTTCTGCCCATTTTAGAAAAAATTGGACAGCACCTCCCCTATAATGTAACTAGTCAAAATCTCCAATCCAATTTCATTACCTGCATAATAACTCAATTTACACAATCCTCAAATTTCCCAAAGCACAAACCAATCCAATATCCCATAATATCTACCCAAATGGCAGCCACCATACATTTAAGATTCTCATCATTTTCAAAACATATCAAACAACACAATCTCATTCTTTCTTTAATTTTTAGCAAACATATACAAGATACATTTAAAGTTCAAAAACTCTTACATTTACATGGAAATAAGTTAATACAAAGCTTTAGAGGGAATTTTAGCCCGAATACATCAAAGTATCAAAGAACAAAAATACAAAGTACATCACTTGTCCCAAAATGCTAGCTAAAGCTTTGTTTTGTAAAATATGACTTCAAAAGCAAAATACATCAGAGTGATGCCTCAATCCCGATGCGATGACTCGGTTTCTCGCTCTTCACCTGTGGAGGGAAAATGGGGTGAGCTCGATGGCTCAGTGGGTAACAACTTAATAATTAAGAATAAGCAAAAACATTATGTATTCATTTACTTTCAAAATCAATATCACATTGATAAAACATTTTCAATTTCTCAATTCTCTTCACCAAAATCATCATATCAAACAAGTTACAAATCAACATATCACATAATCACAGAAAAGTGGTTCGGGTGGATCCGAAAGAGAACGTACTACACATTCTCGCGAAGCGGTTATGTGTAGCCGTGAACTTATAGGAGTCCATGAGGAGCTCCAATGCCACTAGCGGGCAGGCGGGAGAAGCCTATGGTTAGATAGGTGCACCTGACTTTTAAGGGACCACCACAAACCCAAAGAAATCATGCAAATCACATAATTCACACAATTTATACACATTAGCCATAAATGGCCCTTACCAAAGTCACTTTCATATAATTTGCCAAAATCACATATTCAACTCTTTTTCACTTATTAAATCATTTTACAAATATTCCCAACATAAATTTACATTCAAGGGACATCTCATACAAGTTAAAAACATTACAAAGAGTAATTTATACAAAAATCTTAAACCATTGGAAATCATTTATTAGCATTTATTATAAAATTTTCATTAAGCCTATAACTCAATTATTAAGAAATCACCCACCTTAATTCCTTAGCTTTGAGATTGGTCAATTGGTCTTGCTTCTTCCTCTAAGTGCCTCACTTCACCTTCATCAAACACAATAATCCCAATTTAACATAAGATACTAAAATTGGAAATTCTAAGGAAAGGAAAATCAAGAATTAAAACCTACCTAACATTACCCATGCCTTTCCTAAACTATTTAAACCAAAACCCATCAAGAATCTCCAAAAATTTTGAAATTCGCTTACCTATTGACCTCCCACGAATTTCTTCTTTTGCCTCCAATGAAGGATTAAACTCTTCCTCTTTCCTCTTAAAGAAACTCTTAGAATCTCCTTTCTAAAGCAAGAAAATCACAAAGCCCCAATCCTCCTCTTCTTCTTTTTCTTCTTCTCCTTATCTTGACCGAAAGTCACTCTCTCCTTTTTCTCTTTATGAATATTGTAAGCTTCTTTCTTAAATGACTTAGGGAATAGTTTTCTTAACTTATAACCTATAGCAAAACTACGTAGTTTTAATATCCTTCACTCTAGCAATTTATCTTCTCTCCTTTTCCTTATAAAATCCGTAGCTTCACTCTTCATTTCATATGGCTACTACTTATTTAAGTCCTTCCTTCTTCATTCTTCTTTTAAGTGCAAAACAAAAAGACTATAATGCCATTCCTTTTAACCCTTAAGCCTTAAAAACATAAGCAAACTTCCTAAATCGCCCTTACACCATCCTATTCTTTTAAATTCTAACAACTTATTAAAATTCCAATTTTAACTAAATACCTCCAATTAATTTCTATTAACTAAGTACTAAAAATCCCAAATTATTCTAACTAAAAGAAATTTTCAATCTAAACCTCAAAATAAATAAAACATGCTTAATGCGAATCGAGGCCCAACATTTCTCCCCCCTTAAGAGAATTTCGTCCTCAAAATTCTTACCTGTATCACTAAAGAGATGAGGATACTTCTCCTTCATAGCTTCCCAATAGCTCCCACATGGCCTCTTCCACCGAATGGTTCCCCCACAAGATCTTGACTAGCTGCACTGATTTGTTGCTAAGAACCTTTTCTTTTGTATCTAAAATCTGCACTGAAAGCTCCTCATAACTCAAGTCACCACTCAACTGAACTTCATCAACTTGAATGACATGAGAAGGATCTGCTCGATATCTTCTCAACATAGAAACATAAAAGACATCATGAATCTTTGATAACTCCGGAGGCAAAGCTAACTTGTAGGCCAATGGAACAATCCTCTCCAGAATTTCATAAGGCCCCACATACCTCGAACTCAGCTTACCCTTCTTTTCAAACCTCATAATCCCTTTCCAAGGAGAAGTATTAAGAAACACTTTCTCACCAACCTCAAACTCCATCTCCTTTCGGTGAGCATCTTCATAACTTTTCATCCTGTCATGAGCTGCTTTTAGCCTATGCTTTATCAAGTTGACCTTATCAACTGTCATCTTAATCAACTCTGGACCCAAAATTTTCCTATCTCCCTCTTCATCCCAACACATCGGAGTCCTACATCCCCTCCCATATAGAGCCTCATAAGGAGCCATCTGAATGCTCGAATGATACGAATTATTATAAGCAAATTCAATCAAAGGCAAGTGCTCATCCCATGCTCCTCTAAAATCCATTACACAAGCCCTGAGCATCCCCTCAAGGGTTCGAATGGTCCTCTCAGATTGCCCATCTGTCTGAGGATGGAAAGCAGTGCTAAAACTTAACTTAGTACCTAGAGCTTCCTGCAAACTGCCTCAAAATCTCGAAGTAAAACGAGGATCCTTATCAGACACTATCGAATCCAGGATCCCATGCAATCTCACAACCTCATCAATATACTTCTTGGCTAGCACATGCAGAGGATCTGTCTGTCTAATTGCTAGGAAATGGGTTGATTTCGTCAATCTATCTACAATCACCCATATGGCATCATGCCTCCTACTAATCCTGGGCAATCCCATCAGAAAATCCATAGTCACTCTTTGTCACTTCCACTCAGGGATGAATAATGGCCTCAATCGCTCAAGGTGCTCAGTGCTCACCTTAACTTGCTGACACACTAGACACTTACTCACATACTCGGCCACATCCTTCTTCATACCTTTCCACCAGAAATGCTCCTTGAGATCCCTGTACATCCTGGTGCTACCTGGGTGCATAGGATAAGGCGCATTGTGTGCCTCATCTAGAATCTCATCCTTCACCTCCTTGATATTTGGAATACAAAGCCTATTCCTAACTGTCAGGAGTCCATCATCACTCACCACCATATCGGACTTCTTACCCTGCTGAATCTCATCCCGCAGCTTACTCAGTTCTACATCCTGAACCTGCAACTCTCTCACCTTCTCTCTAACGATCGGTCTTACTCTAAAAGTAGCAATCATGCAATCAGACTCATCCTGCTTCAAGCTGATCCTGAGTTTAGCCATCTCTTCCAATAGCGGCAGATACACTGTCTGAACATATGCTATGGAAGACTTTCTGCTCAAGGCATCTGCTACTACATTAGCCTTGCCTGGGTGGTACTCATTCAACAGGTCATAATCTTTGAGCAGCTCAATCCATCTCCTCTGTCTCAAATTCTTCTCCTTCTGACTCAACAAGTATTTGAGACTCTTGTGATCTGTAAAGATCCTGGTTTGCACTCCATACAGATAATGCCTCCATATCTTCAAGGCAAAGATCACAGCTGCTAACTCCAGATCATGGGTCGGATAATTCATCTCATAAGGCTTTAGCTTCCGTGAGGCATATGCTATCACCTTATCTCCCTGCATAAGTACACATCTCAACCCCTTTCTGGAAGCATCATTATACACAGTATAACTCCCCTCAACTGTGAGCAAAGCCAGAACTGGAGCATTAGTCAATCTGTGTTTGATCTCCTCAAAGCTCTGCTGGCACTCATCACTCCAGACAAACTTCTAGTTCTTTCTCAATAATTTGGTCAAAGGAGTAGCAATCATAAGGAATCCCTCCACGAATCTCCTATAATAGCCTGCTAAACCCAGAAAGCTCCTCACCTCAGTCACTGATGTTAGGGCATGCCAATTCACTACTGCTTCAATCTTCTTAGGATCCACATGTACCCCCTTCTCAGAAATAATATGACCAAGGAAGACCACTTCACGAAGCCAAAATTCACATTTGGTGAATTTGGCATACAGCTCTCTCTCCCTCAACCTCTATAATACAATCCTCAAATGCTCCCTATGTTCTCCCTCACTCTTGGAATACACCAGAATATCATCGATGAACAAGATAACAAACTTATCCAAAAACTCCTTAAAGACCCTGTTCATCAGATCCATGAAAGCAGCAGGAGCATTGGTCAGTTCAAAAGACATAACCAAAAATTCATAATACCCATACCGTGTTCTGAAAGCTGTCTTGGTAACATCAGGCTCCTTAATCCTGAGTTGATGGTAACCCGACCTAAGGTCAATCTTAGAGAAGACCCTTGCCCCCTACAACTGATCAAATAAGTCGTCTATCCGAGGCAAAGGATATTTATTTTTCACTGTTACCTTATTGATCCTCCTGTAATCAATGCACATTCGCCAAGTTCCATATTTCTTTTTAACAAACAAGACCGACGCTCCCCAAGGTGAGGTGCTCGGCCTAATAAACCCCTTCTCTAATAAATCCTCCAACTGCTCCTTAAGCTCATTCAACTCAGCTGGAGCCATCCTGTACAGTGGAATAGAAGTAGGAGCTGTCCCGGGAGCCAAATCAATAGCAAACTCAATCTCTCTCTCCGATGGCAAACCGGGCAACTCCTCAGGAAACACATCAGGAAATTCCCTCACAATGGAGATATCCTCCACCTTGCTCTCCTTCACACTAGTATCCATGACACATGCCAAGAAGGCTTCACAGCCTCTTCCCATCAGTCTATCAGCTAACAATGCTGAAACAAGCCTTGGCGGTGTCAACTTTCTATCCCCTCTGAAAACTACTTTCTGACCCTCACCCAGATCAAATTCCACTTCCTTTCGACCACAATCCAGCTTTGCCCTATATTTCTCTATAATGTCCATTCCGACAATCACATCTAACCTCTTCAGATCTAGAGGTAGCAGATCTACTACCAAACTAGATCCCTCGATCACAAGCTCACAATCTCGAAAGATCCGGCTTACAATAACATTCCTCCCTAACGGAGTACTAACAAGCAGAAAATCATCCAAAAGAACTGAATGCATACCAAACAATATTATACTTGCAGAGACATAGGAATGCGTGGAATCAGAATAAAAAAGAACATACACATCAGAACGAAAAAGCTGAGTCATACTAGTAACAACTTCCGGTGCGGCTGCAGCCTCCTCCCATGTCATGGCAAACACCCTAGTCTGTGCTTGCCCTCTCGGTCTCCCTGGAGGATTAGGCTTCCTCACTGACCCAAAACTGTCCACCCCAGCAGCTGGTCTAGTCCCTACTGTCTCTGCTCTCCTTTGAGCCTGAGCCTGAGATCCTTCCCCTCTAGTCATCTGAGGACAATTTTTAATTATGTGGCTCTTCTCTTCACACTTGAAGCAGGCACCCAAAAGCTTATAGCACTCTCCCCAATGCAACTTCCCAAAATGCTCACACTGAGGGTTCTGGTTCCTGCTTCTCTCAGTTATGTTGTTTCCTCCCACTGAGGAAGCCTGTACTGACCCTGTCCTTATCTGCTTGCTCTGCTGAGGGGCACTACTGTCACCTTGACTCTGAGTCTAGGCACTCTTCCCACCCTGCCGCCAGCCTCTGCACACCGCCTCTCTTGAATGATCGCTTCGCTTTTTCTCTTCCTGCTCATCTCATGCCTGATGTTCTCCAGCTTCTCATCCTGGAGTGCAGCATCCACCAGCTGTTGATAATCACAGAAATTGTGAATGATTACCTTCTCCTTGATGCCCAGGTGGAGGCCTCCTCAAACTTTCGGCACTTGTCTTCCTCATCGCCACATATGAGCTGCATATCGAGACAATCGGGTGAATCTCACTCATACTGCTAATGACATCTCCTCTCGAGTCAAATTTAGGAACTCCCTGGCCTTCTCCTGCATATAGACCCGAGAGAGGTATTTCTTCCTGAACAACTTTCCAAAATCCCTCCATGAAAGCACTGGTGGTATAACCTGACTCTGCGACATTGACTCCCACCAATGGAGAGCATCCCCCTGCAATAAACTCACAACATACTCCAGATTCTCCTCATCTTAGCACTTTATCTGAACAAATACCCTCTCTGTCCTCTTCAGCCAAGATTCAGCTTCCTCCGGATTGGTGGTACCATGAAAGTCCACCGTCTCAAACTTCTGCAGTTTATCATACTGCCCGCCCCTAACCACTGCAGCTGGCACTGGAGTCTGAGACCCTTGACCTATGGCAAAGGTGAAAGCCTGGGCAAAGGCCTGGAAAAACTACGGATCCATCGCAGGCATAGTAGGAGGAGGAGGAGGAGGCGATTCCTCGGGTTGCACACTAGGTGCCTCAGAGCCAGGAGCAGAGTGTGTCCCTGCATCTTGTGAGACATGGGACTCATCTGTGCTCCCCTGGTGAGAGCGAGAACGAAACTGAGCTCCTCGAGCTCTACTCTGAGGTGGCATATTACTCCTTCAAAAGAAAACCAGTGAAAAAAAACTTTAGTTCATGCGAAAACAATTTGTTAAAATATATATTACGATTTAAACCATGCAAAATCCGATTTAAATAATACAAAATCAACATTTAGTCAAAAAACAACATTTAGTCATGTAAAATCAGTTAAAACAATGCAAAAGAGGACAAATAATTCAATTTTAATATAGGCTAGAAAAACCCTAAATTTCTCCTTCTACCCGAACCTAAACCGAAAGCTATGATACCATAAGTATTGGAACCCCTCCCCGGTGAGTCGCGGGTCTGATGTCTTGCGTGACATCTGGACGCACATCCCCCTAGGGAGGGATTCCTCACCACGCACTTAAACTCAAAACAGACTTATTTTAATCATCCGAACAAATCTTGAAAAATTCATCCTAACAATCCGCCAATAAAAATTAATCTACTTCGGGCCCAAAATAAATTCCAATTCTTAAGCTAAAATGAAATTCCATGTCTCTGGGTTAATAAGCATCAAAAAGCACCTCAATCGGATCTCTTTAGATTAAGAAAATCCCAAAATAAGAAAGCGTGTTCCCATTTTACGTCTAATTGTCTCTTTTTTGATAAATCCGAGAAATTCAACTTAATCCCAAAATTTCTAAATTTTTGCATGAGAGGGTAGAAAATTCTTTTTGAAAGCCAATGCTTCAAAAACCGAGTGAATCGGAGGCCAAACGAAAAAGTTTCAAGCAAAAGAGTGAGAGGAGATTTAATTTGAAAAAAAAAGAAAAAAATCTGAAAATGAAAGAAAATCAAAAACACACAAACGGCATCGCCTCAGCCGCGCAGGTCACTTGTGCTCGTGATCGCAAGCTGCTCGAGGGGGCGAGGCCCTTGCGAGGCGAGGCGCTCGCCCTCGCGAGGCGAGGCGCTCGCCCTCGCGAGTTCGAAACTCTATATATATATGTATACATATGAAAATTTTTCTTTTAAAACCAAACAATACACCTGAAATTTTTGAGAATTCATAACCCTTCATACCGAATTCCAAAACTCAAAAATTTGGTATCAATAAAAAGATAAAAGGAAGCTCTACAACTTCCATGAAGGATTGAAAAACTAGTTTGGCCTTTAAGGGGGTCAAAAGTTGCTTCAAAGATTCTGCTAAAATTGAAAAAGTCCTACACTATACCAGAAGTTTGAAAATTCATAACTTTTAACACAAAAGCCTAAAAATGTCACATTTTACCTCATTGAAAAGATAAAGAGATGATTTACAACCTTCATGAAGGGAGAAAAAAATCAATTCAGTCATTTAAAGAGGTAAAAACACTCGCAAAGTTACTGCCTGTATAAAAAACCAATGGAACAGTGTAATTGACCAAATGAACAGTACCTGCAATCTTTCTAACCTTATAACTTTTTACTCCTAGCTCCAAAAAATTGCATATTATACATCATTGGAAAGGGGAAAAGACGATCTACATTTTATATGAAGGATGGAAAAAACAAAACAGGCTCTAAGGAGGTGAAAATCCCTTCCAAAGATACTGCACAATCCTAAGCCTTATCAACAGTAACTGAAATTTTTCAACCCTTAAAACTTCTTCATCCTAAGTCCAAATGTGACAAATTTTATATCATTGGAAAGATATAAACAAGTTCTACAATCTTTAAGAAGACCTCCCAAACGAAATCAAGCTCTAAGAAGGTCTAAAACCTAAGCGAAGTTTCTGCCCATTTTAGGAAAAATTGGACAGCACCTCCCCTATAATGTAACTAGCCAAAATCTTTAATCCAATTCCATTACCTGCATAAAAACTCAATTTACACAATCCTCAAATTTTCCAAAGCACAAACCAATCCAATATCCCATAATATCTACTCTAATGGCAGCCACCACACACTAAAGATTCTCATCATTTTCAAAACATATCAAACAACACAATCTCATTCTTTCTTTAATTTTTAGCAAACATATACAAGATACATTTAAAGTTCAAAAACTCTTACATTTACATGGAAATAAGTTAATACAAAGCTTTAGAGGGCATTTTAGCCCGAATACATCAAAGTATCAAAGAACAACAATACAAAGTACATCACTTGTCCCAAAATGCTAGCTAAAGCTTTGTTTTCTAAAATATGACTTCAAAAGCAAAATGCATCGGAGTGATGCCTTAATCCCGATGCGATGACTCGGTTTCTCGTTCATCACCTGTGGAGGGGAAATGGGGGGTGAGCTTGACGGCTCAGTGGGTAATAACTTAATAATTAAGAATAAGCAAAAACATTATGTATTCATTTACTTTCAAAATTAATATCACATTAATAAAACATTTTCAATTTCTCAATTCTCTTCACCAAAATCATCATATCAAACAAGTTACAAATCAACATATCACATAATCACAGAAAAGTGGTTCAGGTGGATCCGAAACAGAACGTACTACACATTGCCGCAAAGCGGTCATGTGTAGCCGTGAACTTATGGGAGTCCGTGAGGAGCTCCAATGCCACTAGTGGGCAGGCGGGAGAAACCTATGGTTAGACAGGTGCACCTGACTCTTAAGGGACCACCACAAACCCAAAGAAAGCATGCAAATTATATAATTCACACAATTTATACACATTAGCCATAAATGACCCTTACCAAAGTCACTTTCATATAATTTGCCAAAATCACATATTCAACTCTTTTTCACTTATCAAATCATTTTACAAATATTTCCAACATAAATTTACATTCAAAGGAAATCTCATACAAGTTAAAAACATCACAAAGAGTAATTCATACAAAAATCTTAAACCATTGGAAAGCATTTATTAGCATTTATTATAAAAATTTCATTAAGCCTATAACTCAATTATTTAGAAATCACCCACCTTAATTCCTTAGCTTTGAGATTGGTCAATTGGTCTTGCTTCTTCCTTTAAGTGCCTCACTTCACCTTCATCAAACACAATAATCCCAATTTAACATAAGATACTAAAATTGAAAATTCTAAGGAAAGGAAAATCAAGAATTAAAACCTACCTAACCTTACCCATGCCTTTCCTAAACTATTTAAACCAAAACCCATCAAGAATCTCCAAAAATTTTGAAATTCGCTTACCTATTGACCTCCCACGAATTTCTTTTTTTGCCTCCAATAAAGGATTAAACTCTTCTTCTTCCTCTTTCTTCTTAAAGAAACTCTTAGAATCTCCTTTCTAAAGCAAGAAAATCACAAAGCCCCAATCCTCCTCTTCTTCTTCTTCTTCTCCTTATCTTGGCCGAAAGTCACTCTCTCCTTTTTCTCTTTATGAATATCGTATGCTTCTTTCTTAAATGACTTAGGGAATAGTTTTCTTAACTTATAACCTATAGCAAAACTACGTAGTTTTAATATCCTTCACTCTAGCAATTTATCTTCTCTCCTTTTCCTTATAAAATCTGTAGCTTCACTCTTCATTTCATACGGCTACTACTTATTCAAGTCCTTCCTTCTTCATTCTTCTTTTAATTGCAAAATAAAAAGACTATAATGCCCTTCCTTTTAAGCCTTAAGCCTTAAAAACATAAGCAAACTTCCTAAATCGCCTTACACCATCCTATTCTTTTAAATTCTAATAAATTATTAAAATTCCAATTTTATTAAATACCTCCAATTAATTTATATTAACTAAGTAATAAAATCCAAAATTATTCTAACTAAAAGAAATTTTCAATCTAAACCTCAAAATAAATAAAACATGCTTAATGCGAATCGGGACCCAACAAAATCTCTTCCTATTGATTCCAATCCTTACTAAGTAAATATAAGATTTAAGATCAATTTTAGGGAAAACTTGCCTGATATGATAATCAAAACCATATACAATCCCAATTCTCTTAAACTTCTCCAAGAATGCACATAGAAGAATTTTATTTTTATTTTATTGGCAAGTTAATTTACAAATTATAACTATTAATTTATATACATTAAAGAAAGTGAAAATACTTACAACACTACTACAACTAGCTCCTTAACAATATTTAAGGTCTATGTATAAATAAAACAAACAACCGACCAATTAATAGCTCACACATAAGTCATCGATATCCACCTATAGGTGATCATCACTCAATTTAACTTTGTACGATGACTTATTAATCTAAGTTAAACTTTAGATGTATCTTTTGCTTTGTGATCTAAATATACTTTATTTTGTAAGACTCATTATTGCTCTTATTTTCCTTACCGTAAGTTGTATATGAATTTGTAAACGAAGCTTATTGTTTAGTAAGCATAGTTTATTCACTATTTTATTTTTAAAAATTTTATAAGCAATGATGAGATTATCAAACCAGATCTTTTAAAAGTGGTACATTAAATAAAGTCATACCATTGTTAGTGTCACTAGTATTTAAAATACTAGCTTCATATCGGATGAACTTGCAAAATTGGAAGTTTTTAAGACCAAATTACAAAAACATGAAAGTTAAATGATTTTGTATACTAACCCTAATAGAAACCCAATCGCATACTTTGACATTCTCCCTTTCCTCTTCATAGCTTCACTTCTTAGCCTCTCTCAGTCTCATATCTTGGTGTATAGTAGTCACAACAACTCTCACTCTCAATACACTCTGTCGCTAACTCTCACTCTCGTTTGTCTCTCTCACTAACTCTCATTCTTGCTTATCTCTTTCGCCAGCTCTCAATAACAACCTTTAGCTTTCTCTCTAAACACAATCACAAAAACCTCTTTCTTTTTCCATACTTCTATCACCACTCACTAGCTTATGCTTTAGCCTTGCCTCTAACTCGTCAATTGCTATTATGCCACCACTGCCACCATCAGCTCCAAACTCTATCATAGTGTTGTACTCGCTAGCTCCTTGCTTATGTGGGCTGTTATATATATTTTTATTTTTTTGTACATATTTGAATTTGATTAGGGTTATATCTTGTTAATTTATTTCATTATATACCGACAACTTAATGATAATGAAGATTATATTATATATAATGTTTGTTTATTTATTTATTTTTCCTTTTGTGGAATTGAATTATGAAATACATAAACTAATAAAAGACCTATTAATTAGTCTTAGAATAATTTAATATGCAAATTCTACTAAGCTTAAATATATTATTTTCTTGTATGTTTCTTTCCTTTAAGAGGGTACTAACTACATATGTCAAGTTATCACTTCATAATTTATAAAATGAGGTATTAAATATATATTTTCATTTGTTTATAAGACATTATATGTGAGGAGAGAACCTACAAATATAACATTTTAATATTAAAAGTTAAAAAGGTTATCTACTACTTAATTCCTTCACATATTTCCTATAAGAGAAGATTGAAACACAGATGACCTAAAGCAAATTGATATTTTTGAATTTGTGATGATCATAAGTAGAAAGCTCATATTCTTCAATCATTGATAAACAGTTTGTTGGACAATACTGAATATAGTTTTCATAAAATATCATATTTTGAAATAGGAATTACTTGAAGGAATTAAGTAATGGATAACCTCTTTTAATTTTAAGATTAAAATCTTATATTTGTATGTTCTCTCCTCACTTATAGTGTCTTATGGACTAAATAAAATATATATTTAACACCTTACATAGGATATTTTGGAAGTGATAACTTAACAGATGTAATTAATTGTGTGTGTGTGTGTGTGTGTGTGTGTGTGAGTGAGTGAGTGTGAGTGTGTTTGTGCACTAAATGATAGTTCTCAATGATGTTGAATTCTCTTTATTGACCTAATATGTATATTTTAAAATTAAAGAAGGCAATATTAATGTCTTCATCTGACAATATTGCTTTATAAGATTGTGTTAGGCTTTGTTTTTTATTGTTATAAGAAATTATTAATTCAAAGTTGACATATGTCTTTATTTATTTTATTGGTAAATATAGGAAAGTTCAAGTACTCCTAATATTATTTGTTGAAGAATCACCAAATTAAAGAAGCATTTGAAGAATCATATCATTTGTTTTTATTGTAACAAATATTTGAAAGGTGAGGGAATCACCAAATTAAAGAAGCATTTGACTAGGATCAAAGGTCATATGAAGCCTTGTAAAAAAGTGAGCCATGATGTGAAATGACAAATGAAAACTTTTCAGAGTATTAGCATGAGAAAGATAAAAGGTAAAGATAAAATTATGAAATTGGTAGTAAAAGCTCCTTTTTTGGTGGATAGGAATGGAGATGTTGAAGGTAATTTTCCTACCCAAAAAAAGTGAATGCTACACCTGATGTGAGGAAGAGAAAATGACAAGTGTCTAACATTTTTGCATCAAGAATAAATCCTCAAGCTTAACCTTCAATTTATAATGCCTTGTAATCTAAAGATGTGCCTTAGAATGTGGACATGACAATGGCTAGATGGTGGTATGATTGAGGTATATCATTCAATGTTTCCTAGTCTTATTAGTATCAACCTATGGTGGATGTTATTACCTCATACAATCCAGGATATTAAGCTTCTTCAATTGATGACTATAGAGGCAAACTTCAATAACTTTATTTAGAAATAAAAGTTATTTGGATATAAAAGTTATTTGGATGAAAGAAGAATGATTTGGGTAACTTATGGGTGTCCAATTATATTTGATAGTTAGACAAATAGAAAACATGAGCCTATTATCAAAATTTTTGTTTATTCAGTTAAAGGGACAATTTTTTAAAGTTTATTGATGCATATGAACTTACTAGAAATGCTATTACTTTTAGATGTTTGATGAAGTTGTAAATGAAGTTAGGCCATAAAATGTTGTTCAATTCATTATTGTCACCGATTCTGCTTACAAAGCAGGTGGGAAAATATTAGACTCTTTGTACTTCACATTACATTGAGTTGATGTTGGAAAATATAGGAGATTTAGATGCTTTGCTATCATCGAAGAAACTATGTATAGAGCTAAAAAAAGACTAAGTTCATCTATAATCATGTATAGGACTTGAAATTGATGAGAAAGGTTTTCACCAATAATAGAAATTTATGTCATCTTACTATTACAAGATACTCATATCTTATCAACTTTAGTGTTTTGGACTAGTGAACAAGAAGTTAAGGAAAATGTTTATAAATGATAAGTAGGTTGCATCTTAGTATGTCAAGTATAATACTAGAGTGAAGATTTCTAAAATTATACTTGAAGATCATGAATTTTAGCTTTAATACCAATTTGTTATCCGAATTTATAAGCCTTTAGTGAGAGTATTTTATTTGGCTAATAGTGATAAGAAGTCAATAATTGGTTATTTTATGACGTCATGAATAATGTGAATGAAACAATCAAGGCCAATATAAATAATAGGCCTTATTTGTATCTACTTTATCTTGTAGTCATTAATAAGAGATAAAAAAGGCAATTTTATTCTCTATTTTTACAGGTAGGCATTTTTTAATCATAGTGTTTATTTTAGACAACCTTTACAAAGAAAGTTGAAATTAATACGAGAATGTTATTAAACAATTATTGCCTATTACATTATGCAAGAACTCCAAAGCTCACAAATGGAGGTTTATAAAGACGCTTCTTGTGATTATACGATGCCTATTGCTATTCGTTAAAAAGACAAACTTAATCTAGGTATATATTTTTCACTTTTTACTTGTAAGAAATTAATCATCATTTTATTTTTTATCATTTTATTTTTTATAAGATTACTTTTGTTGTCTTATAGTTGGTTGGTGGGACTAATTCGAAAATGGTGTTCTAAAATTTTTCATACCTGGTTGTCGTGATACATTGACTCATAATTTAAATTGCAAAAGGAATTGGAGCACATTTTAATTCATCAATTCCAATGATTGGAACACAAAATTAAACAACTTAGTCTTTATTCGATATAATTTAAAACTTGAAAAGGATATATTATTATCATTATTAAGTTGAATATAATTTCTTAATAATTTAATTTTATTTGTTTATTAGGATTATTAATAAAACAAATAATTTTGTAGGTTTAATTTACCTTATTCATTTCGATCTTTTATTGGATTGAGTTTATAAGGAACCGAGTTTTATAAATAAGAGTAATTTGGAAGATAATATTGATAAAAAGTATTGACATGTTAATTGGTGCAATAAATTCAAATAATGGCGATAATGAGGCTCCTCTTAATGATGATTTATCAAATAAGAATTGAGGCCAATGCAATTTGAGCAGATATCGGATTAAATGAAGTTCTAAGTTTTTCATTTCTTCTTCTTTTTTTAATTTCACTTGTAGTTGATACCCATGTTAAATTCTATATGCAATATAAATATAAAACTTTTAATTGTAAATATTTTTGCTTCATTTTTGCTCATACTTGATTGTGATTTTGGCACAAATTCTGTAATACTTATGAAGTCCTAAACTTTATTATTCTTTCTATTTGATATTTTAGTGTAATTGTTTTTATTTTATGAATAAATTGAAACATTTTAAATATTTTGTATCATCCTTAATTTTATATAGGTAAGATGATCAAACGATCTTTTCTTATATTAATTGTTGTTATTGTTTATATATATAATATATGAAGAGTAATATTAATAGAAATAATGAGACAATTATTATTTCAAAATTTTATTATTATAATTTTCATAAGCATGATTGATGTAAAATTAAAATTATATAGCATAATCTATTCAAGGACTCGTAAACTATTTTATAATTTTATATAAGATGTTACAAATATTTTACTAATTTTGGTATCAAATTTAGTCCAGATTTTATAGGATATTAATATTGGCCAATATTGAATACTATTTTAGGTAATTTTAAATATTGTATATAAGAAGATGCTACTTCTACAAAATTGGAAGATTTGAATGTATAATGAAGGTTGGGCTTGGCCAACCTAATCGACTTTTGAAAGAATATGGATTACCTGGGACGATTCTCATCCAAACCTACAAAATCCAACCAACGCACATTTTGTTTTCTATTTTCTACTACATAAATAAAAACTTTCCAGAACTTTGGGATAAAATTCTCAAACGATACGTCAAGCGTTTGGTTGCCTAATTTTGATCGCAAAGATGTGACGAGACAAAACAGACCTGACCGATGTAACAAAAATTAAAGATGCAGAGATGTTTGGTCATGGTGATGTATTGTAAATAATTGTCCTCGTTCTACTGATGTAAATGTGTTTGGTTGTTCCTGCAGATGTGAAAATGTTGTTAATGACATAAATGCCCTCAGTAGTGTTAAGACTTGTGGATGTTAAAGAATGTAATTTTGTGTATTAATTTCATTATTAATATTGTTAATAATAATATTATTATTGTTATGTATAATTATAATAATTATGATTTGTATGTTTAAAAATAAAAATAAAATTATTTTATATAATTATTATTATATAAAATTTATACTAGTATAATTTTTATCATATTATGAATATTATTTTGTTAAGTGCTATTATGATAATTATTATACTAACGTATGAATATTATTAATATTACTATTATTACAATTGTTATTATTTTGTTTATTATTATTATTATTATTATTACAATTGTAATAATAATAATTATTATTATGATTATTATTAGTATATTATTATTATTATTATTATTATTATTATGTTTAATAATTATTATTATTATGTTTATAAATTTTAAAATAATAATAATATTATTAAAAATATGACTAGAATTAAAATAGTTAACATTGTTAATATTATTTTGGTTATTGCTATTATTATTAGTATATTTACGTTGTAATATTATGTTTTTAATTATTACCATGCAAGTAATATATTTTATTTTGAGTTTATTATTATTATTATTGTAATTATGACTATTATTTATCTTCTTATAATTATGAATAGTATTATGAAAATTAGTTAGACAAAATAATTTAACAAAGCATCTAAACATTAATATTAGTAATTACACAATAGGTTGGAAAAGTCGTGAACCATCCAAATTCTAATACATAATCGAGCTAACATCTAAACATTCATGACATTAGATACGTTGATGCCTTAAAATTTATTGAGAATTTCGAGGATAATCATGCGATAATGACCCCAACAAGAATACGAATAATGTCCGACTCGATGCCAAACTTTGGTCGCATGTTGCGTTGACATGTGGATGTTGAGCTATGGGTCAGGAAATTGAAGCGCGAATGGCGATGGGGGTTGTTGAGATTGTGCGAGTGTGGATTTAACCGGATCGGTTGGGTTCGATGTGGCTCGTTCGATTTAAATGGGTGTGGACGGATGGTCCTGTTTGATCCATGGCAAAGCAATTTCAGCTTCACAAAGTGTGAAACCCTTGAACCTCGTGATTTGGGAAGCCCTCATCAGCAATTTGACGTCCTCCCACCGGTGAAAATACCTACTGACGTCCCAAGAAAGACAACATAGAATCCATACCGCCATATTATACCAGCACTGCAAATTAATCATCTCATAACCATTCATGTACGCGACCAAACATTGTAAACATTAAATAATTTAAAACCCTACCATTCGTCATTAATAAACAGAGATACAAATACAGTCCTACCTATATGATCTGATCACAAAACATCACTCCAAAACATCAGTTCAATACAGTCCTACCTATATGATCTGATCACAAACATCATCCAAAACATCGCTTCACAAAGATAGGTACCATCATACATGTTCATTATATAGCTAACATAAAGCATACTAATTTTTACAACAGATTAAACAGTCAATGATGCCTATCTAAAAGGCTCCGCACATAATCCCGCCTTTGTGTTGCATTTGCACTCCAGAAAATATTCCCCACATAAGGATTCATGGAGAAGATGTGTAGAGCCCTAATAACCTCTTCGTTTGAGAAACCCAATCCCTCAAGCTCGTCACCTAGCTGTGGAATTGGTGGGACCACGGTAAGTGCATCTGCAATTATCCTTGCACTCTAAATTTGCAAGTCGCCAGAGCGAGAAATTGTGGCGGCAATGGTTTCCAAAGATTGCAGTTGTCCTCGCTTTTCCTTTTCCCCTATTTAATTGGTTCCCCTCGTGTTGGCGAGATGAGGCCACAGATCCATTGCATGCACGTAACCGCCATAACCGTGTCTCCACTGAATTGGTTCAAACAACTACCAAGAACTGGTGAACTCTTGGTGCATCTCCTCCAGCTTTCTTCGCAATAGATGTGTCGTCAGCATTCCATGGTCCTCTGCAGCTGCACTGTGGCTCTATCTTTCCCAAAGACAAACTCAAGTCTAGGGTACATAGGAATGGCTTGCGGGGTATAGTACTGTTAGGGTGTTTCGAGAATGGTGCAAAGATGGTTGTTAGCATGATACACAATGTGTAATACATTAACATGCGTGTATGAACAACCTACCTCATCCATTCACAAGCACTTGTCTTGCCTACCTCGACACATTGCTTGGTTTCATTCCACCCAAACCCACCGTGATTGCAACATGTCATATGTCATCGATATTTATCCTTAAGCCTCTTATGTTTATTTTGTATATGCCTCTTCTCAATTCCACACCCAGGGAACTTCTCAACCATGAGTGTGGCAATCAGTTGGAAAGTCCCTGGCTTAAATTGTCCATTATCTGTCCTCTTTCCACCAACAACTGCCTCCTCCAAGAAGGCAACAAATGCGTCTGTCTCTCCATCTGTCCAAACCCGTGACATTGCACCTAAACCATACAGTGTCATACCCCAACATAATAACAAACCATTTCCATTAATGAGTAATTGGGTTATTGTTTGCATTAATGAAGACAATATGGAATTAAACGAAACATGTTATTAAGTACAAAATCCACAAAGAAACAACAATGAAATTCAATCAATCCCTGTAATCAATTACAATGAAACATTCACAAATATAATCCCTCAATTCAATACAAACTGTATTTAAGTAAATTAAAGTGCACAACTTAATGGTTGCTTCTCCATTCATCAAACATGTTGTTAGCTAATTCCGCTCTCCATTGACTCCATTCGTTACTTGTCTCGACACGATCAAAAAATTCGTAACGGCATCTTCCCAATTGGCACTTCGTCAGTTCCATGTCGCAAGCTCGCTGGATCGAACTCATATGCAATCTAATGAAATTGTGCGTAAGCAAAGATGCAAGAATGATGTGCACATGAAGTTGATGCTGGTAAAAGATGGATTGAGGATTTTCCATCTTTTTCAAGAAACCAAATGCACGCTCAATAACATTTCGTCACGAGTGTCTCTTATTATAGAGCTCCTCTGCATTCCTAGGTGCCCTTCCATCTCTTGCCCACTCTTGAATATGGTATCTTGTGCCTCGAAAAGGTGCAAGAAAACCAGGGCCATTGGTATAGCCAGCATCTACTAAGTAGTAATTGCCTATAAGCAGATGACACTATTACTATGATATATGTAATCAAACGTATACAAAAATGACAAACGTCTAAAAATTCATTTGTAACATACCCCGGGGTACTTGCAGGCCATTAGGCCGGTCACAAAGATCATGCGAACCACGAATCGGTCATTGAACCCTTCCCATCCCGCAAGAACATAAACAAAATTTAAGTTCTTGTCACACACACCTAAAACATTGGTGCATATTCTCCCTTTCCTACCTCGATATCTGGGCTTGTCTGCCTGGGGAACTATTATGTCCAAATATGTCCCATCGAGAGCACCAAGGCAACCCTTTGTTCAAAATTCCAATCAAAAAACAGTTCTAGTTAACGAACTTCATAAAAAAAGAAATGACATACTGTATGGTCGCTACATAACATGACTAACCTTAAACCATTTCCATCTAGTGTCTGTGCAATCCTCAGGAACGGGTATGGGTTTGACCAACAACAGATGTTGAAGCTTTAAAACAGCTTTCAACACACTGTGGAAAACCCTACTAATTGTCTCTCCGGACCTCATAAATCGAACTTGTAATACTCTATTAGATTCATTTTGTGCTAATATTCTAAGGAATAATAAAACTTTTTCTTGAATGGATACATGACCCGTATTTGTCAACCCACCATTTACCTGAAGCATCTCACATAATAATGTGAATGCATTACTATCCATCCTTATATCCCATCGGGTATTCCTATCCCCTCGTGCAAAATCCTATCTACATTGGCTGTCCTATTTGGTATCGCCAATGCCCTACTTCCTCTCGCATTTTCACTTCTACGCCGGCTTTTGGTGTATATATACAGTAAACGAGCAAGGCCACCTCATGAGATCCATTTGCCCTTTCATAATCTCATACAAGCCGACACTTAATTATACGATCACGATCCATTGATTCCAAATTGCAAAATAAAACCGCTCGCAAACAGAAAAATTGTAATGTTCAAACACTAGATTTGTACATATGTATAGAATAGTAAGATGTGTAACAACTCCATTGAAGAAATGCATTGATTCCGTTCTATACATGTTTTCCTATGCATATATAATTGGCATTTTGTATGTGTAGTGTCATATCCATTATATTGTTCTATACTTCTTATTTGATTGTCATATATGGTAAATGTCATATTTGACTATGGTTCGATGCAAGTAGTAATGAATGTCTTCCTAATATGTATCCGCAGATGGATCTAGTGCATTGCAATACTTACAATCTCCATAATCTTGCTAACAAAATTCTTATGCTCAAAGTGCCAAACTTCATGCTTCTTTGATAGATTAGCTTATTTAATTAGATTCACTAATTGAGCTATATGATCACTCTCCCTATTGTAAGAGTTGAAGAGGAGGACACAACCCCTAATTGATTCCTTGCCACATTTGGGATCTGATGCTACACTTAAGGGATAAGCTAACGGGATAACTAGAGAATTGTGTGTTGTTTACCTTTACAATATCAACAAATCCTTATTATCGGCATCTATAATCTTTGTTAATTTCCTAGCCTCTAACCGTGTGAATAGCCATCACCTTGCACTTCACAGTGCACACATTTCAGATGTTTTAGACATATCTGAATGCTAGAAGATATGCATTTGTTTGGGCATTAAAGAAGTTTGTAAATGAGCTTCAACTACAGAACTAAATGCAAGTAATTCTGTTATGGTTATGAAACCTTATTTCTGCTGTCCTAACATTTCCTGTGCTCTGCCGCACAGCATTATATTGTTTGTAAATAATATATGATTATGGACTTCATAGTTGGGACCCTATCTAATATACTATTTAGTAATGAGAGAAGTGCAAGATGGTTGCATGCAACTGAGGCATTTACGCATACTTCCATTTCATAAGATTATCTATATAGTTGGTGCTTCCAACTATCGAAGAAGTGACAAAGTCACCAGATTTGATTGATGAGTCATGGTCATTCACATCTGGTTCCTATAGATTCACAAGGTAAGTATGTTTCTCGACTTAACACATCACATATATTTTGAGCTCTAACACAAAATGGGATACATAAGTTGCTCTTCAGTTCGTAGCATTCTAAGAACATAATAATCGAAATCTTTGCTGCCCATTTGAAGTCCAAGAATTCATGTGCATGTTTGATATTGCTAAATCTTAACTAAACCACAAGTATTGACACTTCTTTATAATTGCAAATCTAAGAACTTACCATATTCAGCTATGTATACACAACAAACACAAAGATTATTTGCATGTGAAGGTAAGATAAAGAAGGACTTACCACTTTGATAAGAAGTATCCAAAATTCAAGTTTTCGGATGCAAGAAGATTGTTGCACAACTAATGTAAGTTCCACACCCTGAAACAGTAAACATCAACTCATTGATTAGTTTCATATAGAGATTAGTCTCTCTCAACAAACACAATCCTTATACCTCAGTTCAATTGACATTACAAACATGAATCACTGTTATGAAAATAAGCATCTTCCATTTAAACAATAACTTCAAATATAGACTCTTGATTCATCATATCTAAATCAAAATGCTAAGGTATCAACATATTGATATTATGGGTTCCACCACAAGAAAGAATGAAGGAAATGGCTAAAATGATGGGTGGGGCTGAAATTATCTTGCTCAAGGTACAATGGAGGACTAGAACAAAGGATAATGACTCAGTTTTGTTTTTGGTCCAGATGCATTGCTTCGGCCTCAAACAGATGACAATGATGGCCCTTTTAAGTACTTGCATAAAGAAAATGTCAACACCAACTAAAAGATCCCTTTCTTTATATCTAATACTTAAATGATCGCAAGATCCACTAAAATGAACAAATAGTTGTTGATCGAATTGCAATGATGGGTTTCATCTCAAATTAAACATCGCTACTCATCTGCGAAATTTCAAAGGCATATTCCAATGATGGAGCTTCCAAGTAGTATCCTTTTAGATGACCCTTATGACATTAGATGAGAATGGAACAATGATAGAAGATATTGTAGCAATTTCTTATTAATGGAGATCAAACCTAAACCAATAGGATAAAATGGACCCTAATATGCAAGATTTTTCAACGAGGAACTATTATATCCTTCTTTCTTACATATAACTAGTCATAACAAATTATTGATATCATCCTTCTTCAATTACATCCAACTACCCATACTAGTTTATCCTATCTAATTTCATGGATTTCTTTCTTCACCAAGACATAAAGAAACGATATTTCCACTTCTATAAGAACAACACCTTTACTTTGGTAGACTAATAGGTGTTTACTCTATAAAATGTTCTAATCCTCATACAATAAGCATGAATGTGTATAGTATTTTATCCTATCTAATTTCATGGAGTTCTTTCTTTACTAAGGCATGAAGAAATGATATTTCCACTTCTATAGGAAGAACACCCTTCCTCTAGTAGACTAATACGTATTTACTTTAGAAAATGTTCTAATCATCATACAATAAGCATGAGTGTGTAATATGTATATAATCACCATTTTAAATGATGTGCTATATGTTGTCATTTATGACTTTTAATGCAACAATCATTTTTAAGGTTTATAAAGAAATGAATGCAAATGTTTGATTTTGAATGGTTCACATAAATTCTAAATTGATATAATAGTTAAGTTGGGAACACTCTCAGTAACAATCTTATTATATAATACATAACAGAAATTGATATTCACTCAAAGGAATATCTTAAAGAATCTTTGCATGATTTATGAGTATCAAGTGACCTCAACTCATTTGGTAAAATAGTTACAATGGAACTAAAGATTAAATTCTGACCATTTGCTGCTAGTGGATTAATTAGATTGCTGAAATAAATTTCTTATATTAAAATGTCTAAGGTGAATCAATTGCTTATGTAAGGATGAAGAAGGGAGTTGTAGTTTGTCCGTAAAGATTTGGTATAAGTGGCATTTTCTCACATATCAAATGCAAACATGGGCAAAGTTCAGAAAGTGATAGTTTTTGTTAGCTTGGATGTGCAAACATGGGCAAGAGTGGAAATATTTCTCAGTACAGAGAGAGACTGGACAAGACACTGGCATCTCCTGAATTGACAAATCATGACTCGCTTAAAATTTTATTAGGAATCAACTCCTACGCTCATCACCAAATGAATCAAGGTTGGTAATTTAGCAATTTCTTGTTCACTTCTTCAAATGTATCGGAAGAAGATGATTTTGTGAGATACTTTTGCTATGTCATAGGGAAGCATATTTGTTATTGCCACATAAAGGTTTATTGCATCCGTCGAAAACTCACAAGGCTTTCAAACTTGCAGATTGTGGTGATAAAGTAGTAGAAAAAGAACTGCTGAAGTATCTCATTTTCTTGACATGTTGAGGATCGCTTCTATTATTAAGTGAAAATGATATGTCCAACATCGTTGAAGCATCGCATGGTCAATGGAAAGTATGCTTGCTTGGACGATTCACGATATTTTGTTTCTTTTATTTGTATTACCTCTATTTCATTGTCATTCTCTTCAGAGGTCGAAAGCGAAATCATGGTTAATCTGAATCATGATTTATTCGTGAGTCAGCTGATCTTAAACTACTTCTTATTCACGAGGTTATAAACTCTTAACTCATTGAATACCACTATTGCTAGCTAAAAGATGATAAGGAAGAGTATCATGTCATGTACAGAAAATGCTAATGAACAGAGAAATCAAATCTATACACCCAGAAAATGCTAATGAACATAGATAATTTCAAGCATCCGCAATTATCTAACAATATCTTACGCCAACCAAAAACCCGTAAGAGCATACGCCTTCAAACCCAAAGACACCATTGACGACGTACGCTCAAAACCCGTAAGAAGAAGAAGATAAAATGGAAACATAACCCACATTGTAAAAACTAAAACGGTTGGATTAATGTCTTACCCTAAGAGACGAAGATGGTAGGTAGGATTTGCTTCCACGAAGACGGAGGTTCGCTGGACACTAACAACTTCAAACTGGGAAGAAAGTCCCGCAACCAAATACGCAAATGTGGTGAGAATAGAGCGAGATTGGTAGAGAATGAAACACGCAAGAGTATGCGTAAGGGAAGAGAAGAGTCTGCTACTTACCGCTACCGATCGGTGGAGATGAAGGTTTGTAGAACGAGGAAGGGTCATGGCAACGGAGAACCATTTTAGGTATACGACGCTGTCGAGGTTATTATGGCCTTTTCCTTCTCTTGTCTCATGGACAACATTAGGATGTCCGACGCTTTTTAGTTGGATAAATATTTCGCCCAACTTCTTTAAAGACAGGATGAAATTAGTGAGGATAGTAAGCAAACACACATTTGGATGTAACTTTTACGTCTCTCACATCCGTCTTCACGTCCGAAGACGGTAACCAAACGCACCGTAAAGAAGCAGACTGTTGTGAAGAAAAGGATAACTATATTGGAACTTCGGTGATAGAGAAAAAGGTTTTAAAGACAAAAGTGATAAGAATGAATGTCTAGAAAATTCGTTTGTGAAACAGAGTTTGGAGCTTAGCTGCCTAATAATAACCACTGGCACTAGCAATGTGTGAAAGAAGACGAACAACTACAACAGAAAGTCACTTGATTTCGGTTTTCTATTCTATCACTGTTCCCCGACCAAAGTGCTAGCATAGACCATGATGATGTGTGAGGAGGAATGGGAAGACCAACACCCGCATCCCAACCCTGACCAAGACCACGACCCTTTCCTTAACTTCGATTTCGTTTCCACTTTGTCCAAACCCAAGGTAGTGCTGGTGCACCCGTATTCTACTCATTTTGTTTGTTTCTTCTTTTTCTTTTTCTTAATAATTACGTGATTCTGGGTTTTTGTAGGATTTCTACAAGATTCTTGAAGTGGATTACGATGCTACGGAGGACGACATTCGCTCCAATTATATACGCCTCGCTCTGGTTTTTCTCATTCCCACCCTTTTTTTCTGTTACTTTTTATCTGTTGTGTCTGCTTTCAACTTTGGTTTGGTGTTCTGCTTAATCTTAATTCCCTTTTTTGTTTTGAGTGGTGTGCAGAAATGGCACCCGGATAAGCAAAAAGACCAAGATAATGCCACTTCGAGGTTTCAAGAGATAAACGAGGCTTATCAGGGTCAGTTATTTTATTTATTCCTTTCGAATTTTCTTCATCTAAAATCTTGCCTTCTTTATAGGCGATAGACAGCGAATTATCATCCTTTCGTTGGATAAGGTTGTTTCTCAGTTTGTTGATCGGAAGTCGACCCTTCAATGGTTATGTCTATACATGTGTGGTCATCTACATGTTGGCTTGTTGATGATTGTACATGCTATTTATGGATCCCCAAGTTATTACTTCCCAAAACGTACTAGATTTGTATAACTAGGAGTACCTTTTTTCTTTCCCTGAAACAAGTTGCCAGGTTTTGTCTCCGTAATTCAAGAACCTAAATATTTCAATTATTTGTTATTTGGATTTGCTTGACGCATACATTGGAGTGAGTCTGATATAAAGTGTAGATCCAGAACATATTGGGAATCAGGAGACCATCCATTGCCTGATGATTGCTACACTTGGAGCTTAGGACCAGTGCTTGTTCTTGCCAAAGATAATAAACTTGTTTTGTTTGATGAAAAATATATGGAAAATCAGGAGACCTTTCACTGCCTGATGATTACTCCACTTAGAGCTTATCTCCCTAGATCATATGATGAAAAGGCTGGTAGGGCGGTCATTTATTTGCATCTCTGATGCTTTTTCTTCATGCATAATTGGCATTGTACTTTGGAATTCAATTCAAGCATTGATTCAACCTCTCTCAAAGTTCAATGTTGAGGTTTGAGTTGGTTGTTAGTGTTGAAAGTTTTTAATAAAGACAAGAAGGTAAGTATTCTTATTGGACACTGTATTTCTTCAACTTGACTGAAGATCTCTATGAATGTTATGAACTCTGTATCAAACAGTTATTGTTTCCAACATTTGTTTGACTAAATTGGCTGAGATTAGTTTGTGTTAGACTCTACTCGGTGTTTCTTTATTGTTCATTCTCATATTTTACCTGAGTGCTTCTGTTGTGATCCTCCTGGAGCTCAAATTCTGCGTTCATGTTGTCATTTTAGTTTTTCTCAAATTCTGCATTCATGTTGTCATTTTAGTTTTCTGGCTATGAGAGCACCAAATTTGCAGCTAAGTTGTGAACTCAGTCTAACCATTGTATTGTTTTTAACAGTTTTGAGTGATCCAGTTAGGAGGAGAGAATATGACGACAATGGAATGCTGTACATCTACGATCATGACCTAATTGTAAAACGCTTGGTCTCTTACTTGTTTAATTTCATCTGTAGTTTTATTGGTCACACGATGATTCATTCATTGTCTCCAGGAGTACCTCAACCGTTACAAGGGCCTTATTTTGACATGCAATGGTCTTGGTATGCGGCATTCCATTTGGTAAACAAGAGCAGCTATATCTAAACCCTGCAATAGTTAATACTTTAGGCGGCACAACCATCCTGATTACCTGGCTACTAATGCAAGTTGTGCTGTTAGGTAGAGGATCAATACGTTTTGTATGTGCCTGGGAGTCATTATTGTAAATGGGTAGGAATTAATACAACTAGTGTTGCTCCAGGGTAACAGTTTTGAGCGTTCTCATTTTATAATCTCACCGTTTCTGTGTTGTCTTACCAATACTTCAATAGTGCGGATTGAGTTCCCGTTTTATATGGCCAGCAGCTTGAATAATACAAGCCATCTTTGGTGGATGGATGGCTGGCTCTATTTCCTGAAGAAGTCCAAGATCGTAAATATCATAAAATACTCCAGGTCCTAATACTGTTATTTAACTGGGACAAAAGAACATAATTGAATAGATAGGAAGACAGTGTTGCCTTAATATTTTCCAAGAGACTTTTAGATCAAGTTGTGTTACTTCTTGAAGAAATTACTTCATTAGATTATGATGTAGCACTTTCATCATAACCAAAAGTGGCGGTCCGGTCCGGTCCTAATGTAACCAACAGTACCTTGCTCGTGATGCTAATAGCCGAAGGAGGCTATGGCTTATAGTTACTGTATACATGGTTCTGGCAAAAAAAGAGACTGTAGAATTTATGTTCTAGTACTTACATAGATTGGTTACAACTTACAAAGAAACAAACTCGTCAAGTGGTTCCATTGCAGACGTTTTCTTTTTCCTGGAAGCCGTTGCAGCTTAAAGAGCGTTCTGTCATGAAACCTATCTCTGAACAATCTAAGCCTAGTAATTGCATCATCCACCGTTCCAGCTTCACGAAAACCTCGGTTAAGGTAACATAATGGGGACAAAATGCCTCTTCCAAGTATAAGGAACAGAAGCAGCTGTTCTCTCACTTCTTATTTTAAAAAACCATTCTCATATAAGCATTCATTAAAACAATTTTATAAGATTATATGGAACTTGTTTTTAGATATCTCATAACCTCTTATTATCCAATTTAGTTATAAATTTATCAGTGCTTTAACCAAACATCATATCTACAAGTTAATAACTTTGACTCGGCTCGCCTCGGCCATTCCTGCCTGCACTCCAATCAAGACGAATTCGTGGGCGATCGGCCTGCTCATCAAGATCGACTTCTAAGGCCAAAGCTCACCTTACTCCGGCCCATTAGCGAAGGAGATCTCCCATGCAGATATCGTAATAAGACCTAAACACGACATTACTTCAGATATAAGGTATTATTCTCCCATAATTCGGTATGCGATCATAACCTAAGTCGCTTTCTCTCGAATTCATCGATCTCATCTTCACCAAACTTACTTGAGCGTCGGAGGGCTAATTGGGACATCACCCCGACTAGCCTTCCTTGTTTTACGTGTATACTCACGCCATATTCACGAAGGAAGAAGAAGCGATGGCTTTTCTACCAATAGATAAGTTTTATTTTTGTCAATCTTTCCTTATTATCCTTTTTGTACACACGTAGGTACCTTTTTCCCCGTCCTCGCCAGACGGTGTTTTTAACTACCACCCTCGTTATCATTAATAAAGGGTTCTGATTTCTTGGCAAAAAGAGTTATATCGCATATTGCAAAGAGTAGAAAGTCCAATCAATCATCGCCCTAAGATTTTACATAGATCGACTACGATTTGACGGGTCGTCGAGACAAGATCCTGACCTCGCCATCGCCATCGCCATCGCCATCGCCCTAAGATTTTACATAGATCGATTACGGTGGATCGGGTCGCCGAGACAAGATCCTCGGGACCTCGCCATCGCCATCGCCCAAGATTTTACATAGATCGACTACGATTGGTTTGGGTCGCCGAGACAAGATCCTCGGGACCCGCCATCGCCATCGCCTCAAGATTTTACATAGATCGACTACTACCGGTCGGTCGTCGAGACAAGATCCTCGGGACCTCGCCATCGCCATCGCCAAAGATTTTACATAGATCGACTACGGCCGGTCCGGTCGCCGAGACAAGATCCTCGACCTCGCCATCGCCATCGCCATCGCCCAGATTTTACATAGATCGACTACGGTCGGTCGGTCACCGAGACAAGATCCTCGGGACCTCGCCATCGCCTCAAGATTTTACATAGATCGACTACGGCCGGTCGGGTCGCCGAGACAAGATCCTCGGGACCTCGCCATCGCCATTGTCCCAATTTTACATAGATCGACTACGATTGGTCGGGTCGCCGAGACAAGATGCTCGGACCTCGCCATCGCCATCGCCATCGCCGACATTTTACATAGATCGACTACGGCTTCGGCCGGGTCGCCGAGACAAGATCCCTGACCTCGCCATCGCCTCGCCTAAGATTTTACATAGATCGACTACGATCGATCGGTCGCCGAGACAAGATCCTGGGACCTCATCATCGCCTCGTCCATTTTACATAGATCGACTACGATCGATCGGTCGCCGAGACAAGATCCTCGACCTCGCCATCGCCATCGCCGATATTTTACATCGATCAACTACGATCGGTTGGTCGCCAAGTTCAGTGCATTAGACCTCGCTGGCATCGATATAAATCAATCAAGCGGTCGATCGATTCAAACCGTCGACTACGAGCTACTCCACCAAAACTCAACATACATAGAAAGTAAAGAGCATAAACATGGAAAAAGACAACGAATGAAGCAAAGGTAAAGTTCATTGATTTCTCTTTGCCCCGGTCACAATCCCGACCAGTGAGCTCTATAATCGAGAGAAGGGGCCGTGAATGGAGGAGGAGAAGGAGAATACCCGGGAATACATGTGGAAGCCCCTAATCAAAGCGGAAGAGTCAAGCGAGGATGTAAGCATCATCACGAGGAAGCTCGTCCTCCTCGACCGAGCTAAGGTCCAGCTCCTCAATCGGACGGATCCCCTGCCTTCCGCGACCCTCTCCTTCACTTCCTCCAAAGAAAGGTCAAGAGCGGCAGAAGCAACGACTCGTGAGCGAACGATCAAACGAAGGACCGTCCACCCTCGTGAATGCAAAGGCCATAACAATTCTTCAAGATCATGAGGCTGTGTCGCAGAATACCCAAGCACTCGTCCGCAAGAACCGCCTCTGCCATCGTAGGATCTCTTCACCTTTGTTCCTTCACCGAGGCTTGTACCTCCTTAACGTATCCTCGGTCCGGGCGAGATCTGAGGGCCTTGTATGATCTCGGAGGGCTTTCTCCTTTAGCACTCTCTCCGACTCCCACCGCCTCAAGAAATCGCATACTCCTCGAGATAGCTTGGTCCTCTCGCCATCGCCTTTACCCTTTGGAGCTCCTCCTTTGGAGTCGAGCTCATGGCGCGATCTCTTCCTCCCCGTGTCAACTTGGGCCTTCAAAATACTAGCCGCCTCCTCCCGAATCTTCTTCTCCTCCTCTAAAGAAGAATTTTGAGCTTTAGAAGGTCCCTCTCCTCTACCTTCGAAGCTCGCTCTTCGTGGCTGATTCGCTCTCGAAAGTCCTGAACCTCACGATCCGTAACGTCCAAACGCTGCACCGCTCGAATGACATCATCGAGCTCCTCGAGCAAGTACGCAGAGTAGGGACCCCATTTCCTTATGCCCCTCTGTCAAATTTCTCCCGTCCATGGAGGAGTAATCCTTTCCAAGATGTGACGACAACGCCGATATCGATAGTCAGGAATCCTCAGGCGCTTGATCGACACTCCCACAACCCGACGCCACCCGCCATCTCCTTTCCTTTGAGTTGGCTTCAAGGACGGGAGATTGGTTGACCACCGGGACAATTAGCCGCCAAAGGCAAAGAGATCGGTCAACCACCGGGAACTAGGAGATTGGTCGCCGACTCTGGCGGCCTCCTCCTCTTCAGAGGCTGTTCGACCTCCTCCTCCTCCTCCTCGACTACAACAATGCTCGATCAAAGGGCGACTACAAAGAAAGCGCCGCCAATGGTTTGAGACGGCCAGAGAAATACGCCATGCCCAGAGGCGATTGGTCGAGCGACCATCGAATCGGCCTCTCGTCTCCCCACCTCGGCCTCCAAGGCCCTGCGACTGACGCTACTCTTGATGGACTTGGGGCCGGAATGTGTTAACCCCGACCATACCAGACAAACAAGTGGAAACAGTTAGAAATCAATCCAAAACCTCTGAACAAAGAAGATAAATCAACCACGAGAGGTCAACCAAAGGCGCGCTCCTCTCCTAGCCCACCAATTCGCCATGGGGTCAATCGAAGAGAGTTGGCAGAGGCCCCCGCCATACCCCGAGATGAGCCGAAAGCAAAGTTATACTGGGCCGAGCTCCTTTATACTGCCCACTACCTCTCGCTCTTTCCTAGAAAGCGATAGGCTTGCCGAGTCATTCCACCGCTTCGGCTTGGGGATACCTCCACTACCGGACACGGAAGAAGACCCCGGGCTTCAAAGAAGTATTTTGTCCGCCAATGGTAATTTTATCGGACTTCCTACTGGGCGATACCGGCATCCTTGTACATCGTGGAAGGGATGCCACCCCTGAGCTTCGGACTCGACTCATCCTTAAAAATGGTGCAGGATGTTAACCGAGGCGGATACCAAATTGTGGCACAACAAAGACGAGTCCATTAATGAACGCCACCCATTCGGAGGGATCGACTAGCCGCAATTGAAAATCAAGACACACTTCATCCACAATCGAGACGCATTTACGCCTCAAGCCTCCGATCGAAAAGAAATATTCGAGACTGCAATCCACCCACCTCCGCTTGCTTACAATTCCTTCATCCTCGTGCCAACCTGGCTCCCAACTCGAGGATACCGTTCTAAGGATGGACCGCGCAACTCCATGCAGACATCTTTGATTTACCCTTGCGCCTCCTTCACCATCACCCGCCCTTCCGCTCCTTGTTGTAATCTCTTCCACATCCCTTAACCTTGACACCGCCGCCACCTCAAACCATAACCTCCGACGACGACCTTCCGCAAGCAGAACCACTGGAGAAACCTCACCCAAGAACCGCTTAGATGACATGTTTTTAAGAGGAATCTAGAAGATGAGAATGAGGGAAGGGACGTACCTATTCAATGGTAGGAAATCGAAACTCGAGCAACGCCCAAAACAACTTCGAAATGAGAATAAGAAAGAATGAAGCGAGAACAGGGGAGAAAACAGAGGAAAGCAAGAAGACGGCAAGAATGAAATAAGCGTGAAGAAAAGCAAACCGTCTGTCGACTCGATATTTATAGAGACAACGTTAGAACTACGATCCAAACCAAAGCCCGACGAGTGTAGAACATCCGAGCTACCCCAGACACGTGGCACGATCTCGAACGGAGGCAAATCGGGGTTACTCGAAATCCGAAGAAGCGCGAATAGTTGAAAGGACGACGGACACCGGGTAACGATTACAAAGATGATACGTTTGATTCGAAGTCATCGACAAGACGCGCCATCCACTAATAAATGCTTCAATTGCCTTCACGCCCTGCGATGATGACGACCGGCTTTGCTTTTAGCCCGGTGGGCTCATGATAATAGTCAAGACGACCATTTAGAACGATCACGACCAACCCGGTCAAAGACGAAAGCAGATCACAGAACGACATCCCACCAATCGAAATCACTGGCTGCTAAATGACCGGGCTACAACGACATTGCCCGACCAATCAATTATTCCATTCAGCTGATCAACAGATGAGCTATATCTCAAGGCTCAACCGATCGACCCAACCCCGAGTCGTCCCTATGATCGAGCTATAAAGCCTCTACGCATTCTCCGACCCTTCTCTTCGCTCAGACTCGAGGAGTAGGGGGGCTTATGGTCGGGTCGGCCATTCCGGGCTCGGACCCAATCAAGACGACCCGTGGGCCGATCGACTCGTTCATCGAAGATCGGCTCTAAGGCCAAAGCCCACCTTACTCCCTACCCGTTAGCGTATGAGATCTCCCATGCAGATATGTAACAAGACCTAAACCTGATTACTACTTCAGATATAAGGTATTATTCTCCCATAATTCGGTATGCGATCATAACCTAAGTCGCTTTCTCCAATTCATCGATCCCATCTTCACCAAACTTACTTGGCGTCGAAGGGCTAATGGGACATCACCCCGACTAGCCTTCCTTGTTTTACAAGTATACTCACGCCATATTCATCATGTATGAAGAAGACGATGGATTTCAATGAAACGCACTGCTCAAATTCTAAATCCGCAGAACCGCACTCTATCAAAATTATAGTATTCTATATCTAATATGAAATCTTCACTGATTACATAGCTAATAAGTTGTTATATTAGGCTTAACTACGTAAGAAATAAATATAACATCATAGGATCGAAGTGCTTTAGCCTTCTTTCTAAGAAGATCATGAAGGGTTTCAAGGAAATTAGAATAAATCCAATTGAGTCTATATATGACCAAAATATTATCTCAACCTAAAATCTTATGGCAATGAGTCATAAGCCTTATCTTTGTATACGACTAACATCATCTTTATATCTCAATGTAAAATTTTAATATATTGATTTATGAGCCCTATCTTTATATATAACTTAATTAGTATGTCTCTTTCTAATGTAAGATTACTCCATTTATGAAATTTTAATTTTAATATATATTACATGGGCGAAACAATATTTCATAAATTAAACAACACCTTATCCTTCAATCTCATAACAAAACAGAGTGAGCATTGTTACAATAGTATAATTATTGATAGCCTAAAATAAATTAGACCATATGGTCACTAATGAAAAATCTGGGACATTAGAATAATTTTGCTAAATTTCGGAAGTCCCAGATATGGAAGTTGATAAAATGGTAGAACGAGTTAACTAAAACGTAGATAAATGGGTTGGAAGTTAAAAGTTTCTTGAGGCTAAATTTAGGAAATAAAAGTTAAGGAGATAGTGGCAAGTGGTTAGTTGAAACGTGGGATGGTGGGAAATTATGACAAAAACTACTCAAGGATTAAAGGGTTACAAATTCACCAAAGACCATAAGAATGGAGGAGACACTATAACCATTCCAACACAATCACATTACAAAAAGAAAAATTCAATCTCTAATGGATACGATCAACCTATGTCAAAACACTTACTTTCTTTACAAATGCGAATCACCTTTATTATATTGAATTCTCTTTTATAGTTCATATTTGCCTTTTGCAACAATCAAATTACTTTCTTCACTTTTATATTTCATTTCAACATATTTTAGCATTTTTGGTAGCTTATAACTCTATTTATAAGTTTTTCAAAGCCCACTTACATCATTTACAAGAAGTCATGTACAAATTTAAGGAAAATTCTTCCCTGCCACGCCCAAACTTACCTATTTTAGCAAAGTCAATCTTTGAACGACTCGGGGCCATCTTGCTCCTAACATAATGGAAGTTAGAGAATATGGTCCTTTCAGCTACTCCCTATATAGATAAAACAAAGGAGAGGATATCCTATTGGTGCCTCCTTGCATTAGTTTTATTAATGGCCAATAAGCAGTCAAGTCCCAAATTCTAGGCATACAGGGATTTGGTGGAGAGTATAAAGTTAATAAATCACAATATAGTTTGAGAGGTTACATTGTAGCTATAAACGACAATCCAATTATTCACCCATCACAAGTGAGATTACAAATTGATATGAAATTCGTTAAAGAAGAGGTTGAAGAATTGTACAGGCCTGGTTTAAGGCAACTTGACCATCCAACAATCCACAAGACTTATCTAGAACAAATTGATTAGGAGAATTCTTATCCTCATAGCTACAAAATTGAGCACATGGCTTGATTCACTAGATAATGTGGAGGATTATCCAATTACAAAAAATTCAACTAGTTTAAGCTTATGTTGTTCTCAAATTCATTAACAAGAACTAATGTTTCTTGCTATGCTTTGTTTCCTAGGAATTTTATTTTTTCCTAGGCTGAAATAGAAAGATTGTTTCATAATAACCATTTAGGATTGAGCCTGAAGCTAGTATAACTAAGTTGTCAAGGGTCACTTAAAAGAGTGATGAGAATGCAGACATGTTCATCACATATTTCAAGAAAATGAGAAGTCAATGTTGGATCACACTTCTAGAAATCAAATATATGAAATTAGCTTTAAAAGGGTTGGCCATTAAATTTTGAAAGAAATTCCTAATGCATGAAATTTTGTGATTTATTTGAATTGATAGCAAAAGTCTCTAAATATGAAGAACTTTGTAGGGAAGAAGTTCACCACAAGAGGAATTTATTAGACATTTATGCTATGAAGATGATTTTTATGATTCTGCAATAACCAAAGTCAAGATAACTCTAACTTACGTTTGCCTCTCTTTAGAGTGCAAATTCCTGAAAGTCAAAAAGAAAATGCAGGCTTCATGGACTTAAGTTCATTAAACCTTTAATACCTCCAAAATAAAGGAGATCTTTAGATATTTATTGTTAAAAAATTTTGACCTTACCTTCGTAATAAAGAATTCCAACAAAAAAGGAATTAGAGGTAGAGACCATTATAAATATCACAATACTTGGAGCCACTTAACAAATTTGTGTTGGGGCTTTAAGAATGTTATCTAAGACCGATCAATAAAGGAATTATGTTATTTGTTGAGGCTGATCCGACTAGGTACGATAGATGAAGGCTCGTTCCCACCAATGACAACTATTAATGCCACTAAATTCAACTTACCTATTATTAGACGCCAAAAGAAATTGAAGACTTTGAAAGATCATTTAGCATCAAGATCGAATTTGATAAAATGTGTTTTGTTCTTAATTATAAAACCAACTTGTGAATTAGGCCAACAAATTCCTAGAATCTAATGTAGGTAGAAATTTCAAGAAAAGTCACTAAATAGAATTTAACCAAGTTTATTAACAAAGAAATGAACCTTGAATTTTGAGTTATCGGTCAAATAACCTAGATTGTAGTCTACCACAGTTCCACCATCTTGATATTGACGATGAAGTAAGACATTTAAATAATCTAATACCCTTAATTCGATCTAAAAATATAGCTTAGCAATAAAGATCCACTGCCAAGATAAAGAAAAATAAGGTAGCATTGATGGATGACCCAACTTCAAGAAAGTCATCTATTTCTTTTAAGCAAGTACTACGTATCTTAATTTAAAAAAAAAGGGAAGGGTAGAAGTCTTTAATGAAAAGCGAGCAAGAAAAAAAAGAATTAGATATTTCATATGAAGTTAGCTCACTCTAAGAGCCAATATGAGAATTCCAAAGAATTCATTACGATTGTGGAAAAACCTATTTAAGTTCCTTGTACTGTTTATTTCATAAAGCTCGTCACTTAATTTGGCAAACCTAGTGTAAAGAAGGCAAAAACTCCTCATGAGAAAGAGAGTATAGGGTGTCAATACTGGTAACAGTACCAAGGATTCCAAAAAAGATGGTGCTTGAAAAGTCAACTAAGGTTATGACACAATATATAAGACCTTTATACATCAAGGGTCATATCAATAGAAGACCAACTTCAAGAGTTTTGGTTGATAGTAGGTCGATAGTAAACATTGTGTCGATTAAGAAGATGATAGCTTTAAGTAAAGACGATATAGACTTGATCCATACTAAAGTATATATTGCCACATCCAATGGTGAAACTATTAGAGCATAAGGAATTCTCTCTATAAACATTACAGTGAGAGGAAAGATTTTGTTAAATGCTTTCTTTATTGTTGTCACTCATGCTAGCTACTAAGTCTTGTTGGGGCAACATTAGATCCACTCTAATTATTGCATTTCATCATCTCTCCATTAGCTTTTACTTTTATGGAAAGAATATGAAGTAAAAATATTTTGGACTGATTCACATCCATTCAGTACTAAAGACGATGCGATGGAGGCAAAATGTTACATGGATCATGTAAAGTCGATAAAAATTCAAAATTTGTTTTTGTTATAAGGAAGTAAAAGAAAAAGATAAAACTAAAGGCAAAAAAAGTCATAAAAACAACTACCATTATGACTGTTCCTAGGCCAATGAAGGTTCTTATTATAGAGGAACCTAATGAGTATATTAAAAAAAGAAAGAGCAGTAGTTATAGTTGTAAAGATCAAATATCAAATGCAAAAAATTTTGGAGATTCTAAAGAAATAAATAAATGCGATAATACAAAACTGGGTTTTGAGGAAGAAAGGAACTATAAATGAGTAATGATGGTTTCTAAGAATTGAAATCTGCCCCTAAGAAGTTTGATGATTACGATAACTAAGACCAAGAATCATTAGATGAAGTGAATCAGGATAATTCAGGAGAATTCCACATAGTTTTTATTAGCAATAACTTAGATCCAAAGACAAGGCCGGATAACTTAGATCCAAAGATAAGGATGGAACTAGTAGAAATTAAAAGAGTTTGAAGACTGTTTCATTTAGGATTATACTAAAATGTCATTATTGAGTAGAACATTGGTAGAACACAGACTTTCAATAAAACTAGAATTATGCTCTGACTATTAACCTCTTAAATAGTAGTCCAAAGAAGTTAAGTTGAAGGTTAAAGAAGAAGATGCAAAATTATGTAAGGATGATTTTATTATGCCAATTAAATATACCAATAGTTATTTAATTGTGTCTGTAATTAAGAAAATTGGTAATTAAGAAAATTGATAAATAAGAATTTATGTAGACTTTAGAGATTTAAATGTAACTAAGATGTATATATGATGTGATTGTAAATTTTTAATATATACGATGGATGGAGATTCTTTATTCTCTTTATGGAATTATTTTTTGATATAATCAAATTTTACTTATAGCTAAAACCGATATTTGTTAAATATCTTTTAGATGTCTAGGTCAATAGGGACATTTAAGTGGGTTGTAATATCTTTCAGTCTAAAGAATGTAAAACCCACATATTGTGAGGGTCATGAGTGCCATTTTCATGATTTGATAGAGGTGTATTGGAAGTTTACATAGATAATATTGTTGTGAAGTAAAAAAGAGTACATATCATATCTAAGGTTTGTGAGAAGTTTTTACATAATGAGAAGGCACAAATTAAAGTTGAATTCCTTGAAGTGTGTTTTTAGAGTGAAATCAGGGTACTTACTAAGGTTTTTATTTCAATAGAGGCATGAATTGGACAAGAATAAAACAAAAGTCATTCTCTAAGCAAAACCACCTCAGGATAAGAAACAGCTTCTAAGGTTTTTAGGTCAGGTGAATTGCATGAGAAGATTCATTGCTAATTTGGCAAGAAAAATAAAAGAATTTTTAGACTTATTAAGATTAAAGAATTCTCAAGAATTCCATTGGTGGAAAGACATCAGCAAATGCTCGATAGTATCAAGGAATACTTAACCAAACCTCTAAGGTCGATGAAAGTTGTATATTTTGCTACATAAAAATCTATTAGATGTTTATTGCCCTAGAGTAATAAGGTTGGCCATGAACAAGCTACTTACTATTTGAGCATAACTCTTATGTCAAAATAAAAGAATTATTTACCCATCATTAAATTGTGTTTGGGGTTGTATTTTGCTTATTCAAAATTAAGGCATTACTTATTGCAAAATAAATTCTATGTGGTTTTGCAAATTGACTTAATGAAGTATATATTGAATAAGCCATCCTTTAAGGAAGTATTGGGAAATGACTTATGATTTTATAGACTTTAACTTGACATATTACCTCAAAATCTATAAAAGGTCAGGTACTAGCTAACTTCCTAGCAAGCCATCCCCTTAATTAAGGTACAAAAGGATGTGGGACCTTAGTTCTCAATTGTGAGAAGAAGCCATGGAATTAAATTTTGATAGATTTAGTATAAGGAAGTCAACTAGTGTTGAAGTAGTCTTAATCACACTAAATAGGACCAAAACTCTCTTCTCCCTTAAACTAGACTTCCTATATTCAAATAGTCAAGAAAAATATAAAGGATTAAGAATTGGACTAGAACTTTTGGTTCGCAACTAGTGTTACACTAAGTGATAGGGGAATATAAGTGCATAAGTTTAACTTTATTTGCAACTAGTGTTACACTAAGTGATAGGGAAATATAAGTGCATAAGTTTAACTTTATCACCTTATTATACCGTTCGTGTCCAACTGTTATAATTATTTGATAATATAGAAATTTCACATATTTCGTGAGGTGAAAATTAAGAGGCAAATGAACTTTTACAGATAGCATCTGGGTTGAAAATGTCTAAAGAATTAGTTCATAAGTGTTTTATGGTACAAAGAAGGTCCTGCCCATTCATTTATGAAAGAAAAATTTCACAAGAAGTTTTTAACATAAAGAGATCACCCATGAATGGAAGGTGTAGAACAAAAACTTTTATGGAAAATCATAGCAAGAAAGTGCCTTTAAAACTTAAGCAACAAGTACTCAATTTTGTATTGATTGAAGGAATTCAATTTCATCAAGGAAATGATAGACTTTTTAGAGATGCCCGAGGCATTAATAGTAAAGGGACAAATTTACTAAGGGTATATGGAGCACATCAATTTGGAATAAAGATGAGATAGATTATAGATCAATATGCACACTATTGGACAACCATATTGAAAGATTGCATATTAGATGCTAGAGGTTGTAAATAGTGTAAAAAATATGGAAGAATTTATTGAATTCCTATATCTAAGTTACATTATGTATTTAAACCATGTCTATTTAGAGGATGGGCCATTGATCTCATCAGGAAGATAGATCCACCATCCTTAAAAGGCCATAGTTTTATTTTTGCCATAAATTAGTTTACTAAATGGGTGGTAACTCAAACTTTGAATAAAGTTTATCAAATTGATGTAGTTAAATTCACTAAGGAATATATTATTCGTCAATTTAGAATTCCTCCATCAATACAAGTGATCAAGGAAGCATGTTTATAGGCTATAAAGCTTAAGATTTTGTTAAAGATTACAGGACAAAATTATTAAATTCAACTAAATATTATGCTCAGTTATTGTTTAAGTCAAGTATCAAATAAAAACTTATTGAGATTCTAAAGAAAATGTTAGGGAGAATCCTAGAGAATGACACCAAATTCAATATAAAACCTCAGGGTGTATCGTATTTAAGTTGCATCGCCACAAGAATCAACCAATTTCCTAACTTATATACATAATGCTATTCTTCTTATAGAAGTAGTGGTTACATCCTTGAGAGTAGCCAAACAAAATGCTTCAAAAACTTTCGATTATTCAGAAACAATGTTAATGGAATTAGAGGATTTAGATGAGTGTAACTTTAGGCTTTGACTAATACGATTATTTAAAAGGAATGGGTGATAGAAGAATACGTAGGTGAGAATTCGAGGAAGTGGTTTTAGTATGGAAGTTAATCCTACGACCTGGGATGAAAGACACAAAATGGGGTAAATGATCCTTATATTACGAAGTCACATTTATAATTTATAGATTGTTAAGCATTAATGATTGGTTATCTACTTTGAAAGGTGAATCTCAAAAGCATTTTATCAATTTGAAGTATTTGAAAACTTACATACCTACTTTTTTTAGAAGGATGGGGATCAAGGAATAAGAGTGAATATTGGACCAATGGTGGTTGACAAATCAAATCCCTTTATGTTTTGATAATAATAAAATATCTAGAATTAGTTAAGAAATTATTTCAGGTATTATTCAATGAAAGAATTGTGCAAATCAAGATGAACAAGTGTTTAATCATTGAAGAATCAAGATAGGAGTTTCCTTATAAGGGAAAATGACATAAAACATAAGGATTTTAGAAGATTTGGATGGATGTTACCGTTGAAGGCAACACAAGTCGACTTGCAAAGCATAAGTCGACTTATACATGAAGATATGTTAACACAAGTCGACTAACCATACATAAGTTGACTTATCGAGGACGACAGGTCAACTTACATAGCACAAGTCGACTTATTGGAGAGCGGAGATGAAATTTTACGTAAATGGTTAACACAAGTCGACTTATTCATTCGACAAGTCGACTTATGGATGCAACAAATCAATTCCAACGGTCCAATTAGCCACAAATGGAAGGGAGATTATCAAGGAACGGTAATATTAATTAAGCAATGGCTAGAATGAGCTCCAACAGCTATATTTTTTCAAGTATAAATAGAGGATGATGGAAGAAGAGAAGACACAAGTTCTACAAGTCTACATACTCTTCAATTGCTCCAAAATTGCTCATTATTGTTCTTAATTTGTTACAATTGTATTGAGCACTTGTTCATCAATCTTTATCATATTTCTCTTACAATTTGAGTGACTAGTGAAAGGTCACGTGTGAGGTAGGATTTGTGCTGGAAGACAAATCGATTGTAAAGGTAATTGAAGTGGCATTGTAAAAAGTTCACACTTCAACTACAAAGTGTGCAATAAAGTGATTGACAAAATCCTAAGTGGGAGCTTAGGTAGAGGACGTAGGTCTTAGCACCGAACCTCTATAAAAACAAAGGTTTGATCTTCTTCCCTACTCATTTTATTTAAATTTGTTTAAATTATTTTGTGTGAATTAACTTCTGATTTTGTTGAAAATTACAAAAGATTAAGGATCTATTCAACCCCCTTCTAGATCACTTACAATTGGTATCGAAAGCGTATATCCAGGATGGCACACAATAACCTAGCGGAAGAAGGTAACACAAACAAATTACCTCCTTTATTCAATGGTACTAATTATTCTTCTTGAAAAATCCTATGAAGTATCACATTATAAGCGAGGAGTAGAATATTGAAGATAATTATCTTCGTCCACAACCACCTTTAAAAGAAAATAGTGAGTTAAAACGAGAATGAATACGATGACAATGACCGAGGCAAGCTTATATCAACGCAAAAGCAATGAAGCTAATTTATTGCGCCTCATGGTTGAGGAAAGAAACCAGAGTTAACTCGTGTACCAGCGCCAAAGAAATGTGGGAGAGACTTCAATCACCCATGAAGGAACCAACCAAGTCCAGAGACAAAGATCAATACGCCGCTTCATGACTATGAAATGTTTGTCATGAAGGAAGGTAGTCTATTTCCACTATGCTTGATCGCTTTGCAAAAATCATAAATGGATTAGGCAACCTTGGAAAGCGTATGACGGACAGCGAGAAGGTAAAGAAAATTCTTTTCTCACTACCAAAGGAATGGGACTCACAAGTCACCGCCATTATGGAGTCCAAAGATCTGAATCATCTGGAATTCAACGCCTTGGTGGGATCACTTATCAACTATGAGATCATTCTCAAATCCAGAGGAGGTAGAGGTAAACCACAAAAATCTATTGTTTTAAAAGCTAATACTTCTTCTTTTGATGAAAGTGATGAAGAAATAGATGAAGAGGAAGAAGACGAAGAGATAGCAATGTACGCTAGAAATTTGAGAAAATTCAAAGGATTTCTCAAAAATCGTAGGAAGGAATTAAATGGTGCAAGAAATGGAGAAAGGAAAAAATTTGCAATTGAAAGAAAATCCAAGGGCTATGACGAAAAGAAAAGCAATGAAGAATGTTGGAGATGTGGAAAACGGGGACATCTCGCAAGAGAATGCAAAAGCTCATCCTCCACATAAAACTTTCAAAAAAATGACAAATACGACAAAAGAAAAAGGAAAACTAGCCTGGTGGCAACTTGGAGTGATGATGAGGAAGCATACCAAAGCGATGATGAAAACAACTTGGCACTTATGGCAAATAGTTCATCAAGTGATGATGAAAATGAGGTAACTTTCAATGACCAAGATCTAAGAGATTCTTTTGATGCTTTACAAGCTGATTTTGAAGAAGCTATTGAGATTAACAAAAAATTAAGAAAGAAAATACGAGAATTGGTTGTTGAAAATAGTACCTTACATGAAACTATTGATGATTTAGATAGTCCAAAGGAAGATCATTCTGCATGTCTTGTTGAAAAGGAAAAACTAGTTTGTGAGCTTGATAGACTTAGAAAAGAATTTTCGTATGTGGTTGGAAAATTTGTGAATGGAAACGAAAAGTTTGAAAAATTGTTATCGTTGCAAAGATATTCAATTTCTAAACATGGATTAGGATATAATCCTTTTGATAGAGATTGTTCGTTAATTTTCAAATTTACTAAGGATGGAAAAATCACTCAATGTGCTAAATGCTTGAAAGATGGTCATATAGAAATTGCTTGCAAGAGTACTAGAAGATGTGTTAAGGTTAAGAAAATTTGGGTAATTAAAGGCACAATACCACCTAATGTGGTTTATATGGCTAACCAAAATGGACCCAAAATGGCTTGGGTACCTATAAGAAGAAAGAACGTTGATATTGTAGGTACAAGCAAGGGATGAAAGGCCGTCAAGCACTTAGTACATCGATAGCGGATGTTCAAGACACATGAGTGGAGACAATAACCTTTTTTGCGAAAATCAAACCAAAGAATCAAGGTTATGTCACTTTTGGAGACAACAACAAAGGTAAGGTCATTGGAATTGGTAAAGTGGGTAAGGAACCTCTGCCAACCATCGACAATGTTTTGCTTGTTGATGGGTTGAAACATAATTTGTTAAGTGTCTCTCAACTATGTGATATGAATTTTAATGTAGTTTTTGAATCATCACATTGCATGGTTAAAAAGGATGGTCATGTTGCTTTCATTGGTTTGAGACATGGAAATACATACATAGTAGATTTGCATGATGATAGTTCTTTTAATGAAAAGTGTTTAGTGACATTAGAAGAAAATGCATTTTTATGGCATAGAAAATTAGGACATGCTCCTTTTCTTTTAATTTCTAAGCTTTCAAAAAATGACATTATGAGAGGTTTGCCCAAAATAAAATTTGTTAAAGATCACTTGTGTGAATCGTGTTTAAAAGGCAAATATGTTAGAGAATCTTTCAAACCAAAGAAAGAAATATGCATATCTAGAATTCTTGAACTTGTTCATATGGATTTAATTGGGCCATCTAGGCATGCTAGCCTTAGTGGTAAATTATATGTTCTTGTGATTGTGGATGATTTCTCTAGATTTACTTGGGTGAGATTTCTTGCTAATAAAAGTGATGCTTTTAACGAATTTACCAAGTGGTGTAGATTGGTTCAAAATGAGAAAAATTTGTCAATTGTTGCAATTAGAACCGATCATGGAGGTGAATTTGAATGTGAACCATTCGAAAGTCTTTGCGATAAATACGGAATAGAGCACAACTTCTCAACACCAAGGACTCCGCAACAAAATGGTGTAGTAGAAAGGAAGAATCGTTCTCTTGAAGAAATGAGCAGAACTATGTTAAATGAGTACAATCTTCCTAAAACATTTTGGGCGGAAGCAGTCAATACAGCGTGCTATATCATCAATAGGGTGCATTTACGAAGAGACAAAAATAAGACACCATACGAGCTTTGAAAAGGCTTTTAGAGTTTATAATAATAGAACTAAATGTGTTGAAGAAAGTATACATGTTAAATTTGATGATGTGATTTCACCCCCGAGAAAGGTTTGTTTTGATGATGATGCAGAAGTTCGTAATAAAGTTGAAGAAATTAAATCCAAGATTGAGGAATTGAAGCTAGACGAAGAAAACCATGTACCCAATATTAAAACGTGGGCAAAAGCAAAGAACCATCCCATGGAGCAAGTAATTGGTGATTTAAATGATGGTTTGAGAACCAGGAGAAATATCTATGAGAATATGAGAAATTCAGCCTTCATCTCATTAGTAGAACCCAAGAACATAGAAGAAGCTCTTAAAGATGAAAACTGGCTTTTAGCTATGCAAGAAGAGCTTAATCAATTCAAGCGAAATGATGTATGGGATTTGGTAGCTCCACCAAAGAACAAGACCATTATTGGAGTCAAGTGGGTAAATCGGATAAAATATGATGAGAATGGTGAAGCGATTAAAAATAAATCAAAGCTAGTGGCTCAAGGATTTTATCAAGAAGAAGGCCTTGATTACAATGAGACATATGCTCCTGTGGCTCGATTGGAGGCAATTAGATTGTTATGTGCTTTTGCATCTCATAAAAGGAACAAATTAAATCAAATGGACGTCAAGAGCGCATTTCTCAATGGATACATTCAAGAGGATGTCTATGTCAAACAACCATCGGGATTTGAAGATCATGAGCATCCGGATTATGTCTACAAACTCAAGAAGGCACTCTATGGACTAAAGCAAGCACCTAGAGCATGGTATGAAAGGTTAATTACTTTTCTAACTCAACATGGGTATGTTCGTGGTAAGATTGATAATACTTTATTCATTAAACATGTTGATAAGGATATGCTTATTTGTCAAATTTATGTTGATGATATTGTGTTTGGTGCTACTAATGAATTTTTGTGCAAAGAATTTAGTGACTTAATGCAAGGCGAATTTGAAATGAGCATGATGGGGGAACTCAAGTTCTTTCTTGGATGGCAAATCAAACAACACAAAAATGACATTTTCATCCACCAATCTAAGTATACCAATGAACTTCTTAAGAAGTTTAAAATGGAAGGATGAAAAGTGGCAACAACACCAATGGCAACAAATGTGGTCTTGGAGAAACATGAACATGAAGAAGATGTTGATCAAAAACTCTATAGAGGTATGATCGGCTCTCTCTTGTATTTAACTGCTTCCAGATCTGATATTATGTTTGCCACATATCTTTGTGCTAGATTTCAATCTTGTCCTAAGATTTCTCATTTGAGTGCTTGCAAAAGAATTTTTAGGTATTCGAGTAGAATCTGTTAATCATGGTCAGAGTATCCTAGTTGTGACTCATTTGATTTATATGCTTTTAGTGATGCTGATCATGGTGGTTGTAGGATTGATAAAAAAAGCACTAGTGGCTTGTGTCATTTCTTAGGATCATCCTTGATATGTTGGGCTAGTAAAAAGCAAATTAGTGTAGTTATTTCCACTGCTGAATCTGAATATGTAGCAGCTGGAAGTGCATGTGCCCAGGTTCTTTAGATTAAACATCAATTACTTGATTATGGTATTGTGGTTAAAAATATACCTATTTATTGTGATAATACAAGTGAAATTTGTTTGAGTAAAAATTCAATTTTGCATAGTAGAACCAAGCATATAGAAATTAGACATCATTTCATCCGTGATCATTATTTAAAAGGTGACATTTGCTTGAAGCATGTATCATCTAGTGACCAATTAGCTGACATTTTTACTAAACCTCTTAAGGAAGATGTGTTTGTGAACATTAAATTGAGACTAGACATGTGTGATTTAAATTTCTTTGGTTGAATTTGTTTTTGGCTACATTCATATATCAAATGGTCAAATTATGAGGCAAACGTGCAATCACATCTAAAGATACATTCATCTTGCTGCATACTTGGGCTGAAAAGAGATTTAATTTGCAGTTTGGACACATTTTATGACTTGGCCATTAACAAGTCGACTTATCTGGGAATCAGTCGACTTATGATTTTTCACAGCGCTTGGATAATGCAAAAATTTGAGGATAAGTCGACTTATATAGATCGACAAGTCGACTTATGACAAGTCGACTTATGTCTATACGGAGGCTTTAAAACTCTTTTCCCTTTGTCTTCTCTGAAACCCTATTCCCTCTAAAACCTCTGCAATTTATCTCTCCAACTCGACTTATCCCTTAAAACCTCTTCAGATCTTCGTTACCCATAAACTTTCGACCATCTTTGTTACATTACCCACTCATTATCTCTTCGATCACGCTCTTCTTTGAAAACCCCTTTCATATCTCTCAAACCCTAAACTGCGATTTTCCCCTTCTCTAAACATCCATGGCTCTCGAAAATCTTCAAGGAAAGGGAAAGAAACCGCCTCCACAAGGTCCCCACGCTCACTATGGACCAAGAATTCGTGGGTCTTCTTCAAGGGAAATGCGAGGGAGGATGACGCGATTGAGCCTAGGTTTGTGGTTCAGGACGATAAACTCTACTACAAGGTGCTACAAAATGAGGTATTAATTCCGTCTATGAGATTTGACTGGGGAGAACTTGATCATAGTGAGTTTACTGATGTGTTTGCTAAAATTACGAATCTGGGGTTGCGAGATTTCTTAGGATTTCAGGATGATATTTATGAAGATATAGTAAGGGAATTCTATGAGAATCTGATTGTGACTGACAGTAATGTTGAGGATGGAGTTAATTTGTCATCTAAAATTAACGGGAAAGCAATTTATCTATGTGAATCAGTTTTGTGTACCATGTTTAACTTGCCTAGAGGAGGAGTTAGGCCTAGAGCTTCCTTTACTGATTTTGAGATTTTGAGGAATGCTGAAGGTGGTACTGATGAGGAAGCCGAAGAGAATTTCGGCTATACTGAGAAAAAAGGATCTGATCTGTTGGTTCGGTTATGTTCCGATCATCCCCCTCGCTTTGAGGCTATGGATCTACCGTTAAATTATCGATTATTACATTATGCGATTAACAGGGTTGTGTACCCAAAGAAGGCTAGTAACAATCAGATCACTTCACTAGATAAGGAGATTCTTTGGCACATGGAGGAAGGAAGGAAAATCAACTATCCGAGCTTAGTTATTCAAATGATGAGGAAAAAGGTGAGTTTATTACGAGGACAGCTTAAAGGGAAATTAGTCCGGCATAAAGGAATGCCTTATGCTGCTTTGATTACACGTCTCTCTCGGGTCCAAAGGTGCAATCTGGATTCCTATGCTAGTCTTCCTTATCCTCGAGTTGGAGATTCACGCCTTTATAACTTGAGAAGCATGAACCGGTTGTAACAGCTTGAAAAGGTCGGTCTACTCTCATCATGTTGAGAAGCTTGGCTTGACTTTAGTAGGTGAGCAGGTATCTTCGAGGAAACGATCTAAGAGGACAACAGATCGTCCAAGTAGCTCACAACCAAGTAATGTGGGAAGAAGTGAGGTATCTCATGATGAAATTGCTTAAATTAATGAACAATTGGATGATTTACATGAGCGCCTCGATGGTCTCCAATCTATACTTCATGGGTTTGCAAAGAAAATGGATGCTCAACACAAAATGCTTAAGAAGATCTTTAAGAAGTTAGGGTGTAGGCACGATGATTATTCTTCATGATGTGTATCGACTTGTGCCTTGACCAACATTTAAACTTCTGTTTTTGTTTTATGTGCTTTTTATGTGTTGGTGTTGGTTTGACATATTTTGTAATGACTATTGCTATTATTTGTGTTTGCTGCTATGTTTGGTTATAAACTTCATTAATCGTCATTTGAGTCTATTTTCACTATTGATTTTTTATTATGACAAAAAGGGGGAGTAAAATTGGAAATTGATATTTAATTGAGGGGGAGTAAAAATATATTGGTTTGCACCTATATTGATTTCTATTTAAACCATTGGTTTATTAATTAAGGGTAGACAAACTAACCATCAAGACAAGGGATTAAAACCTTGATCAAGTTTTATGTCTTTCAAATTTCTTTTCAATTTCTAAATATTTTGTCATTATCAAAAAGGGGGAGATTGTTGGACCAATGGTGGTTGACAAATCAAACCTTTATGTTTTGATAATAATAAAATATCTAGAATTAGTTAAGAAATTATTTCAGGTATTATTCAATGAAAGAATTGTGCAAATCAAGATGAACAAGTGTTTAATCATTGAAGAATCAAGATACGAGTTTCCTTATAAGGGAAAATGGCATAAAACATGAGGATTATAGAAGATTTGGATGAATGTTACCGTTGAAGGCAACACAAGTCGACTTGCAAAGCATAAGCCCACTTATACATGAAGATATGTCAACACAAGTCCACTAACCATACATAAGTCGACATATCGAGATTTACAAGTCGACTTACATGGCACAAGTCCACTTATCGAGAGCGGAGATGAAATTTTACGAATGGTTAACACAAGTCGATTTATTCATTCGACAAGTCGACTTATGGATGCAACAAATCAATTCCAACGGTCCAATTAGCTACAAATGGAAGGAAGATTATCAAGGAACGGTAATATTAATCAAGCAACGGCTAGAATGAGCTCCAACAGCTATATTTCTTCAAGTATAAATAGAGGATGATGGAAGAAGAGAAGACACAAGTTCTACAAGTCTACATACTCTTCAATTGCTCCAAAATTGCTCATTATTGTTCTTACTTTGTTACAATTGTATTGAGCACTTGTTCTTCAATCTTTATCATATTTCTCTTACAATTTGAGTGACTAGTGAAAGGTCACGTGTGAGGTAGGATTTGTGCCGGAAGACAAATCGATTGTAAAGGTTGCTTGAGCCGGAATTCAAGTGGCATTGTAAAAAGTTCACACTCAACTACAAAGTGTACAATAAAGTGATTGGCAAAATCCTAAGTGGGAGCTTAGGTAGAAGACGTAGGTCTTAGCGACGAACCTCTATAAAAATAGTGTTTGATCTTCTTCCCTACTCATTTTATTTAAATTTGTTTAAATTGTTTTTGTGTGAATTAAGTTCTGATTTTGTTTTAGAAAATTACAAAAAGATTAAGGATCTATTCAACCCCCCCCCCCCCTCTCTTCTAGATCACTTACAAGGTGAATTCTTAAAATAAAATAACATTAGTTTAAGAATAACATTCATAAATAAAAGTCAAAAGATCACTTGAAACTAGCAAAAGTTAACAAAGTAGGAAGTTCACATTAGGTTCAAGTTAGAGGACCAAATTTCACCCCCATTGGTTAATATATGACACTTGGTCCTCCTTAGCTTATTGGACTTATTGCTTCCAAAAGTTGATTTCAGGTTTTTGCATCATTAATGACTTCCCTAACTCTGTAGCCATCTGTTTGACTTCATTAACTCCTAATTGAACCTCTTTCCATCTTGTTTAAGGCTTCTTAAATTTGTATAGTCAAATTGATAACCAATTCATGCTTAACAACTTCATTTTCTAAAACATCAAATTCATTCTTTAGCTCTTTAATTTTTTGTCAGGTTACTCTTGCCTTTAATCCCCTCTACATCATAGTCCATTTGACACCGATGCGAGAGGCTTAACTTTTTGGACTATATAATTAGGGATGGCAATTGTTGGTCAATGGGCTTAAATTTAGCTGTCTTCAATGGTCTGACCCATAGGTCAGGCCTAGGCCAAAATGACTCAAGACTTAATTATTCTAAGCAAAACAATAATAATTTACTTGAAGAGTCACCTTGGGTAGTTTGCTTCAGTACTCATGCGCAAATCTAATTAAAAAGTAAATTGTTTTACATTTTAAAATTTTAAAAACTTGGCAGGGCCTAGCCTATAGGCCAACCCATTGCCAACCCTATACATAACTTGATCATGATAAGATTTTTCAAAGGAAGTAAAAACTTTCTCAACTTTGTTAACATATGAAAAAGTTATAAAACCAACATATGACAACAAACTTAGAAAATAACTACATTGAATTTCAATTATCTACAACTTATGTTGTATGGTGACTCATAAAGACTCTTTAGCTCTTAATAGTTCTTTAGAGTTCATTTTTTGTCGTACTAAAAGGAAGGATAGGAGAGAGGTCTAAAAAACCTTAGGTAATGAACTTTTTTAGAATTCATTGTTATAGACCAAACATCTTTTGCCTACGAGACATAAAAGAATTCGTTAACATATTAGCATATCAATGTGTAAAATAAAGGAATTCTTAACTTACCTCTAGGAAAGCAACCTTAGTGACCTTCAGATCAGGAAAAGTATTGGTTTTTTTATACTCTAGTTCTAGAGGAAAGGAAGGAGCAGGAAGGTTAGACATTGTGTCATAAATAAAAAGGAGATAAAATAATGCAAATTTATAATGAAAAAAAAACTAAAGGAAATAAAGGGAAGTTCTATACCATCACTGACTAGTTCTAAAATTTGCAATAATAAAATATAGAAAATTTTTAAAGATCTAAGAATTTGCAAATCAACAGGGATACCTTTAAGAAGGGTAGGATTAAATCGAGGTACCAAAGTTTGAAAGCTTTTAACCACCGTATGGTAAGCTTCTATGTTAGTGACACTAGTAGCAACAATCATGCACTTGAGAATGCAATAGTGATTAAAAAAATTTAGAGAAATTTTGTCGATAGCATTTGCCTTGAAAGGAACTTTTATTGGACAGTCTAAAAATTGTACCGTAAAAGGAATTCTTAGAGAAAGGCCAAGTTTCCTACTCCAAAGGTAAGAGAGATACATTATAAAACCTAAGACCTAATGGAAGGGCCATGTTTTAGAATTTTATCATCATCAACATTGAAAACTCAAGGATTGGTACAAATGAGGAAAAGTTTATGGTAAATGCACAAGCAAAAGGATTCAGAAATCTTGAAAATTTTTAACTAATAAGGCCATTTGGAGAAGTATTTAAAAGGATTTAACTAATCTAGAGACCTAAACTTTAAGGACATTAGAGTACTAAAGGTTTCCTTAGGAAATTTACTATAGAAACTAGTGGATACACGAAGAATAAAAAAATTAGGAAACATAAGATCAGAAGAAGGCATGTTTTTTATTTTCCTAAGTTTAGGAAAATAGGCAAAAAAACCAAAGTTAGAAAAACTACAAGCAAGTTGGGTGCTTACAAGGGGAGGTTAGAGAGGACTCTCCTTAAGTTTCTACTTAGAAGCTCCAAGAAAGCAAAGCCTAAAGCAAAGAACTTACCAAAATCAACCGCTTGATAAAAAGAAGGAAATCCAAACTAGGTTTGTTATTAACAAGACAAAAGATGAACCAGTTTAGTTGAATCCAAATATATTTGACATTTTCTTCTTTAGAAGTAGGATTTTTTGAAGAGACGAACTATTTATCAACTTAGAATAAGATGAACATTTGAAAGAACCATAATATAAACTAGGGTTTCTTCGCAATAAATAAAATCTTCCTTGATTACAAGCAAGCCAACCGAAAAGAAAACTTCTTTAATGATTGGAACTGTGACTAAAAGGAAATATTAAGGAGTCAGATAAAGGAATCTATAATTTAATAATTGCAAACATAAGATTAGATTGATACTTTATGAAATTCTTGAAAGAGCTATTAGCTACAAAAGGCCTTGTCTCTTTCAAGTTGAATTATATGATAGATATAACCTATCTATCTATTTAACCTATTGATCTACATTTCCAGGCCACAAATTTAGAGATTTGGGGGCTAGAAACAAAGCAATTTTTAGAGGAAATTTTGACTTAATTACTTCGTTCTAATTAGGGAGTGATGAGTGGGAAGAATTAATAGGTGGAGTCATCCTAATAATGAGAGACAAATCATATTTATGGTCAAAATGAGGAAAGCCTTCTACAGTACTAAAAATAAGAATTTAAATGTTAGAGTTAATAGTTTAAAGAGAATTATAATTTCATAAATCTTTATCTGATCCTCGTGAAGTTTGAAAAACACTCAAATAGAGTAGAAGCTATTTCAATCTTAACGGTAAAAAAAAAAGTCAGAAGAAATCAAAGGGATTTTTAGGGAAAGTTATTATTTTAAACTTTTTTTATATTGCAAATTTACCTTTCTTTTATTGAATTTAATTTTTACTCGTAATTTCCTTTACAATAATCAAATTACTTTCTTCACCTCAAATTTTAATTTTAACATATTTGAGTATTTTTGGTAGTTCAAAACTCTCCTTTTAAAATTTTTAGAGCTCACTTATAGTATTTGGTTCTCTTGGGATTTTGGTGAATTGTACGTTGCCGCTCGCCCATGAGTCCGTTGCTTATCGTGATGAGTCCGACGCCAAGATACCTTAAAATAAGGAAGGCTCGCTTGAGGTCAGGTCCCGATTAGCCCTCCGACGCCAAGTAAGGCTTTTGTGAAGGTGAGGTTGATCAATGCAGAAAGACAACTAGGTTATGATTTCACCTCAATTATGGGAAAACTGCACCTTATATATGGTTTTACAGCTTAGGTTTAGGTCTTTACGATTTATACGGGAGACTTCCTTCTACGGATGGGCCTAAGGGGGCGTGGGCCTAGACATAAACCGATCTTCAAGAGTGGACCGCCGCCCACGGGTCGCTTCGACCGATCCGGCCCGACACTACCGACCGACCATAAGCCCCTACTCCTCGAGCCCGAGCGAAAGAAGGGCTCTGAGGAGTATGTAGAGGTTTCATAGCTCGTATATAGAAGGACTTGTGATCGGGGCGACGGCTGGTCATCGAGGTATAGCTCGTCTGTGAGGTCACCGAATGGAGTAGTCGATCGGTCGGCATTGTTGTCAGAGTCCCGGCCATGGATAGCTCGGGTAGTTTCGATCGGTCGGTGCCGACTAGTTGAGGGTGACCGCCGATCGGGTCGGCTTACCGAAAGTGCTCCAACCGGTCGGCCTCGACTTATTAAGTGACGACTCCACGCTAAAACAGCCGGATGGTCATCATTAGCGGGCGCAGAAGGTACTTGAAGCATTTATTATTTGACGACGCGGTTATCCGATGACTTTTTCGTAATCAAACGATCGTTTTTGTAACTTGCTGCATACCGTCCCAGACGCCCTTTCAACTGTTCGCGCCTTCCGGTTTCGATTAACCCTAATTTGTCTCTGCTCGATCGTAGTAGCGTGTCCAGAGCAAATCGGATTTTCCACGCATCGAAGTTTTGATGGATCACACCAACGCTTTTCCTATAAATGTTCAAAGTCGACAGACGATTTGCTTTTCTTCACGCCATTTCATTCTTGTTGTTCTCTTTGCTTTCCTTTGCTTTTTCTTATTCTCGGTTCCCTGAGGTTTTCTTCGCGCTGCTTCAAATTTCTGAACTCTTACCACCAAATAGGTACGCCCTTCCCTTATTTTCCTCTTCTAAATTTCCTCTTAGTGAGCATGTCGCTCACCGGCTCAAGGGGGTTTCTCCAGGATTGTGTTGACGAGAGGTCGCTTCAAGTTATGGTCAAGTGACTGGCGGTGTCAAGGTCGGGGATGTCAAGAGATTACGACAAGGAACCGAGAGATGGGTCGGTAGTAAAAGAATTGCCCAAAGGCAAATCAAGATGTCTCGCGATGAGTTGAATAGGTCGATTGTTAGCAATTCAGTATCCCCGGTCTTGGGGGCCTAGGGCCCTCGGGTGATGAAAGGATTGACAAGAAGAGAGGTGGGTGGATTGCCGCTCTGAGTATTTCTTCTCGGTCGGGCTCGAGACTATCAGACAGCCGATCGTGGATGAAATGTGTCGACTATCGCTAAGGCCGAGTCGATTCCTCCGAACGGTGGAGGTTCATTAATGGACTTGTCTCAGGCCACCAATTGGCTGTCCGCCTTGGTTAACATCTTATGCCACTTCTAAGAATGAGCTAGAGTCCAGTTCTGGGTGGGATCCTTCCCCGATGTATAAGGATGTCGTAGATCGCCCAACCGGACGCTCGACAAAATTACCGTTGGCGATGAAGTATTTCTTCGTGAAGCCTCCGGTCTTCTTCCGAGTCCCACCTGGAGGTATCCTTTAGCCGAATGATGGAATGACTCGTCAAGTCTATTCCTGCTCAGGAGGAGCGAGAGGTGGTCACCAGATAAAGGAGCTCGGCCAAGATAACTTCGCCGGCTTATTTCGGATACGGCTGGGGCCTCGGCCACTCTCTTCGATTGACCCCCGCAAGTTGGTGGCTAGAGAGGAACCGCCTCCCGGTCGACCGCCGTGGTTGATTTGTTTTTCTTACTTGTAAGTTTTGGTCTGATTTCTAACCTACTTTCTTTGTTTGTGCAGCCATGGTCAAGGTTAATACTTTCCTCGACCCTCCTAAGTCCGCCAAGGGTAAGCGTCAGGTCGCGGGGCCTTCAGGAGTCAGAGGTCAGGGAGATAGGAGGGAGGCCGGTTCGATGGTTGTTCGGCCAATTGCTTCCGGGCAACGGGGTGTTCCTCCGACCATCTCCGAGTCGCCCGTGGCTCCTGCTGTGGTCGTCCCACCCGATGAGTACCTGGTTGTGATTGAGGAGGAGGAGGAGGAGGTTGAACGACCTCTGAAGAGGAGAAGAGGGGCTCAGGTAGTCGACTGACCTCCCCAAGTAGTCGACCGACCTTCTCAAGTGGTCGATCGACCTCCTCCCCCTCGGACCAAGCAAGGGAAAGGGAAAGTGGAGATTGCGCCTGGGTCTGTCTGTGGTAAAGGGAAGAAGCTGGCAGGGAGCACCGACAAGTGGGAGGTGGCGATTAGCCTCGAGAAGACTGTCTCGATCACTGATGCCGATGTGGCTCGTCATCTCGCTGAGAAGGTTATTCCTCCTTCGCACGAGGAGCGCTTGATGAGTTAAGTCTGAGGAGATGATGAGCCGCCATCCGCAATTCCATGAGGGATGTGGCTCTCACTTTGTTCACGTGATCAGCAATCGATCTATTGAATCGGAGATCAATTCCTCCTGAAAGGTGTGGACGGCTTGAAGACAGAGCTCCTGAGGTCGAGAGGAAAGAGACTTCTCCCGGCTCAACTTTCTTCCTGGAGGAGGACAAGAAACTCGGGAGGAGGAGCGATGTCCCGAGAGCCCAGCTTGCTTCTCGGAGAGGAGGAGAGGAGCTCAAGGCTCGACCACCGGGAGGAGGTCGAAGGGTAAGGGCAATGGCAGCTAGAACAAGTCTGTCCGAGGAATATGCGGCGCATGCGAGGGCGACTTGAGCCGGAGAGGGTGCTCATGAGAAATCCCTCCGGACCATGCCCAAACCAAGGATACGCTGAGAAGGGTGCAAGCCTCCGTGAAGGAACAAAGGATTGAGGCGATCTCGCGATGGCAGAGGCGGCTCTGCAGGAGGAGTGCTTGAGTTCTCCTGACCCAGCCTCATGATCTTCAAGAATTGTTATAACGCCTCATTCCCGAGGGGCCTGACAGCCCTTCGCTTGAGAGGTTTGTCGAGCTGCTTCTTCCTACCGCCTTGGCCTTTCTCTGGAGGAAGTGACGGAGAGAGCCATGGAGGACCGGGGCCACCCCAAATGAGGAGCGGATCTTAGCTCGCCGAGGAGGACGAGCCTCGTGAGGATACTTCTCCGCCTCCTTTGGACCTCGCCTCCCGCTTGCTTTTTCCGCCCGCTCGAGGGTTCTCCCGGCATCCTCCCACTTCCCTTCAGACTTTTGAGGCTCACCTGGCTCAGCCAGGACTGTGGCAAATTGTTATTAATGAAACTTTACTTTTGCCTCATTTTTCCCGATGTCTTCTTTCAGATTTATGCTCTTTACTGATGTATGTTGAGTTTGATGAAGTTGCTCATAACGGCCGGCCGAGGTCGACTTTATAGTAGAGTCCAACCGAGGTCCCAAGGATCTCATCTTGACGATCGATTGACCGCAATGATTTGTGTCGATGCTGAGCAAGGATCCCAAGAGCCTTGTCTCATGCGACCGACCGATCGTAGTTTGCTTATGGAGATAATGAAGCGAGGTCCCAAGGATCTTGTCTTGGCGACCCGACCGACCGTAGTCGGCTTATGGAGATGACGAGCGAGGTCCCAAGGATCTTGTTCATGCACCCGATCGACCGTAGTCGCCTTATGGAGATGGCGAGCGAGGGCTAATGAGGTCCCAAGGATCTTGTTTCACAATTCGACCGATCGTAGTCTATCTATGGAGATGTCGAGCGATGGCGAATGAGGTCCCAAGGATCTTGTCTTGGCGACCCGATCGACTGTAGTCGATCTATGGAGATTTCGAGCGAGGTCCCAAGGATCTTGTCTTGGCGACCCAACCGAACGTAGTCGATCTATGAAGATGTCGGGCAATGGCTGATTGGATTTTCTACTCTTTGCCACATATAATGCAACTCTTTATTGCCAAGAAATCTGAAACCCCTTTATTAATGATAACGAGGGCGTGGGCCGTTAAAAAACCTGCCTGGCAGGGACAGGAAAAAGGTACCCACATGTATACAAAAACGATAATAAGCAAAGATTAACTAGAATAAGACTTATCTACTGGTAGAACGCCTTTAAGTTCTGGGAGTTCCAAGGCCTTGATAGAACCTTCCCTTTCGCATCGCTGAGGATGTAAGAACCATGCCCGACTTGCTTCATCACTCGATAAGGTCCTTCCCACGTCTGTCCGAGCTTTCCAGGATGCTTCCCAGCCACCTCGGCTTTTCATAGGACGTAACCACCTACCTTTACATCGCTCGGCTTAACCCTTCTGTTATAGAATTTGGTCACCTTTTGCCTGATGGCTTCTGAACGAGCGGTCGCCTTTCTCTATCCTCACCGAGGAGAACGAGTTCGCTCATGGCTTCATCATTCCGCTCTTCTTTATAGCCCGACACCCTTTGATTGTGCAATGTCGCCTCTCATCGAACTAAAGCTTCGCTCAAGGTCATCCTCGAACGAGGTTTCCCACAATGGGTCTGCTCGGTGGTTCTATACGCCACAATACTTCGCCTAGTTCTTCCACCCAAGTCTTTCACCATCTAGGCGCTTCTTGAGAGCACTCGTTATCTTTTATCGGTGTTCTCCACGAGACCACATTGGGATGGGCTACCAAGTCAATCAGAGCTTGATCTTTAGTCGTCGCAGAATTCTAAACTTGTCGTTGTCGAACCGCCGACTATTATCTCAGAATTCAACACCATAGGCATCCCGTTATATAGTATATTTTTCTTTACAAAACTTTCTACCTTCCTTCGGTGATGGTAGAGACCGCCTCCGCTTCTACCCACTTAGTGAAGTATTCCACGCCACTATCAGAACTTCTTTCGCGTTGGATCGAGAGGAAAGGCCCAAGATATCCATTCCCCATCGAGCTTAATGGGATAGGATGACTCACAATTTTCATCCTTTCTTCGGTTGGTGGATAGGTCATTGCTTTTCGGCAGCCTCGACGGCCGACCTTTTCCCGACGAGCTCTTCTCATTGTCGCCAAGGTAGTACTTCGTTCGATCAATCGGTGAGCCAACATTCGCCCCTATATGATTTCCGCGACATCCTTCACGGACTTCACCATTGCTTGCTCGACTTCTTCTTCATTCAAGCATCGAAGCAGCGGTCAGTCGTAAGACCGCTTATATAAAGTATCATTGACGATCGTGTACTCACGCCTTTATTCTTAGTTTCTTAGCCTCGGCGCGCCTTCCTGTTGTTTTTTCTAAAAGGTATCACATGATCGGTTCCCGGCCCAACTCGACCGACCGGCATTTATGTTGAGAACTTCCTCGACTTTCCTAATGCTAGGCCGGTCTAGTCGTTCGACCATAATATTGTTTACGGCATCGTGGTCGGAAGCCATTTTGGAGAGCTCATCCGCTTTAGCATTTTGAGCTCGTTTTATTCTCACGATCGAGTATCGCTCAAAATTGCTCAACTCACCTTTACCACCTCGGACATTTGATCATCTGCTCCCTCGCCTCATATTGCCTTATGACTTGGCCGACCACCACTGCTATCGCTATATATCTTCAGCTTGTTTAACCTCCATCTCCTTAGCTAGTCGGAGGTCGACTATCGAGCCTCATATTCGCCTCGCTATTGAGGCCTTGAATTCTAGCCAATGGCTTATTCCACCTTTTTTTCCACATGCGCCGATTAGCACTACTCCTGCTCGCATCCTCTAAGATTGGACGCACCCGTCGACAAACAAGCTCCAAAGGGAACTGCCGTCCTTCGTTTCGGCTGGCTCATCTCTCGCGATGAAGTCCGCCAACACCGCGCTTTAATGGTCGTAAGGGTTTGTATTGTATGTTGAACTCTCCCACTCATCGCCCACTTTATCATTCGACCAAGTTTCGAGCTTTGAAGGCACCGCCGGTGGGTTGGTTGGTCCATACCGATGGTATGACTTTGGAAGTAAGGCCTTAGCTTCCGGCCGCCATTATCAAGAGAGAGGCTAGTTTCTACGGGCGATATCGCGCTTCCGTCCGGTCAACACTTTCGTCGACGTAGTAGACGGGTATTGTTCGCTTCCTCCGATCGAATAAGCATCCGCAACGACCGACCCTCCATAACCGCCAAGTATATAATCAGTTTTCCACCTCTACCGGCTTGCAGGATAGGCGCATTAGACAGTATTGCTTTAAGTGTTAAAAGCTTTCGCACTCGTCCGCCATTGAACCGAGTCACGCTCGCTTTCCTCAAGATCTTGAAAAATAGGAGGCACTTGTCCCAAGAATCAAAATGAACTCCGCCAACGAGACTATCTCACCGTCAATATCTCGTACATCTTTCAAGCATCGCGGTGAAGGCATCCGATGACGGCCCAATCTTCTCTCGATTAGCTTCAATCCTCACGAGTGATCATAAACCCTAGGAATTTTCCTGGATGCCACCCCAAAAACACATTTTTCCCGGTTCACTTCATCTCGAATTTATTCGTGGTCCGGAAGACTTCTTTAAGATCTTCCACATGTTCATGGACGCCTTACTTTTGACCACCATATCGTCCACATAGGCTTCCACCGACCGCCGATCCGCTTTTTAAAGACCTCCATGACGAGCACGATAGTCGCCCCCGTGTTCTTCAAGTCAAGTGGCATTACTTGGTAGCAATATGTACTCTTGATCGGTTATGAAGGCGTTTTTCTTCGTCCTCCGCACTCATTTGAATCTAGTGATACCGAGAAGGCATCCAGAAGTCGAGCGCCATGCCCCGAGGTAGAGTCTACTAACCGGTCCATCTTAGGCAAGGGAAGTCGCCCTTTGGGCACGCTTTGTTCAGTCGGTGAAATCTATGCACATTCTCCACTTCCCGCTCTTCTTTTCACTAAGACCACATTGGCAGCCATTCGGTATTTAACTTCCGATGAACCCGCCTTTAAGCAGCTTCTCTACTTCTTTCTCGACACTTCGTCGCTTCCTCACAGGTTGCCGCTTCGTTCTCGACGACTTGCAATGTGTCAATACTGCGGAGTGCGATGCGATTGATCGAGCAATTCCAGTACGTCGCCAGCACCCAAGTGAAAACCGATCTATTTTCCACCAAGCGATCAGGATTTCTTTAACCAGTCCTTCGCAATGGAACCTAGGTTTGTGAACTTAGAGGGTCGGCTTCATTCAACGCGACCGCTGCTTTCTTCCATCGGGTTCATCCTATCCGCTCTTCATCTGCTCACATCGCGGAGCCGGTCAAAGACTACCGCCTGCTAGTGTTTTAGTCTCCACTAAGTAACATTCCCGGTGATTCTTCACGACCCTCGACAATACCAACTCCGGTGGTGTCAGAACTTCATTGATTGGTAAGAGGTGGAGACGACCAACTGAGGGCATTTGAGTAGCCCGCCCGATTATTGCATTATACGCCTTGAAACTTTACGACTAAGAACTCAACGCCCTTTCTATCCGACACGGCTTCGGCCCAATCTTCACTTTCAAATACACCCGCGAATGGGTATGCCGACGCCTTTGCCATTCTTTGATGGGGCCGCTCAGTAGGTAGTAGTCGATCTTCGTACCTTCATCCGCCAAGGCCTCATAATACAACAGTCGACCGAAGCTACCAGATCAATCATCACCCGCTTCACCTCGTGAATCATCCATGTTCGATTTACCACAAGTGGCGCCATCATGAGGGCAACTTACTCTATCGAGGTCCGACTCATCGAATGAGATTATCCTGCCGCTCTCCTTCGGTTTTTGATGGGTGAGTCTTTCACGACTTGCTTGACATATCTTTTTCTCCTTTGTGGTGGATCCCCTAACGATTTCCACCAATATCATGTTAATGATCCCACCAATGGCTCGCTTTGCTGCTCAAATGCTTCGCTGCTTTCTTTCCTCGACCGCCTCTCTCTTCCGTCGACTATCTCAGATTCCCATTCCGCCTACCCCATCATTCCTATCATTTGCCTTCGAGGCGGCCGCCTATTGTCTCGTCGACTCGTCTCTGCGATGACTATCCCGATCGGCGCTTTTGTTCGGCTTCACTAATCGGCCTAACCGGCCCCTTTGTATGAGGAATTGATTTTTTTTCAATCGCCAAGAATCTTCCGTATTATGACCGATCTCTTTGTGGAAACGATAATATAAATCGAGGTTCCTATCCTCGTAGGGGTCTTCATTTTCTCGGGTTCTTGATGGTTTCCATCCGCCTCATAGCCGCCAAGATTTCGTGATATCGCTATTGAAGGGTGAACTCGTCGATATCCCTCGCCGACGGCTGGCCTTCTCCACTGACCGATTTTTTCACATTGCATTTAATCGCCTAATTTGCTATTTGGCGAAGCGATCATCCATCCGACGCCAGATTTTTCAACACTTCTTCGTTGAATGTACTTATTCGCCTGCTTATTTCCTAACAGATCGGGGGCGATCGAGGGCTAATGACTTTTGAACTCCTCATCCTCGTGTTGTTCATGAAGCTCGGCCAAGATGGACGAAAGCAAGTGAGATCTAAACCTCGACCGCTTCGTTGTTGAACCGAGTGATGAACTCCATGAACTCTTATTCCTTCCTCGGGTAAGTTACATCACCTCCAAAGTCGCTTCTGTGGTAGCTTACTAGGGCGAATCGGTTCGTGAATAACAACCGAAATCTTCAAGATGTGATACAAATTTCTAGAGCAAGTTGTTAAACCATCGCCGAGCTCCCTCTTGAAAGCCGCAGAAAGCCTTACATCGATAAATATCCCGAACACAATGTAGGTTCATCACGGACTAGAAATGCCGCAGTAATCCGTGGATCGGTCTTCCCAAAGTATTTCTCGAGGGTTGGTATTTTGCGTCGGTGCCCGGAGGCTATCCAAGATTTCTGAGTGAAGGGAGAGTCAGCATCGCCTCGTCAGGCCATCCGACGTGTTATTCATTGTGTTAATCCGATCATCCACGATTTTTCTAGGGCTTCGTTGGCCATGATCGGTCGTCACGCTGATCTGCCGAGCGGCTTCTTTGCAGATGGTTGTTGTTATGTCGGTTGAGATTGCAAGATCTGGCGAATCAACAGATCACCGCTTCTCGATTTGTTTTCGTCAGGTGGTGTGCATACCGAATAGGTTCTACACTCGATCGGTGTTGGAGGTTCGTGTGTATTGCGCAGTGTTATCCTCCAAAACTACGCCTGCTCTTCCTGCTCCAAGGTTTGAGGTTGCGCTGATCGTTAGATCGGCGATTCCGCATGAAATACGCAGACAAAGCAGAGTCGCGGGAGGCTAAACCTATACGTCAGATCGCCAGAGCATGCGACAAATGCTATTTCAGTGTTCATCGCCGCCACTGGCCGATCTTAATAAGTTTACGACGTGGTGCCGAAGTCGGCCCCACGGTGGCGCCAATGGTTTCACGGATTTTACCGAATCAGACGTTCTGCTGCTCGCTTCCATGAAGTCTGCGCTGCCATCGTGATGAGTCCGACGCGAAGATACCGCAAAACAAGGAAGGCTCGTCGTGTCATGTCCCGATTAGCCTCCGACGCCAAGTAAGGCTTTTGTGAAGGTGAGGCTGATCAACGCAGAAAAGACAATAGTTTATGATTTCAGACTCAATTATGGGAAACTGACCTTATATATGGTTTTGCGAGCAGGTTTACGTCTTGCATTTTTGCGATTTCCTTCTACAGAGATGGCCAAGTGCGTGCCTAAAGATAAACCGATCTTCTCAAGACGACCGCGCTTACCACTTGGTCGCTTTCGATTAAATCCGGCTGACTTCTACCGAATCTTAACCAAGATTGATAAAAAAATTAGATACAAATTAGGAGAGAAATTTTCCTAGAAACGTATCAAGTAATAATACAAAGAACATATAAATTAGTATTTATATTATCTTCATCGCTGTCTTTAGTGAATTTTAAAACCATGTCACTCATCGATCCACGTCGAACCATAAATAAGAAATGAATTTAACAACTGTAAAGACAGATTCTAAACAACTTTATAGTCATTGACCATAACTGATTTGTCATTAATTAGCAATATTATAATTATTATCAATTTCTCACTTCTTGTATTATATACACTTTTGGCTACCTGCCCACACAACCGCACTGTCAGACAGTGGCGTTTCGAAGATGTATTTACTTTCGTACCCCTCATCGCAAAACCCATTTTCTTATATATAGAAATTAATAAATAAAATTCTCCAACATCAAAACACCTCGCACTCTCTCGACCAACAAGAAGAGAAATAGAAAAGGTGAGAAAGACATCAAATGGCGGCGACAATCCCCGATAACCTCACCAGAGACCAATACGTGTACTTAGCTAAGCTCGCCGAGCAAGCTGAGAGATACGAAGAGATGGTTCAGTTCATGCAGAAGCTGGTCGTCGGCTCGACGCCGGCCGCGGAGCTCACCGTCGAAGAGCGGAACCTCCTCTCTGTCGCGTACAAGAACGTCATCGGCTCTCTACGTGCGGCGTGGCGAATCGTGTCGTCGATTGAGCAGAAGGAAGAAGGTAGAAAGAACGAAGAGCATGTGACTCTGGTGAAGGAGTACAGATCTAAGGTTGAGAACGAGCTCTCCGATGTTTGTGCGAGTATATTGAAGTTGCTTGACTCGAATCTGATTCCGTCTGCGACGGCGAGTGAATCGAAGGTATTTTATTTGAAGATGAAAGGTGATTATCATAGGTATTTGGCAGAGTTTAAGGTTGGTGATGAGAGAAAAGCTGCTGCTGAAGACACTATGTTGGCTTACAAGGCTGCTCAGGTATCGTGTTATTGAAATTGAGGTCTGTTGTGTTGTTTTGTTGGGGAATTGAGATTCGCGGTGTCAGATCTGAATTTTAGCTATCTGATTTTAGGGTTGTTCTTAGAATTGATTGATTGAATTTGTGGTTTTGAAATTTAGGGTTTTTGTTTGTGATTATCTAAAGTGGTCTGACTATCGCGATTTTGAAGGACATTGCAATGGCAGATCTTGCTCCGACTCATCCCATAAGATTGGGATTGGCTCTCAACTTTTCAGTGTTCTACTATGAGATTCTCAACCAATCTGACAAGGCTTGTAGTATGGCTAAAGAGGTGCGCCTTATTTATCCTTTGGTCGTGTTTATCATGATTTTGCTCTTTTCTGTTTTTATCTTTTTCCTTTCATTTCAAGAAAACCAGGAAGTGCTTCTTTGCTGTAGATCTTGTGTCTAGTCTAGTTTTTTGTCATTCGGAACATAAAACTCTTAGATAGTTATTGATGTCTCCGTCTGCAAGTGCATAGGTTGTGTGCCTTAACTCTGAAAGCTCGCAGATATTTGAAATCTTTTTGTGAAGATTGTTTCTAATATTCTACCATCGCTGCAGAATTGGGGTCGAGAGGATAATTGTTACCCTAAATATGATGTACTAGATAAATCATTCTACAGTGGCATTTCCTGTAGTACCCTCAAGTTCTGACCTTTCCATGAGATTCATGCTTGCTTTGGGTTTGGATTTCAAAAAGGATCATCATCTTGTGGCTTAAATATTTGTAACTTTCTCAATGCTCTTCCATGGAGTTGCGCATGTAGTTGGACCTCCATCTTCAGCTATCATGTCATTTGGGATTGACCAATCTTTTTGCACAGGCGTTTGAGGAAGCTATTGCAGAGCTAGACACGTTGGGAGAAGAATCATACAAGGACAGCACTCTAATCATGCAGTTACTGAGGGATAACCTGACTCTTTGGACTTCAGATGTCCAGGTGCTTCTTCTTTTGGACTTTGGTCAAGTAGTATTTCTGCCAAAATTGGGGTGTTCTAACTTTTAACTTCGGCTTTCATGCAGGATCAGTTAGATGAGCCCTAAAAGGCATCATAAGGGTTGGCAGGTCCTAGTCTTCTTTCGGAGGAGGTGGGCTTTGAATGTCATTAATTTGTCTTGATTATAAGTGTGTTAATTTAAAGAAGAAAATCCTTGTTTTTCCTTTTTGGACCAAGATTGTTTTTCTTTTAAATTTGAAATGTACTGGAAAGGCCTTGCAATTATTTTGCCTAAAGTTTTAAAAATTGGACCAAAAGTTAAACGGGTGAGATAAAAAATTTAAGGATTAAAAGGTACAATAGATATAATGATTAAATAAAATTAAAGATTTAAAATATACTTGAGAGTGGTTAAAATATTAAATTAAAATTAATTGATTTGTTTTAATTTATAAGAATTTATTAATTTACAAAAGACTAATTAATTAATAAATAAAGTTATTTTTAATAATAAGAATTATTAAAAGAAATTGAATCAAAAGTTAAAATAAATTTAAAATTTGATTGGTTGAAATTTTTATAATTAAAGTGGTCAAATCAATTAAGTTTTTATTTATAGATGGGTCCAAAGATTCGAAAAGATTTGTCAAAATCCACCATTACTAAAGATTCCCGATAGCGAAAGCAGATTCTACAAACAGACGCTAATGACACCCAATTTGAAATTGCTTTTTGTAAGAACTCAACGATAAGAGATTATATCATGGACACGCTAGTGGTGCTTTCGTAACAATTTGACAACACTATCATATTTCCTATAAGGAGATTCTCATTTGTTAAAGATGATTGAAAATTCTCTTTACACCTCACTCCTTATCATTTCATCATCGAGATGGATAACACATCTTTCCCAAAATCTTGAATCAAACCGAAAAAGATTCCAAATAACCAACTTTTACGCTGGCAAGAGTGGTTCTCTTCCTATAAATTATTATTAATCATTTGAAGAGTCATCATAATCTTTTAGCGCATTTTCTTTCTCGACCTTCAAAACCACTCTTATACATTTCTTCTTGTTAAACTTCCTATCCCATTATTTTGCTTATGGAGTTTCCTCGGCTTGCTTGCTATCGAGTAGAATTTCCTCCTTTTTCTACTATTCCATCTTGTGTTAAGGATCTTTATCCTCCTTCCTCGAGAGTGTTTTTACTACTTACATCAGTCTTAGTTACCAATGATGTCATCGCTCAACCGTACGTGTTTGATCCATCTCGCTTCCTTATCACACGATCTATCATCTATAATGATGATATCGATGATTATGTCTTATGGCATCTTTGAAGCTTCGCATTATACGATGTCTTTATCGCTTCTTTCACCATTACATGTCTATCGCCCGCTTTACGACCCAATTCACCCAGTTCTCTTTATGGATGTTCGGCGAATGGTTTCAACTATTAGACAAATGGCGATAAGAAATGTCTCGACTTATTATCCGTCCATCATTTATGGATTCTTCTTCAAGAAAAGGATACCGTAGTCCTTTATCTTTTCGCATGCACTACGTGATGAGTGATATCGACATCTATGTATATACAATCATCTTCAACAATGGCGAACGACTCTAAGTTGGTCTTCGATGACATATCTCATTAAGGGAATTACATGAACTCCTCGATCAACTTAATCGCACTCACGATGTCAATTATTCGTCCGTATGTACATCTCGACCTTATTATGGAGAAACCGCCTCATCGAGCCAAGAAGGATTCCTCTTCCCGATCAACGGACTATGATAATCCAATGTTATTCATATTCGCTTCTAACCAATCGATCACCTTTTATCTTCAACAAATCCTTCTCCACCGGATCAAGATTCAAATCATGATTATCTCAAATCACGTCGAGACGTGAGACACGTGGATATGACCACCGGCTAACCCACAAAGTGGTAACCGCTTCATTCTAAACCACTCATCGGTCAAGACATCGACCAACCAAAGTCGGATTGGAAGCAGTATCACAAACGTAGATATCCGCTATCTGAGTCTTACACCCTCAACGCCTCTCCTCAACAACACGGACTTATCGCCACGCCTCTTGGATACTCTACCTCACTCACACACTCTTACTCTTCATTCCCGTTAACGCTTCTATCTCAAGGCAATGAAATTTAGAGTCGATAGAATCTTTACCAGATTGTCATAAAGATGTTCGATATACCGATCCTTATAAAAGGCAAGTATAGAGCATACTAATCTTCTACAATCTCAACACCCAAAGAATAAGCTCACCAAAAGGAGATAAGGTTTCGAAAGAAAGAGAACTATTTTCGTGAAGAAAGTTCTTCATTTTCATTTATCAAAATTCCCTATCTCTACAAACTAAGATTTAGCTTGCTTAAATAAGCAAGGCGAAGACTGAAATGTAAAACTAGCTACAAACAAAATGATTACAACCTTAACTAAAGCATACCTAACCTTATCAAAAGGAATCTACTTTAGAAAAAGTAAGCCTAATAATACAACAACTTTAGAAAAGTCTAAAGTTCTACAAGACACACCTACTACTTTGACAAAAGTAAAGATGACATGTAATCTGCTTTTGGTGAAGTGACTTGGACCCTTTCTCTCATTATCATGTCTTATTTGTCTCAATACATTCTCGCCACGACCGCAGACAGAGGGTGAGTCGATCACTAGAATTGTCGGAAGAGTGTTTCCTCTTCATCAATTCGCGCTTCATGGAATTTGAGCAGAGAGTATCAATTTCGTAAGATGACATATATGAAGTTTCTTGAGGATCTTGAGCATCTTGAAAAGATAAGATCTGTGAGATGGACTCGCTTCACGGCTATATGAGTAATGGCTTCGGTTCAGATCATATTCAGACTATTAGACCAGTATATCAACTTCTGCATAAGGTTCACTGCATAAATTCTCCGTGAATGGTCCAATAGATGTGGTTAACACAGTGTAGAGGAAAATGATTAAGTTCTTAAGAACTTCTTTAATCCTTTTAAACACCTTTCTTATATCGTGGCCAATATAATGATGCATGCCAAAATTGAACCCGAGATTCTCAGATAGAGATGACCACTTGCGCTTTCTAGAAGGTCGATGCACAATAAAAAGCATCAGGTCCGCTGTCTCTTAGCGAGATGAAGTTTGTAATCAGGTTGATTGATGACAATAAACACCTTGCTTCCATTGGTCTAATGGTTGAAACCATTCAAGGAATGTCCATAATAATGAACCTGCATTATTAGGATTACGTAGATGCTTATACAGATTTAGTGGAGACACCTGAAAAGGAACAAGCATAAAGGCGGATAAAGCCCAAAGATACCAAAGATGATGTTCGAAATGGACTCTCAAGAAGAGTAACATCGAGGTATGGTGCTTTGAACTAAACATATCAAGCAAACCAGAGAAGTGTTCTCTAATAAATAGAGATGAAGATAGTAAAACAAGCTTGTTCTAGCGATGATCGCTACTCGAAAAGAGTAGTAGGTTTACGAGAAAGATTTAAGGACCGAAATGTAAAACTAGGCTACAAACAAAATGATTACAACTTTAACTAAAGCATACCTAACCTTATCAAAAGGAATCTACTTTAGAAAAGTAAGCCTAATAATACAACAACTTTAGAAAAGTCTAAAGTTCTACAGCTATTACACCTACTACTTTGACAAAAGTAAAGATGCATGTAATCTGCTTTCGGTGAAGTGACTTGGGGACCTTTCTCGTCATTATCATGTCTTATTGGTCTCGAATACATTCTTGCCATGATCGCAGATTAGATGGTGAATCAGATCACTAGAATCGCCGGAAGAGCGCTTCCTCATCAATTTTGCTTCATGGAATTTGAGCAGAGAGTATCAATTTCGAAGATGACATATATGAAGTTTCGAGGATCTTGAGCATCTTGAAAAAGATAAGATCCGTGAGATGGACTCGCTTCGTCGGAAGCTATATGAGTAATGGCTTCGGTTCTCAGATCATATTCAAGACTATTAGGACCAGTATATCAACTTCGCGTGCATAAGGTTCACCTGCATAAATTCTCCAGGAATGGTCCAATAGATGTGGTTAACACAGTGTAGAGGAAAATGATTAAGTTCTTTAAGAACTTCTTTAATCCTTTTAAAACACCTTTCTTATATCGTGGCCAATATAATGATGCATGCCAAAATTGAACCCGAGATTCGGTATAGAGATGACCACTGCGGTTTCTCAGAAGGTCGATGCACAATAAAAAGCATCGTCCGCTTGTCTCTTAGCGATGAAGTTTGTAACTTGTGTTGATTGATGACAATAGAACCTGCTGTTTCCATTGGTCTAATGGTTGAAACTATTCAAGGAATGTCCATAATAATGAACGGCATTATTAGGATTACGGAGATGCCGATACTGATTTAGTGGAGACACCTAAAAGGAACAAGCATACTGGCGGATAAAGCCCAAAGATACCAAAGATGATGTTCGTAAATAGACTTTGAAGAAGAGTAACATCGAGGTATGGTGCTTTGGAACTAAACATATCGGGCAAACCAGAGAAGTGTTCTAATAAATAGAGATGAAGATAGTAAAACAAGCTTGTTCTAATGATGATCGCTACTTCGTAAAGAGTAGTAGTTTACGAGAAAGAGAAGGAAAATCTTTCTTTACTGTGAGCGTATGAAGGTAAACCAGCCATAAGAGTGAATCGGGAAGACAACTAATCTTTTGGTATTTTTCCGGAAAAATTAGAAAACTCACCGATATAACATGGCGAGAGTAGAAGAATACTTATAGGCTGAAAAAGTATCTGGAGGCCAAGGTGGATGTTGTAGAAGAAGTGAGAGAATAACACCTGTCTGCAAAGATAAATATTGTTCAAAAGAATTCAAGAAAGAAGCATATGAACCACGGCTTTTGAAAGAAAGGACAGCTGTTGTTTGTTCTTTTCCCCACTCTGGTGGATTCTTACGCAAGAGCTTACTCAAGCAAGATGTATAGGTGGCCACATGTGGAATGAAATCTCGAATATAATTGACAATCCCGAGGAATCGTTGAATCTGTTTTACTGAGAGATGTTCATCTGGAAACTGTAGAAGTTCCTTAGCAATGTGTGGTCCTAGTTTAAAGAATCCATCCTTAAAATGCATCCCAAGAAATTCGATTTCTGTTGTACCAATAGTGTTCTTAGATGCTGAAAGCATAATCCCATACTGTTGGGTCACGCCCAAGAATTGTTGTAATAAGGCCCGATGCTCCTCGTGGGTCTTTGAGAATGAGAATATCATCAATGTAGATCAAGGCACTTTAGAGGATAGGCTCATAAATCTTAGTAATGGACTTTTGAAACAAAGTTGAGGTGCAACCTTCAAACCAAAAGGCATGATACCATTGGTAACGAGCATTGGGAATGCGAATGCGTCTTGTACGTTCTTCCGGGTGAATACCCAATTGCCAAAATCTCGCTTTCAAATCAAACTTTGAAAATATCATAGCTTCCTTAAGGAATAGTACTCGTATCGATCTTAGCAAAGGAAACTTATCATCTTGCAGAATGCATTCAGGGTTTGTAGTCTATGACTAGACGCTTCTTTCCACGCTTCGCTCGAACGCTTGTTGACATAGAATGCTTGGCAAGCCTAACCGACTTTCAGGGCTCAATCAATCTTGCGCATCAAAACGGCACACTCATCAATCATGAGCTTCATATCATCAACCTTTGAATAGTCGACTTCCTCCGGATATCGCTGATATGCAGGAGAAGGATATGATGGTCGTAGAGTAGGAAACTCAAGAAGATGAGCCATATATCCGGTGAGATTGTGAAGCAAGCATGTCTCGCTTCCATTTGTTGGATGCCTATTCATCCTCGCACTCGTAAAACTCAAGGAAGTTCAAGACGCTATAAGACGAAAAGCTCATCGAGCAACAGCTTAAACCTCGAAGTTTCAACAATATAAGGTTCCGTATAACTTCTTCTCAAACATTTGAACCTTCACCGAGTGGAGAAAGCCTGCACAAATTGTACACCATCCGATTCTCCTCCACCAGCCTCAACCTTCCACTTCTTCACATGGGAAGGATAAAGCTAAATTGCCGAGTACGCTGCTACTTCATCGCTGAATCTTCGCAGATGCATCTACATCTTCCGATGAATCAAGACGACTTCTATTCCTTGATGGGACAACCGATGATGAACCTTCGCAACACCACCGAGTATACATCGGATCCGTAACCCAATCTGCTAGATCTAATCTCGGATCGATCATCCGATCCCTCGTAATACTCTACAGAGGCTATATATGATGAATCGCTTGATGGAGATACAACCGATGAAAACTTAGCCGATCTCTCGTAACTTTCTAATGTTCGATGACAATGCCTCATCATACCGAAGATATCAACCCATAATCGAAGTTTAATCCTCGTGACCCGATCAAGTCGACTGAATTTGCACCTCAAGAAACACCGGTATGGCAACAAGACGCCTTCTACCAAGCCTACTTCAGACCTTGGTTTACTTTTGATGATCTACCTCCCAACAAATGGAGAGATAGACTTCATGAGTTCTAAGGCATGGATTGATCTACAAATGACCGCACCCAATCATCCTCGTTTGATATTTTGTCCGAATTCACTTCAGATTCACGGTACTTTATGAGAATGGTGGCAAAGTATTTCAATATCAACGACTTCAAGATATCCAAGTTACAACAAACCGAGCATTACTTGGTGTGTTACATAAAGAATTTATTGGTGACTTCCAGCTGATTGACAAGCAAATTCGTGAATATTTCAAGATGAAATGTCGTTTCTTGATAAGCGTGATCTTGCAAAGCATTACAAACGATGACGGATAGGTATTATCTTCTCGAATGGATGGAACGATGTTAATCTTCGCTACACATTTATCTCATCCCTTCCAGATGAAATACAACCGTAACTACAACTGACTATAGCTACTCTACGGTAGAGATGGCTACAATTTCTCTTGAGAAATTTACCACTTGTAATAGCTTCTCTTGATAAACCGTGTGACCAACACATGCTTGTCAAGAATATCCTAAAGGAGGTCCAGCTCAAGAAAGCTTGTAAACAACCACATCTCCAGATTATGCAAATCGAAAAAGACTTGCAAATGTCATAGCAAGAAGAAAGCTCATTCTACTCAAGTCTTTTATGAAAAGCTTACATAAGAAGCACTTCCACAAGAAAGATGGCAAGAAGCCATGGAAGCAGTAACTCTAAAATGAAGAATGTGCTTCTAAAGTCGACGATGAGGTTCTTCAAGAAATCATCTCATCGGAATAAACCCCGATGCTTTGTCTGTGGAAGCAAAGAGCACTTAGCTAACTCATGTCCTAAGGCAACCAGGAAAGATGCCAAATTCCTGGAGAAGCTTGATACACTTTTGCCTATACATCCTCACAATACATAGAAGATCTCATTAGAAGAACAACAAGTGAGGACAATGAAACTCAGCTTGTCTTTTTCGCTTTCTACAATGCATTTATCGATTCATCATCATCCCACTCTAGCATTGATGAATCTGCTCACATGATCCAACAAAGAAGCAGACATGTATGAAATTAGATCGCATCAATACAACGACCATATGTCAACATCCGCATCTTTTGCAAGACAAATATGATCGGCCTATCAAAGCCATTGGATTTATGGATACGTGGTCTACACGCATTTATCACGAAACCCAAAGATATTACCATCTCAAGCATGGAAAACACATGATGAACATTTCATGGCAAACGATGGCAATACCTTCAAGATTGTTAAAGACAAGAAGCGAATTGGCATCCGCTTCTTTCCTCGATTAGTACAAGATGGACCAAAGTTCTTGGAAGCAATCTACTGTGCCCGATATTCTCATTGGCATGGATGTTCATCAGAAAGCCCGACATCTACAGATTCTACCCACAGCCTCGTGTATCGAAACCTTATGAGTCCGCATACGAGATAAAAATGTGTTTGAACTAACACAGTTCCTCGCACATTACATCGACTTAGAGATAAACTGCTGAGCCATCGCCCGTAGTCTCATGCACGCTTTTCATCCAAATCCTCTATGGAAGAATAGAGACTTTTTCATAAGTCTACCTTTCAAGAAGAACGAGGATATCAATCCTACTAAGGCTACACATCCAGAATGAACTCGGCGATACGAAGCTCGCAATTGATGAGTGTGCCGCTTTGATGCAAAGCAGGATCGATTGAGCCCACAAAGTCGGATTGGCTTGCCAAGCGCTCTATGTCAACAAGCGCTCGTAATGTAAACGTGGAAAGAAACGCCTAGTCATAGACTACAAACCGCCGAATGCATTCCCGCAAGATGATAAGTTTCTTTGCTTCAAGATCAAGACATGTGTACTATTTCTTAAGGAAGCTATGATATTTTCAAAGTTTGATTTGAAAGGTGATTTTGGCAATTGGGTATTCACCCGTAAGAACGATATAAGACGCATTCGCATTCCCAATGCTCAGCACCAATGGACTGTCATGCCTTTTGGTTTGAAGGTCGCACCTCACCGCTTCAAAAGTCCATTACTAAGATTTACGAGCCTATCCTCTACAAAGGCCTCGATCTACATCGATGATATTCTATCGCTCTCAAAGACCCATGAGGAGCATCAGCCTTATTACAACAATTTTGGACGTGACCCAACAAGATGGGATTATGCTTTCAAAGATCTAAGAGCACTATCGGTACAACAGAATCGAATTTCGGGATGCATTTCAAGGATGGATTCTTTAAACCAGACCACACATCGCTAAGGAACTTCTACGCTTTCAGATGAAAATCTCTCAAGAAATAGCTTTCAACAATTCCTGGATTGTCAATTATATTCGAGATTTCATTCCACACGTGGCCACCTATACATCTTGCTTGAGTAAGCTCTTGCGTAAGAATCCACCAGAGTGGGGAAAGAACAAACAACAAATGTCCTTTATCTCAAAAGCAAAGGTTCATATGCTTCTTTCTTCAAGTCTTTTGAACAATATTTATCTTTGCATGTGTGTTATTCTCTCACATCATCGACAACATCCACCTTGGCCTCCAGATACTTTTTTCAAATTTATAAGTATTTTTCTACTCTCCGCCATGTTATATCAAGAGTTTTCTAATCTTTCCGTAAAAATACCAAAAGATTAGTTTGTCTTCCGATTCACTCTTATGGCTAGTTTACCTTCATCTCGCCGGTAAAGAAAGATTTTCCTTCTTTCTCGTAAACCCGGCTCGATACCACTCGTAAGCGCACCAAATCGGCTTCACACGTAGACACGTGGATATGACCACCGCTAACCCACAAAGGGTAACCGCTTCATTCTAAACCACTCATCGGTTGAAGACATCGACTAACCAAAGTCGGATTGGAAGTGTATCACAAACGAGATATCCATTATCTGAGTCTTACACCCTCAACGCCTCCTCGGGCAACACGGACTTATCGCCACGCCTCTTAGATACTCTACCTCACTCACACACTCTTACTCTTCATTCCCTGCTAATGCTTCTATCTCAAGGCAATGGAAATTTGAAGTTGATGTAATCTTTTGCATCTCCTAATCTTACTTAACTTTTAAGTCAAATCGCCCCATATATCGGTAGAGATGTAGGTCTCGAGATCAAGATCCAATTGTTGGATCTGAGCTTTATAAGATCGATACATCTTTTGTATCTGTTCCGAAACAGAGTCGACTTTCTTATGAGTAGCCACATGCTGTTGACTGAGTCCATCCAGCTTGGAATCAATCCTTTTGAGAACTTTGTTTTGTGCTACTGCATTATGAGTTTGCCAGTTGAGTACTTCATCTGTAGGATTTGAAGCAAGTGTTCCTTGAGATGTAACTCCTGTAGCTCTGATAAATGGGTTAGAGATAACCCTCTGAGAATCATCAGTACTCCTTGAAAGTGGAGGAAAGTTATCCTCTTCTGATCTGAGCATCATGCAAGACTGAGGAGTAGGAGCAATAGAAGGAATTGCTGGCAAAATACTAGATCCACAAGATCTTTCAGTAGATTTGTTTGACGACCTGAGCATCTTTTGAATAGACTTTGGTCTGTATGGTTCAAATTGCCTTGGCCGGTAGGATAAGACCATTATGATCGTTCGATCTTGATCATCCCTAAATGGATGATACTTCCGAGAAGGCAAGCAACCAGATTTCGCTGACTTCTTCTTTCTTCTCCGATATCTAGGATCATCGTCGTCATCCGTGTTCCACTCAGATCGAGACAGATCTCACAATCGGTTCGCACATAGATGGGTCGACATCCCATATAAATGTCCACGATGATGACTTATGTAGACGGATCTCCATTAGCATGGAAATAATGGATCGGAGGACCGTTTTCTCCTTCAAAGGTGTGAAGACATCGGCCGGATCTCGATTCTAAGAGTTCTGGAAGATAGATCTGCAGTGTTTCTACCAGATCCAGTAGTACTTATGGGTTTGGATCATCGGGATAGCACTGATGTAGAAGGACTGACGTGTCGTCGCTAGTCCGTGTAGATGGACTCGATCGAGCCATCTCGTAGTCTGCAGAATCGGAGGTGATACCGTATGAAATGAATGTCGCGTGGTGCATGGAATACCTTTTGGTAGTTGGTAATCCATTCTGTAGGCATCAACTTCTCAAGCTCATGGGCAGGTAACTGCTTCGGTATTTGGAGGATAGTTGTCTGAGAATTTAGACCATCAGCAACCATATAAAGTGCATCCGAAGTAGCATTAGGAAAGTTGAGATCTAAGGCATGATTCTGAAGACGATAGATCATCTGGTGATGTAACGTCGCCATGACAGCGGACGGATCTTGATCTGCTCCAGTGATCTGGATCTGAACTTGTAGACGTTCAGATAAAGTAGGATCATCCAACCTGATGTTGAAATCAAAGTCTATGGTCGAACGACACTTCCTTTGTCGTTGTAGTCAAGAAGGTACCAATCATTGCATTTTGGCACGTTGTATAGGCAAAGGTCCAAGAGAGATATCCCGGCAAAGGCGGGGATACCTTTTCTTCCATGTAAAGTCGTAATAAGGCGAATAGCTCCCACATGCGAGATCGTGTGAGATTGTTCTCTCCATAAGGATATGAATTCCTTAGGGATCTCCGGCTTAACATATTGTTCGCCAGAGATCTCGAGACCACACTGCTCCAAATTGGAACTTTGGATGATTTCCTTAACACGAGGACGTAGTAGAAAACACACTCCTAATATTTCTCGCCCAAGATCGGTCACGAGAATAGATAATTGTAGGACTGAGCAAAGGCAAAGAAGACTCACTAACACGATTTTCTACAGTACATGAGTAATCTCAACAAGATTTTCTATTTTTGTGATAAAACACGCTTAACACCTCTAGGTAAAGACGCTAAAGACAAACTAGAAGATAAATGAACTGGATCCAAGAATCCATCACAAAATCTTATATGCCTCTCGTTCTTACTCCTTATCTTTTTCCTATCAATGGTGCCCCTCTCGAGGAAAAGATTGCGAAGGTCAAGTTTCCCAATAAACCACCAAAGTGATTTATGGTGTAAGAGTTCAAGGAACAAACTCTCTAAGGGTACAAGCAAGTACTTGGAAACTCGGAAACAAAGAACCACTATAAATATGATAGTGTTGTTCAGCTGTGCTGAAAGCACCACTAGCATGTCCGCAAGATAGTCTCTTATCATTGAGTTCTTCTAAAAGAACAGCTCCCCAGTGGGTGTCACTAGCATCTGTTTGTAGAATACGCTTTCCTTTATCAGGAATCTTTAGTGACGGTGGATTTTGACAAATGCTTTTCAAAAGCTGGACAGCAGATCAAGATTCAAATCATGATTATCTCTCTACACCAACTCTTTCAAATTGGTCTTCCACCAATATTGATGCTCTTATTGAAGAAGTAGATGAAGATATTCTTCGACAAGCCTCAACAGATCTTTCATTACATTTGTGATACCAAGGTCCCACAAGTCACTTCACCGAAAGCAGATTCTGTCTGTCTTTACTTTTGTCAAAGTAGTAGGTGTGTCTCAGTAGAACTTTAGACTTTTCTAAAGTTGTTGTATTATTAGGCTTACTTTTTCTAAAGTAGATTCCTTTTGATAAGGTTAGGTATGCTTTAGTTAAAGTTGTAATCATTTTGTTTGTAGCCTAGTTTTACATTTCAGTCCTTCGCCTTGCTTATTTAAGCAAGCCTCGTCTTAGTTTGTAAACATAGGGGAATTTTGATAAATGAAAATGAAGAACTTTTCTTCACAAAAATAGTTCTCTTTCTTGTCTGAAACCTTATCTCCTTTTCGGTGAGCTTATTCTTTGGGTGTTGAGATTGTAGAAGATTAGTATGCTCTATACTTGCCTTTTATAAGGATCTGGTATATCAGAACATCTTTATGACAATCTGGTAAAGATTCTGTCAGCTTCTAAATTTCCGCTGCCTTGAGATAGAAGCATTAACGGGGAATGAAGAGTAAGAGTGTGTGAGTGAGGTAGAGTATCCTAAGAGGCGTGAGCAGTAAGTCCCGTGTTGCCCAAGGAGAGGCGTTGAGGGGTGTAAGACTCCGATAACTGGATATCTACGTTTGTGATACACACTTCCAATCCGACTTTGGTTAGTCGATGTCTTCAACCAGTGAGTGGTTTAGAATGAAGCGGTTACCCTTTGTGGGTTAGCCAGTGGTCATATCCCTGTGTCTACGTGCCGACGGACTGGTGCGCTTACGAGTGGAGCTGAAAGCACCACTATCATATTTCCTATAAGGAGATTCTCGCTGTTAAAAGAGGTATTGAAAAATTCTCTTTACACCTCACTCCTTATCATTTCATCATTGAGATGGATAACACATCTTTTCCCAAAATCTTGAATCAAACCGGGAAAAAGATTCCAAATAACCAACTTTTACGTTGGCAAGAGTGGTTCTCTTCCTATAAATTCACAGTTAATCATTTGAAGAGTCATCATAATCTTTTAGCATATTTTCTTTCTCGACCTTCAAAACCACTCTTATACATTTCTTCTTGTGTTAAACTTCCTATCCCATTATTTTGGCTTATGGAGTTTCCTCGGTTTGCTCGTTATCGAGTAGAATTTCCTCCTCTTTTTTCTACTATTCCATCTTGTGTTAAGGATCTTTATCCTCTCCTTCCTCAGAGTGTTTTTTACTACTTACATCAGGTCTTAGTTACCAATGATGTCATCGCTCAACCAGGCATGTTTGATCCATCTGCTCCTTATCACATGATCTATCATCTATACGATGATATTGATGATTATGTCTTATGGCATCTTTGGGCTGTTTCTGCATTATATGTATGTGCTATTGCTCTTTCACCATTACATGTCTATCGTCTGCTTCATGACCCAATTCAGTCCAGTTCTCTTTTATGGATGTTCCTTGAATGGTTTCAACCATTAGACAAATGGCGACAAGAAATGTCTGACTTATTATCTGTCCATCATTTATGGGATTCTTCTCTTCAAGAAAAGGATACTGTAGTCCTTTATCTTTTGCACAGACCCTATGTGATGAGTGATACTGGACATCTATGTACATACAATCATCTTCAACAATGGCGAACGACTCTAAGTTGGTCTTCTGATGACATATCTCTGTTAAGGGAATTACATGAACTCCTTGATCAACTTAATCAGACTCATGATGTCAATTATTCGTCCGTATGTACATCTCTTGGACCTTATTATGGAGAAACTGCTCTCATTGAGCCAGTAAGGATTCCTCTTCCTGATCAATGGACTATGATAGAATCCAATGTTATTCATATTCGTTTAACCAATTGATCGAAACTTGCTCATCTTCAACAAATCCTTCTCCACCAGATCAAGATTCAAATCATGATTATCTCTCTACACCAACTCTTTCAAATTGGTCTTCCACCAATATTGATGCTCTTATTGAAGAAGTAGATGAAGATATTCTTCGACAAGCCTCAACAGATCTTTCATTACATTTGTGATACCAAGGTCCCACAAGTCACTTCACCGAAAGCAGATTCTGTCTGTCTTTACTTTTGTCAAAGTAGTAGGTGTGTAACTGTAGAACTTTAGACTTTTTCTAAAGTTGTTGTATTATTAGGCTTACTTTTTCTAAAGTAGATTCCTTTTGATAAGGTTAGGTATGCTTTAGTTAAAGTTGTAATCATTTTGTTTCTAGCCTAGTTTTACATTTCAGTCCTTCGCCTTGCTTATTTAAGCAAGCCTCGTCTTAGTTTGTAAGATATAGGGGAATTTTGATAAATGAAAATGAAGAACTTTTCTTCACAAAAATAGTTCTCTTTCTTGTCTGAAACCTTATCTCCTTTTCGGTGAGCTTATTCTTTGGGTGTTGAGATTGTAGAAGATTAGTATGCTCTATACTTGCCTTTTATAAGGATCGGTATATCGAACATCTTTATGACAATCTGTAAAGATTCTCGCTGCCTTCTAAATTTCAGCGCCTTGAGATAGAAGCATTAACGGGAATGAAGAGTAAGAGTGTGTGTGAGGTAGAGTATCCTAAGAGGCGTGAGCAAGAAGTCCGTGTTGCCCAAGGAGAGGCGTTGAGGGTGTAAGACTCGATAATCGGATATCTACGTTTGTGATACACACTTCCAATCCGACTTTGGTTAGTCGATGTCTTCAACCAAAGGAGTGGTTTAGAATGAAGCGGTTACCTTTTGTGGGTTAGCCAATGGTCATATCCTCGTCTCTCGTCTTGACTGACCGGTGCGCTTCTTAGTCTCTGCGAATTTACATTAGAATTAAGTTGGAGTGAATTTGAAACTAATAAAACATCAATCAAGCAACAATATTCTAAGTATTGTCCACTTGAATGAATTTAACCGGATGACTCTTCTCGATTATTGATCTCATAAGAAAGGAACATTTGACCAAAGATCGCCTTTTGTCTAATATTATTAAGATTACCATCTTTTATAAGGTTATTTTAATATTTTAAATTTTAGATTGAAAGTTAAATTGATAAGATAAAAGTTTAAGATTTAAGTGGTACAAAAAGTTATAAAATCAGTTAAATATTAAATAAAATTAAAGAATTTAAAATATAATTGAAGTAAATTATTCTTAATTTGTTTCATTAAAAGGAAGAATAATATATGAAAATTAATTGATTATTTGGTTATAAAACAATTAGTTTACAAAATGTTAGATTAATTATTTCATGATTGAATCAATTCATTTTTAAATTATTGATTATTTTAGTAAAATATCGTCCTAAATCGAGCAACTTTTATCAAAATAAAACTGGATTAGGAAAACATTTTCCTTAAATCATGTTTCCTAATACTCTACCCTTTTCATACTACTTTATGCCCATGAAAACTATCCTTTTTTATTATACCTTATATTGATAATGTTAATAATATTTTGTAATAAATCATTTATCGACATACGCTACAAATTCCCTTTATTAATTACAATTATAAACTATTTGAATAATAAGTTTTATTATTATAATATTACAATCTCATCTTACTATTTGTGGCAATGAAATTTAATTTCGATAACACTGAGGAAGCATGTTTATCAAAGTTAAAAGTTAATTGGCAATAATTGCACAAATAATCATCCATTGCCAAATCATGAATGAGTAAGAGCATATGCCAAAGGGCACCTCACATGCAAAGACACTAATAGGCCAAAAAAAAAAAAACAATGGACACAAGCGACTTTCATTCTAAAAACCAGGAGGCATCCAATCTTTTTTTTGTTTTTGGGAAAAGCAAAAGAATTAAATTATGAAGATGAATGTCTTTATAAGAGAAAGAGAATAACCAAAGAAACATTGTTAGCTAACTAACATGACTTAGCTTTGGGAAACAACTTAAACGCACCGTAAAGATAGAAGAAAGAGCTATAAGAAAGGAAATTTTGTTACAACTGTTGAAACCTCCAGAGATGGAATTCCCAAATAAGGGATTCCATCTCCCTACTCTTTTTCAAAGTCTGATTGCATGCAATGTTTATGGGGAAATCGAATCCTTGAATTGTCCTCTTCCTTTGAGCTCTTTGCTCCTTTGATTTCTATTGAAAATTGTCGTTAAACCCTGCAATATCATTGCCTCTATTATAAAATTCTTCAATTGTTTACTCATCCAAGTATTCTTTACTTTTGTCTATTCTACCCAACAATTTTAGTGGTTTTACTAACATGAAAAGTCTTTCATCTAGACTAAGCCTCTAAAAGGGAATACCCAAATTAAGGATTCCATCATCCTACTTCGCTCCAAAGGGCATACAACGTCCACTTATTCATATGATAAGCCTTTAAATTTTGTTTATGCTTGGAAATAATTCTTCCTCTCTCTGATGTATTTCATCACGCCTCCCACGAGATGGATTTTCCCAACTACACCACCTTGCTCAACTTACCTGCTCATTATGTAAGTGGTTTCTTTCTTTTGATTATTACCAATTGATTGCACTAGTTAATTCTCCACAAGGCTAATAGGTTAGGATTTACTCTGTTTGATCCTCAAATACAAAGTAATTGCTCCCTAATTCTAAAAATTAGGGAGCAAAAAATCTCATCCTTAGTGCAAATCTTACTCTAAAATCTCCTTAGGTTCTGCTCTCTCCATAGTTCTTTGATAGTTGAAGTTAAAGGAATGATAAAAACCATCTTACTAGACGAGGGAGAACCTTTCATCTTTAGGAGCTTTTCAAAAACATCCATAATCTTACCACCCAAACTAGGTTGCAAGTAGAGGTTTTGTATTCTGCTCCAAATGATTTTAGAAAGATTAAAAGAAGAAAAGATAGTCCCTAGACTCAACCTCTCGTCCACATAGAATGTAAGCAGTATTAGTAGCTATGTAAGGCATTTTATCTAGCATGCTTAATTTATCCAAAGTAGCCAACCTCAATATGATAAAGTAACTAGGAATGAGAGCTTGAAGCCATACAATTGAGGACCATTCAACCTTAAAGTGTTTAGGGACCATCTATGTAGCACCCCACTCCCGACAAGACCCGAACCCGACATCTACGGTGATATCCGAGCCCGTGCCCCGCGAGGGTGGCATACTAAACACTCAATACCTTTTTAAATCTCATTATAACATTTTTCTTTTCTTTTTCTCCTTTTTAAAACAGTTGAGTGCGGAAAATGATAATCAATCTGGGCCCGATTTAATATGAAAACATTTTTCAAATATGAACAATTCAGTCATTAACTAGCACTCAATAGTGCTCAATCATCATGTACATATAGAAATGTATGACCCAACTGGGCTCAATGCCATTTCTAAACATTTCAGTAATACAATACAATGACACATAGACAAATGGGGCCCACTTAATAAACTCACTACACTAATGCAGATGTGACGACATCGATCCCGACCACGACCTTCACTTGAATCTCGCAAACATACTCCCATTTTACTAACGGGTACTCTTCAATTCTGAAAAATAGATGCAATGTCAGTGAGTTTGCGAACTCAATGAGAAACCATCATCGATGGTTCACCCAACTCATGCATTCACAATCATATACATATAATACACAAGTAGCATTTACAAGAATATCACATGCAAATTCCTTATTCACATCTCTCATTCATTTGCAGTCAATTTACATTTTCAGTCACTCATACACATATGCAATGCACATGTGACCCTTTCATTTTCTTTTCATTGTTGTGACCGTGCGTCTGAAATCATTTACGTTGAGCCAGTGGCTCTGAAATCGTTGGGCATGATATGCCCTGCGGTGAGCCTGAGGCTCTATCAATTGTTAGACCGAGGTCCTCGTGCGCTGAGCTTAAAGCTCATATACGCTGGGCGTGATTCGCCTCGATAAGCCCAAAGGATTCGCACGCATGCATTGAGCCTGTGGCTCTGCATACGTTGGTACCACCGATCACAACTACCATTATCTGATCATTCAGTGATGCATGAATGCATGTGTCACTTCCCAATTTCAGTCATTTACAGTTCCAATCATTTTTGCTGATGCATTTACAATTTAATTCATTCATGCATTCATACATATTTACTCATCTTTGCACTTCAATATCACAATCAAATATTTCGAACACCCATGGTCTGAAATCAATCAAATCAATTACACATCTATCCATCCGCGCTTCCTCATGGCAATCAATGCATATAATTAATAAACACATAAGGTCGAGAAACCAACTAGGTTATTTCACCGCACTTCCGAAGCTACCGCCGAAGTCCCAATCTCGTCCGTGGAATGTCGATCCATCGGAACCTCTATATCAAATCAAATAAATCACACATTACCAATCATGCCAAATTCAATAATCAATAGCAATTTCGATAAATACTATACATGTTATGACTTTCCGATTCAATTCCGAATTTCTCAATTGGATCACTCTCACTCTAGTCCATAACAATTCCAGATCTCATTTATCAATTTACAAATTTCCATACTCTAAGATCACATTTCAATTAGAATCACAATCACTAATCGCTTACCACTCAATTCCAATAATCATATAATTACATTCAATTTCCATTCTTATCCATTCAATATTCTTAGTCTCCAAATTCCAATTAATCATTTAGAAATCAATTCATTTGAAGTCAATCCTCAAGCTCATTACTTGTAACAATCATCTCATAATCACTTAATTTCATTTCTTCTAATTTGCAATTCCTAGTCTCAAAAATTCAATTTTACTAAACACTTATTAATCACTAACCAATCCCAATTTAACCTCAAAATTCTCAAATTTCCAAATAACTTAACCAATTCACTTTTCGAAAACACTCATCCTCGCCATGGCGTCGCTCCTCGGCCATGGCGAAGCCTCCTTTCTTTCGCCATGCGTGCATCTCGTCAGCGATAGTGGCGCATTCTCTCTTCGTGCTCACCGCGGCGTGCGAGCCGACTGCCTTCAGCGGCACACCTAACTCCTCGTCACGGCACCTACATCCGATTAAATCATGGCGTACTAATTATAAAAATCAATTATTCGTCATGACGTGTGAGTTAAAGGGCTCACACAGGCATGTTCATCACACGTCATGACGCAAACCTAGAAACTCGTCCAAACCAAGAAATTCATCTGATTTTTCTGATCTAACTCATTCAAATCCATTCTAAACACTCTCAATCAGTTTTAAACCTTAAACTCGACTTATTCCTAACCTCAGATCATCATTTAAACCATCTTTTATCAAAAACCCAAATCAAAACCAACGAAAACCTTATCATCGCAACTTTCCAAATTTCTAACCAATTTCTTACTCAAATCAATGATCAAATGAAACGATTTAAGGCATAAACACATAGAAACTTACTTGATTCAAGCTAACAACCTTCGAAAATCTTCCAAAAACTCCAAATCGCAAGATGCTCACCCACGACCGTCGATGATGAAACAAACGTTTAAACTTATATATATATATGAGCTTTAAAGGCTTGTTTGGCAATTTAGTTGCCACAAGTCCAAACTTAGAGTCTATCACCTAATTCTTATTCTATTTTTCTCCCAATTTTGCAATAACCATAACTAATAAATCCTGAAATTATAATCCCAATTGTTTCATATCAATTTCCAATCAATCTCGGACTCAAATCTAATTAATCAACATCGAGCAAATTTTCCTGCTCGATCCATTACTCTAAAATCCTAAAAGTTCCCATAAATTCACAAATTTAGCAAATACCCATTCCTATACTCATATTCCACTTTCCATTCCTCTAAATTCCATTTCATTCCAATTCCATATTCAAAACCTAATTTATACACTTATTACTAAATTTTCAATTTTCACAACCAATTCTCATCTGTACAATTATAACCAATTTTCGATACACAATCAATTCGGGAATTGTCATACATGTATGTACATATATATATATACTTGTGCAGTCAATTATCTGTTACCGATATCTATAAAAACAATAATGCATGCACAATGTCACATTTGCCTGTACCCAATTCTAACCCGATCCAAATTACTGACATACCCGTCACTTCGGTAATGGGATGTTACAATCTAATCCCTAAATCTTAAAGAATTAAAGATACCTAGGGGTTGTTTGAGGCATTGATAAGAATCCTTGCTTCCAAGATTAAAGATGTAATTAGGAAGGAGATACTGCAATTCCTGAGAGAAATTATCCCACTGTCCCCCTATTAGAAAAGATTCAACCTTAGAATGGACGGGGATTGAGTTCTAACTAACCACATCTTGAGGAATTTTGATTAAGGGGCCTCGACCTGTCCAATTATCAAACCAAAAAGAAGCATTTTTCCCATTACCAATCTTACGGAACACAGTTGGTTCCAATATGGCCCTTAGCTTAAGCAACTAAGTAAGGAACCAAGAAAACGAAGTTTTAATTGGAATGACCCAGATATTGTTCCCTTTAAGGACATAGGTGTCGAACCATTTGATCCACTGTGATTCCTTCTTCAATAAAATATTCCACATCTTTTTGATCAACATAACTTTATTAGTAATGCCAATGGAGATTAGCCCCAGACCTCCTTCTTCCTTACTCTTGCAAACTTGAGTCTACTTCACTTTGGGATGGTGTCTCTCAAAATTGAGATTCTCCAAAGGCATCTTCTAAATAATTTCTCAAAGGTCTTGATAACTCCTTTTGCAAGAAACAAGTTAAAGAGCCAGTAAATGTAGAAAAAATTTAGTACAGATTTTATAAGTTGCAATTGCCCCTAAAGGATACGGCCTTATTCACCCACATATTCAATCTTCTTTGTATCTTCTCAACCAGAGGATAGCATTCTAAAATTTGAATCCTTCTAGTTGTGTTGGGACCCGATCCGAAGACCGACGCCCCATCCCGAAAACGGAAAACGAATACGAATACGAACCAATATGAATCAAATCAAAGCAAGGAAACGAAACATAAGGCGAAATCAAATCAGATACGAAGCAAACTTCGGATCACAAAGCTCAACAGATCATTAACGAATCGAAAGCAAATCGAATCGAAACCAATTTCTGATACGTAACAAAACGGAGCCGACATCCGTGAACAAGTATCAAAGAAAGCGTTTGCGTTGGAAACCTTAAGACTATCAGTCAAAACTAATCCAATCCGTGTACATTTTTTTTTCTTTCTTTCTTTCATTTTCATTCCATCTCTTACAAGTGACTTCAATATCCTCAATCCAATAACATTCACATACAATCGCACTATAAAACGTCCAATACCCGTTCATTCACATTTCTCCATATACAAATCATGCTTATATCTCAGTTGACATACACAAGTTATATAACATATCCATGTGCAATACCATAACTCAATAGCCTCATCCAAACCTCATAAGTACAATTACGATTTATACACCATTTCATAAATCAAAGTTTTATACAAATCATAGTGGCATTTTCAAGCCTTATACATTACCCATAACCCTAAACCAAAGTACACAATACACAACAATTCCGGACTTCTCAAAGAACCATCTCACTTAACAATAATACAATAAAACACATGTAAACAAATCTTCATTTTCTTTCACCGATCTTCTTCTCATCACTGTGGATGGGAATGAAGGGGGTGAGCTTTGACGTTGGGTAATAGTTTATAACTAATATATATAAGAAAAATTCTTGAAATTCTTTTTCTTTTCTCTGTCTTGAAAAATATTTCTTTGAAATCCGTAAAGCATATTTTCAAAAAGTACTTTTCTCGTTGTAGCCAAAATCGTCATTTGCAAAACATATGATTTTTAGGCTTTCAGCCATAAACCCATAAATTTATGAAACATGAATGCATCAACTCGGCAATTCATAGATGCAATGGCAATTCACATATGCAATGCACAACACATGGCTCGAGAGTTTCAGGAACACAACGAATAAACCGTTTATCGTAAACACAACGAGTCCGATTTCTCAGATCTCGTGGCCTCTAACGGCAAAATGAGCGGGCTTAAACGTCGACGAGCACGTGACTAACACAACGCTCCTCTCGCCCAAACAAAAGCACATACTCATGCTCAATCACTTTATCGAATGCTCTTTTCCAAATATACGAAATGCCATGGGATCTTTCGAGGCATAACACAAATGTATTTTGCATTTCATCAAACGTTTATGTATGGAGTCAATAATGATTTTTCAAATCATTCACATAATGGTGCAACATTTACGATGCAATTGAAATCAAAAAATCTCTTTATTTAAAGAAAGCATTAGTGGCTTATAAATTTTATTATAAACAGGTACCCACCTCAAATCGATGCTAGAAACTTGTTCCTTGCTCCAATTTGTCCTTTGATTCCTTCTTTCTTCCAATTTAACTTTACCTAAAGCAATTCCACACAAATTCAATATCATAATTAACTTAATCCTCAAATTGAACTTAAAACACTAATCCCTCATATATTCAAGCTTTCTAAATAACAATTTCCAAAATCCCCAAATTCCAAATTTGGGCATAAACCTAATTAATTTCCATCCAAAATTAAACCCATAATACTTAGAAATCAACAAAATTAACTTCATACTCCACAAACCCATTCTTCCATGATTCTAAACCAAAACTTCAAGAGAAACTCAAATCTTAAAAACTACTCTTACCTCATTTCTCCTCCATTTTCGGATTTTCTTGGTTCAAGATGAAGCTCTTTCATTCTCCACCTTTCTCTCTCTAGAATGACATCAAAATTACTCTTCAAGTGGTAGAAAATCGAGCCCTAGCTTTCTCCCCTTTTCTCCACCGAAGCTTGCTCTCCTTCTCTCTTCTCTCTTATTTTCTTTCCTTTTGTTCAAGTGTCGTGCCTCACTTAAAGAAACAACAGCTCAATCCTTTTTATAGTGCCATGTCATTTAATGAATGGGGAATGACCCATAAGCCCCTCCATTTAAGCCTATAAACTTAACCCTTTAAGTAAACTTCCAAAATTACCCCTCCATTGGTATTTAAAACTGACATCTTGTATGATTATTTCGATCAGGTAAATGAAGTCATTTGATAAAACTTTCTTCTAGATAAATGTTCCTCTATGTCTTATGAATCCAATGCTTCAAGAATCAGATCGATCCGAGCTCTATAGCTCAAGATATCTTCAAAATACTGAAGTCTGTTCTTCAGACCCGAGGCTGAACACTACACCTAACTTCTGACCCAAATTTGAAAGTCTTAGAGGCTACATTGTCGATCGGCTCCTTCATAACATTTTTAGCCCCATGCCTCTATTTTCATTTGCAAAAAGAATCAAATCGATCGGAGTTCTACCAATCGAGATATCTCTAAAATACTGAACACTGTCCAAACTTTTATAACCGATCAGTTCACGAAAATCAGAGCTATCTTTCTCCATTTAATTCCAAAACTGATCTATATAGTATGAAAAGATAGAAAATGTCTTAGGAATCCAACGCTTCAAAATCGACTCAATCGGAGGTCTACACAAAAGTTATGGCCAAAAGAAGGAAGAGGGTCAAAACACAAAAGCGCATTTATGATGTCAAGACAGACGCGAATTAAATCATGATGACGTCAAGACAGACGTAAAAATTGCGTGTGGTGACGTCAACACAGACATAAAAATTCGTCGTGATGACGTCAAGACAGACATAAAAATTAAATGTCTGTGATGATGTCATCACGCACAAAAATGAAGACTAACTTCGTCGACCCTTTCTCCGTAACATCCCCACTTAGAAAGATCATAACTTTCTACTCGAACTCCAAATTAGACACGGTTTGATTCGTTAGAAAGCTAAGAGAAAAATCTACAACTTTTCGAAAGGAAATTTTGCCAAAATCTATCTTTATCAATCCCAAAATTGCCCCTAAAGTCAGAAGATAAGACTTTCATTCCTGCACCAACACTGCACCCAATTCTTAACTTCATGACACTATTTGAGACTCTTAGGCACATAATTGAAATTCGATGTCTTCTTACAAAATGTAGCCATATATCTCTAGTTTAATCCAAATTAAGAATCATCTCTTTTGGATTACTATAGAAAACGTTATGGTTAAAATACTGAAGCATATTCAGTGAACATTTTCCAGATCACTACCAATCTTGTCTCCAAATCTTTCCTTATCATAACTCATACCAAGATCACTCTTTCTACTCTCTTGTCCAATATTTTCATGCTTTATATTAATGGAAAGATAAAACAACCTCTACAATGTTCATAAAGAACTCCAAAGTAACTTCACCCTCTAGATAAGTCAATTTTTCAATCAAAGTTTATGCCCGTTTAGCAATCACCTAAGCAATATCCAAACTTCAATTTATCATAACTTCTTGTCCCGATATCAAAAAATTGCATACTTTATGACGTTAGAAAGCTGGAAACATGAACTACAACTTTCATTAAGACCACTTTGGCCAAATATATCTAGATCAGTACATATTTGCCATTGAAGTTTCTAACACCATTCCAACACATCAACTTCACATATCAACACATCACCACAAGCTCTTCAACTAATTCCTCTCAAACACAAAACACACAAATCTATACATAATTGATATTCTTACACAATTGATCTTTCATATCCATATATAAATCCATGTCTCATTAACATCATAAGATAAATATTTATAAAATTAAATGACATTCCAAGCCATATTACAACATCAGTATTCAAGTCCAAGTATAAAAGATACAAAACTCCACCATTCTTCACATATGACTGAAATCTTATTCTTACAATAATCTAACTTAAAACACCACATGCATAACCAACCAAGTTGTCTTTACTTTCTAATTTCTTCAAAATTTTACACTTTCACTTTCTATTTCTTGATTTCAACTTCCATTTCAATCCACTCATCCACTTGAACTTTCATAACACATACAAATCTATTTGAAACCCAAAGTTATCAAATCAAACAAATCTTTTCTCATCAATTTCCTTAAGGAAAAAATATCTATAACTCCATTCATATACAAAAAAATCTTATCAAATTTTTATTTTCATATTTCCAATTTCCACTAAAAGATCGGGGTCCAACAAGTTGTTATTAGGAGACCCAAATAAAACAGTGGAGCTACCTTGCTAGCCATACATGTGATTTGGGAAATTCTCTCCTCCAACTGATTTGCACTAAAGGTTAAGATGAAATGGCTCTTTTGAAATTAGTCTCCAACCCTGAGAGCTCCTTAAATGCCAGAAGAGTACACAAAAGTAATTCCAATGATTTATAGTGAGCCTTAGAGAAGAGTAGAAGACCATCTGCAAAGCATACGTTAATAAGCTCCGCCCTTTTGTATTTACTATGAAATTTGAAGTTTTTGTTCTTCCTCACATTGTGAAGAAGCATTTGTGTAAGAACCTCCATACAAAAATTAAAAGAATAAGGGGATAGAGGGTTCCTTTGTTTTAGTCCTCTAGCATTCTAAATACAATAGTGGGTTCACCATTAATCAAGACTAAGAAGGAGGGGGAAGTTATACAAGCCTCAATCTATTTAATAAAACCGTAAGGAATCCCAAAGCATCCAAGATTGGTTATATGAAACCCCATTCAACACAATCAAAAGCCTTCCTAAAATCAACTTTGATGACATAATTAGGGGAGGACTTTTTTCTTTGATGACCTTTCGTAAGTTCTTGAACAAATGATACATTTTCACCAATCATTGTACTTTGCATAAAAGTTGTTTGATGTTCTGAGATAAGAATGATCAACACTAGCATCAGTTTATTAGCTAGAATTTTAGAAATCACCTTGTAGAGGAAATTAGAGCATATAATAGGCCTGAAATCCTTGAAAGATATAGGATTAAATCTCTTAGGAGTTAAGCAGATGTGAGTCCTCTTTAACTATTTAAGAAGAATGGCTGTAAAGAGGAATTCCTTAAAAGTTCTTTTCACCATAGGACCATAATCCCTCCAAGTCTTCTAAAGAAGAAGCCATTAAAACCTTTCGGGCCTTGGGATTTATTATGATTTATCTAAAGGACTACTTCTTCTATTTCTTTATCACCAATGGGCTTAATGAGTAAGTCAGATTGCTCGTGCGCAATTCTCTCCTTCATAAATGATAGAAACAAAGGAGATTTTAATGAATTTGAGTGGCCATACAATCTCCTAAAATGTTCATCCGCCTTAGCAAGAAGACCCTTCTGTTTAGAAATTATAGAGCCATCAGGCAAGGTTAGTAAAAAAATTTTATTAGCATTCTGTCTAGCCATGACAGGTTGAAAAAAATTTAGAACACCTTTCCCCTTTTTGAGTCAATTAACTTTGGCTCTCTGTTCTAAGAGGCTTGAATGGTCCTTATTAGCAAATGATAGCTTCTCATCAGTTCTCTCTTATGTAACAAGAGATCATTTCTAAGATTCCTTACTAACTCCTAAACAACTGAGAGCTCCTTCTTAGCTCATTCAAGAGCTTGTTGATTCCTCCACTAAGAAATTGCTAAACCTAAAAGGTCCCTTTCTTACAGAATTCTAAAAAAGATCCTCCACAAGGATAGGAAAGTGATTTGAGAATAATGAATCTAAAAAGCTTGTCACATTATTAGGAAATTGAGTAATCCAGTCTTGATTAACCAAGAAGCCATCCAAATTTCTTCTCAAAGCCCATCATCTACCCTATTTATTAGACCACATATAGTAATGGCCTTGAGACTTTAGATTAAATAAGCCTCCCCCACACACTCACTGAAATCAGGGGAGAATATTTTCAAACTGAAGTGGTCATCTGATTCAGTTCTATATAGTGTTGAGTTGAAGTCCCCACACAATAACCAAAGGCCATTCACTCTTTTTATGAAATTCCAAAAGACTATTTCATAACTCCTTCGTTTTAAAAGCATGATTAGCACCATAAATAACTAAAGAGAAGATCTTGATTTTTTCCTAAATGAATTTCCATTTCAAATGAATCACTTGCATTTCTATCTTTAAAACTTCAACATTTACCAACATAGGATCATATCGTATACTAATCCTACCGAGACTATGGGCTTGATGATTGGAGATAAATTTCCACCATGCACCCAATTTATTTAGAACCTTAATATTTTCATATTTGATTTTAGTTTCTGAAAAAGAAAAAATACACAGATAGATATTAATGAAAAAATCCCTCAAACCTGCTAGCTTTATTGGGTAATTAATCTCCCTTATATTCCATGTAAGAAATTTCATTAACAAGAGAGTTTGATGGAGCCTTTAACTTTGCTCCTCCCAGATGTCCTTTTAATCACCGATTTAAATTACTGAATTAATGTTACATTTTCCCCATTAACACTTGAGGAAGGAATGCAATCATACAATCATACAATCAGGAACATAGACATGGCAGCTTCACCTATATCTAGCACGATGATGAAACCAAGATGGAGTTGTCTTCAAATTCTCAATCAATTTCTTGTACTATTTTCCAGCCATCTGAGCCACCAATGATGGCCATAGAGATAACTTCTAAGCACAGCAATAAGAAATATATTGTATATGTGCTACAAACAAATTTGGACTTATAAACATGTTTGTGCTGTATTTTTAAGAGCACAACCATCTCAAAATGAGGCAGTTACTACTTCAGTTTCCCATATCAAGTAGAAGTCACGTCTTTGATCATTGTTAACTCTCAAGTATGACCTTCACATGCTACACATATAAAGTTCCATTTTCTGGTTATCAACTTGACAATCAGTAGGGAAGCAACTGGGTATACTGCCCGCTCTCAACTGTTGCATCATTAAATTATAACCTGGATATCCCATCAGTTAAATACAAGTCATCTGTCTTGATTCAACATGCACACACCCTGCCAAAATTGAATCAGAATTGGCTTAGTTAAATATGTTTAAATCCCACTGTTGTTCTTGTCAGAGAGTAGTCCTTAGTCGCTGTCAACCAGGCTCAAGTACACAAACCACAAAAGTTTATCGAATTTAGGCGAGAATCAAAACAAAATAAACCAAGAATTGGTACATAGATGTTTGCATCCTAAATGGGTTCCACAAAATAACTAGACATATGAGCATATCCACACGAAAGAAGTAACCCCACTCTTTGTCGTAAAGCGAAGGTCACATTTTCCTATATCTCATGCACATACCGTCTCAACATAGTTGTTCATAGTGTTCATGCCTAGTTAGATGTGTCTGTTACGTCTATTGGTTCAGTATAAACCATACACATGCTCGCTCCCAATTAGGCAACAGACAAAAGTAGAACCGAAACCCTCTATATATGAAGGAGAGAATCTACAAGCAAAAGTCTTGAGGAATGAGAAAGATGGGAGCACAAGCCTCTCACTGTGTCTACACATACTGCTAGTTGCTCTTTGACAATGCTATCTGCTAACTTTTCTGTCTGCGTACACAATTAAGGATTTAATTAAGCTTCAATACAATTAATCATTCATAATAATGTATTGAAGTTTCAAAATTAGTCTGATAACAAAAAAAAGGTTGGTCCGACTGAATGTTATCATTTCCTTCCATTCTGATAGCCTTAGATATTGTGAGATCGAAACACAATCATATCAGACTTGCATTGAAATATGTAAAAAATTCGTAACATTTTTGAGAAAAGATCATTTTAATTTTATAATATAGTTAAACGTAAACAATAAAATTACTATTTCTTACACATGTTTAATTGTCCTTTCAACAATTCTCTTGTAAAATTGATTATTAAAATAAGTTAGTAAAATTATTATAATCACATAAGTGTCTACTGTCCAACAATATTTGCATGAACAGGTTGATAAAACATTAAAAATAATATAAGAAATGATATGATCGGAATAATAACTTTTATAGAATTTACATATACTTATAATACTGTTTAGTCCTTTTTAAAATAAAAGTCTTTTGCCAATCCTTCTTTCTATTAGAAATCAACTTTAATATTTTATCATCATCATGTTTAAATTCTATTCAAATTTATTTTTCTAACTCAAAATTTAAGTCCATTAAAATTTCAAACCCTAGAACATTACTTTTGACATTTCATTTTATTTTAACTACTAATAATCATTTAGGTTTGTTCTTTTAAGCTAAGATCTATTCTAGATATTTTATTTTATTTTAAGCTTAAGATATCACTATAGGTACTTTTATATGATCTAAATAAATCCATAAATCTTAGGCACTTAATTCTATGTTTTATATTCAATTCTTTAATCTACTTTTTAGTTCACACTCGAAATCATTTTATTTAGAACCCTTCAAATTTGCAGTTTTAAAAAATCTAAATAACTACTTATGTAGGTAAAATAGTGCACGAACACATTTCTTATTTTATAAACTGATGCTTGAACTCTTATTTTATTAAAGGTATTATTTATTTTATATAATTGTTAATTAACTAACTCAAATATTTGTTTAATTAACTAACGTAAAAGACATTCCATAAGATCATTATACTTAATAAATGAAATTAAGATGATACCATAATTATGATATTCACATCACATTTATATATTATTTTTAAATTGTTTATATCCATTATTTTATTAAGATTAGACATGAATAGGACAAATAGACTAGTATACACTAATGAAGGAAGTAGTCGATCTTATATACTAATACATGGCGGTGCTTAAAGAAACGTATAAGTGTTTGTTATAGAATAAGTTCACTAACTTAACTCAAGATATCAAATTTCGTATAGAATATTACTTTGTATGTTTATGAAATGGTCGTTATAATAATTGAATAGGTGATCATTTGACCTAAGATCTATAAAGTATTTTAGATAGGATTGCTATATTTTGATACTACTTAGGACCTATTCTAACCTTGATTAACTCATTGGGTAGTCATTGAATATGATATAAACTATGTGGAAATAGTTAAGTAAACAACATATAATTCATCATCTTAAAATAATTAAGGAGAATGTTCTATTATTATTTATTAGTAATCATTTGATAAATCCTTTACCAAGGTGAAATAATAATTAAAAGTAATTTTAATGTCATTAAAACAATCAATTAGTAATGGTGGAAAAAATATGCTTAATAGAGTAGATACGAAATTTATACATTATGTCTTATCATAATATTATATGATGAAAATATTGAATTAAGCAAAAATCCTGCCCATTTCAAAATGACTTTGATATTTCTAACATTTAGATGATCATAATGTGTTGTTAGGTATCAATTTTGATCTATAAGTTTAAATTATATAATTAAAATTAAAATAAATTAAAATTTGAATTTATCTAATGTTAAAATGCAATATTGGATTGTACTTTACATCAATTGATAACATATTTAAGAATTTAATGGATTACACACAAAAATAATTAAAGAGATAAAAATTTATTTACTTTATACATGATTATAAAATTTAAAAATTTTATGGTCAAATATAAATATTTAATAAGTAAGGATAAATATTGGACTTGAATTATTTTGTCTTTTGGTTAGGTTCTTTAAGTGTTTGAGTGTTCTTTAGGCTAGATATCTTCGGCCAACTTGGACTCTTGAATTTAGGCTTTATAGGTTATTTCTTAGTTAGGCTTCTTTAGTATTAATTTGGATTGAGCGAAATATGATGATTTGATGAATTATTTAATTGAGCCTCTCATTTTATCCATTTACCACCTTTATTATTTTTCTATTTGAATGTGACTCCTCATGTATCTCTTTTTTCTCATTTAGGTCATACATCAAATAATTGAAGCATTTTAATAGTAACAAATAAATGTAAGAAAATTGATTTTGGGTTTCCTTTGGCTTTAGGCCTATACTGAGTATTTGGGCCCAAATTATAGAGCTCGATTATTAAAAACATATCATTTAGTTTGAATTATTGGAAACCAAAAGTCCAAATAAAATTTTCATTATTTTTTAAATATGTGATTGTTAAAGCATGAGTTCAAGTAGAAAGAAAAGAAAAGAAAATCAAAGCAAAATTTTACATTCAAATACACGTACATTAAGCTTAGAGCCTAAAGTTAAACCTTCTCCTAAATTTAGGCTTGATTATACCATCTATTGAGCTATATTTTAACACTTATAGCAAAAAAAATTCATAATAACAAGTCTAATTCATCCTCTTGTAGTAAATACAAAGTAGGGAGCTGAACAAATTTACAAGCTTCCTTAAAAAATGACTAAACATATTGAGATAGTTATGTGAAACCCAACTAAGTAAAGGATTCATTGGCCTAAACTTGATAGATAGGCATGCCTATTTCTAAAATGTCTAATAAGTCACATAGTAAAATACCCTATGCCAAAAAAAATTTCATCACTTACAAATATAAGTAAAGATGATCAAAAGAAGAAAATGGATGAAAATAAACATAATTCCTAAAATTTTCAATTTCTAGAACTCCTAAATTTTCTATCAGTTCTAAAACTAATCAAGTTTCCAAAAACATTTGAATGAAATACAGAAAAAAAAATATATTAAAGGAAATATAAAGAATAAGAAAACAAAACAACCTTTCCTATTGGATAAGGCTCTACTGTCTCTTAGTCCTTACTCTATTCTGTCTTTATCAATTGACCAAAATCTAAGGTCCAGCAATCTTTTTGACTAATCTCATATTCCTTAACTTCTCTAAATTTATGTAAGCCATATGATAACCCATAAGTTATATTTTTTTTACACTTCCATTCCATATGTTAATAGGATTAGAATACTTTTTTTACAGTAACAAAAAACTTTGATGTTTGTGGTTTTTTTTCAATTGTTTTATTGATCAGTATAATTATGATTTTTTCAACCAATCTAGCTACTCAAGAAATAAGTAATAGTTCTATTTATCAATATATTCTGTCTTAACCCTCAATAATGAATTTTCCTTAGATTTGGCCACTTAATCAATGCATTTAACTTTATTTTTCAATGTTAATTACTATGATTGAAATTATGGTTCTTCTTTATGGTAATAATTACATGGATCATGATCAAAGATATTTGTGGTTTTTCCTGTACGATTTTTTTCAATATTGCAATGTTGTGTCAGCCTGGAAAGAGTTTTAAACTTACTTTGGTTCCTTTCTTCCCGACTTCTATATGATAACCTAATTTATATGATCATTGCTCAACTATACATCACAAGTAAATTTCGAAAATGGTCGCCAAATTTGACTCTCCATAATACCTTTAGGTCTTTTTATTACATTGTCAACAAAATGCATCATTTTCCTAGTGGGTTTTGGTTCACGTAATCCTAATCTTTTTAACATATTGTAAGGCATTACATTAATACTTTCTTGTAAAACCATTATTTCCTTATTAATGTAAATAATAATTATGTATGAAATGTTGAAACTCCTTGAGTCACCATCTTTGGTAGTATGATGTCTTGGAAGACTTTGTTGTTACCTTTAATTGATTTTAACTCCTCTTCAGATCTTCTTCGTACTCCTCTTAATAGTTTCTTCCTTCTTAAATTTCTAAAATAATCTAACAAAGTAAGGAATTCTCAATTTATACACCCTCAATGGTGACATTTCCTTACTCTCTTCTTCCTACTTAGTGTTGGTAAACTCTTTGCCTTTAAGGTAACCTCTTTCACATATTTCTTAGGGTTGAGCATTGCGTCACTAGTAGGGATGGCAATGGGTTTTCACCAGATCCATATCCGTACTACCCGACTCTAAAAAATGGATATAGATGTTAAAATATGGATTTTAAATAGATTTTAAATGGATGTTAAAAAATGGATGTGGATATGGATTTGGATATGGGTATAGTAAAAATCTGAACCGATGGATACCCATACCCGATCCGTTTTCAAATAGCAATATTTTTTTTTCAAATAGCAATATTAATTGGTACATATATAATTGTTTGCATCTTACCATCGTTATTAACGGAAAAGTAAATACTAAGAAATCACTTAACTTATTATTCCAATACGATTCGACGTAAGTAATCACTTAACAAGCGTTTAGATGGTAAGAAACTAAGAAATCACTTAACTTATTATTCCAATACGTAAACAACAAAACCTAACAAAAAAGTCCTAAGTAATCAACGTAATACGTAAACGTTCAAATTAGTCATCACTCATCAGCCTCGCCGCGATTTAACGTTCCAACTTCCAACTCCTAATCGTTGCCGTCTCAAGAAATCTCTGTTACGTTGCATTGCATGTGATTAATGCAACTAGTCATCACTCATCAGTCTTCATACGCACAAGGTCGTCAGTGACAGCTCGCAAGTCACAGGCTCACAGCTCGCAAGTCGCAACTCCCACGCACAACGACATAAGGTCATCTCGCATATACGCACAATGGCACAAGGTACCCACTTGATTGCAGAGCTATACACGCTATTTATGTGATAGTATATATTGCATAGGCAACACCGCAAGTCCGCAACAGTATTAGAGTTGTCTGGTGTTGATATCAGAAATAATAAATAGTCTGGTGTGAGGCTGCACTTGTCTAAATTACAAGTTATTTCTGCATTCCTATTTCCTACATTCAACGTCGTCCGACTACCAATACCATCAAATACTATTTATTATTTTTAATACTATTTATTATTTATAATGTCATCAACCAGTTACACTTGTTTAAATCCAGCTAACTCCTATACTTGTTTAAATCCAACTAATTCCATTGGATGGTTCCGTGACTGTATGTCGTTGGTTTATCAAAAATCCAGCTAAATCTGTGATCGTGAGTGATAGTGTGGAACCGATGGAAGAAGTTGAGAATCTCTCTAGTCCACCACCTCATGAAGAAGAGGAGATTGTAGCTATAGAATTGCGTAATCATGGTGCAACTAAAAGCAAGAAGCATACTTCTCTTGTGTGGCTAGAGTTTAATTTGGTGACTGTGAAAGGTGTTGATAAGGCTGAGTGTAAGCATTGCAAAGGGAAGCTTTCTGCTAAAGGTACGAACGGGACTTCACATCTGCGTGAGCATTTGAACAAGTATTGTCCAAAGAAACATTTAAGACTTGTTGGAGGCCAGAAAACACTATTAATTGGGAATGGGACTAAGTTTGATGAGAAAAAACATTGCAAACCTACAAATTTAGCCAGCAGTTCTCAAGAAGAGAGTTAGTTAATATGATTGTAATGCATGAGTATCCTTTGTCAATGGTTGATCACATTGGTTTCAGAAGATTTGTAGCGAGTTTAAGCAATGAATTTAGGATGATATCTCGTAATACATTGAGAAATGATATCCTAAAAAAAATTTAAGGGAAAAATCAAACTTGAAAAAAATGTTGGAGGATCATAGGTCCAGGATTGCTATCACTACAGACATGTGGACAGCTTCCAATCAAAAGAAAGGATACATAGTTGTGACCGGACACTTCATTGATGGAGATTGGGTTCTAAGAAATCGAATTCTAAGGTAATTAATTTTGTTAGATTTAACATGTTTCCTTTATGCAAATACTTTGTTTAATCTTTATCTTGGTTACCATATATAGATATAGTAATTTGCATGTTTAGTAATTAGTTCCTTTATACATGCTGAATATTAATTACTTAGAGAACCATTATGTGTTCTATATTTAAGTTGTAATAAATTTTTTATCATTTTATTTTATAGGTTTATATTTGTGCCATGCCCACATACAAAGGTGACTCTATTGAAATTTTTAGAGGAGTGTTTGTATGAGTTTAGCCTAGAAACCAAGATTTCTTCTGTGGTTGTGGATAATTGTAAAACAAATGATGCAATGATGAACCTTCTACATGAGAAGCTTGATGTCAATTCTCTTATATTAAATGAAAAATTTTTGCATATGCGATGTAGCGCTCATATATTAAATTTGATTGTCAAGGATAGTTTGGATTTCATGGGTGAAGGGTTAGAAAGAATTCGTGATTGTATTTCATTTTGGGCATCAACTCCTAAAAGGATCTAGAAGTTTGAGGATGTAGCTAAGTTTTTGAAAGTTTCATCTTCTAAAAAGTTGATTCTTGATTGTAAGACAAGGTGGAATTTTACTTATTTGATGCTTAAGACAGCTTTGCCATATGAAAGTGTTTTTAAGAGGTTGGAACGTTTGAATAGTCGATTGAAGTTTACTTTGCCTAGTGATGAAGATTGGAAGTTGGCGAACATTATTTGTGACAAATTGAGAATATTTTACAAGGTAACAGAGCTTTTTTCTGGAAGAAAATACCTCACTGCGAACTTGTTCTTTCGACATGTTTGTGAAATTAAGTTGAAGTTATTTAAGTGGATGTTGTCTGATTGTGATATTGTTAGAACTATGGCATTAAATTTGGTCGAAAAGTACGATGCATATTGGTTTCATGTGAATGGAATGCTAGTTATTGCTTCTATTTTGGACCCAAGAAATAAGATAGATTGCGTTGAGTTCTATTTTAGTGATATTTATGGAAGTAAAGCTAATATTGAGATTGAAAGGGTGAAGAGCTTGCTTTATGAACTACTGTTAGAATATCAGGACAAATATGCTTTGGAAAGTAGTAATTCAGTTGTTTCATCGTCTTCATGTGAGGCTACCAATCTTGGAAAACATCAAGCAAATTGTGGAGATAGCGATAATTTTTTCATGTATAAAAAATCAAAGAAAAGAAGGGTAAACTTAAGATCTGAACTGGACCATTATTTGAAGGAAGATACAATGCCTGAAAATAACTATTTTGACATTTTGGATTACTGGAAACAAGAATTCAAGTATCCAACACTAAGGATGATTGCCGAGATATTTTATCAATACCTATTTCTGAGTTGCTTGAAAGTGCATTTAACATGGGTGGTAGGGTTCTTAGTCCACATCGCTCAAGACTTCATGCTATCTTGTTGAAGCAATGATGTGCTTGCAAAATTGGATTCTTGGAGATTATTCAGGTAATACATATTTCCTTATTAATATTTGCAACATTTGTATTTGAAACTTCTTATATGTACAATTTTCATATTGAATTTTCCTTATAGATTCTGTTTTACAAAGTTCATATGCGATTGCTTCGATCTTTGAAGATGCTGATGCAAGCGAAGAGGAACCGGGTGAAATGATTGATTTGGTAATTCATTTTATTTCTCATCATTTATTTATTTTTATTTAAAATATTAAATTAACTTATAATTTGACTCTATTTGTTAACATATTTTATTTTCTTATAGGATGATAATAATGCAAATGATATGGAGATGGAGTTTTGAATGTTGTGGAGTTCACGCAAAGACAGTTTGAAGTTTTGGATGTTTCAATTTTTTTTAGTTATTGGTTGTGAAAAACATATGTTGTCTACTTATCTTTGCACTAGGCATTATGATTTTTATTATTCAAATTTTATAATTTTTTTAAGACATACAAATCAAAATCTTGACTTATTATTATTAAGTTAATTTTAATTTAGAGCGTTCGCAAAAAATTTGCTCTCCATATTTTCAATTTAGAAGTTATATTTTTATGTGCTATACAGCCCGATGGATATCCAAAAACCCGAATAACCCAATAGATTTGGATATGGGTAGTAAATCGTAAAAACCGATGGATATGGATATAGATATGAGTTGAGTCATAAAAAATAGATATGGATATGAGTTGAGTAAAACCCGAACCGAACCCTACCCATTGCCATCCCTAGTCACTAGACAAGATGGTTTCTGGTCTCTTTATGATCACCTTAATTAGTTGTCCTATCTAAGCTTTAAGATTTTTCATCGAAGCTTCATAATTTTAGAATTGAGAAGTAGTTACTTGCATAAAATATCTCATCAGATTTTTCTAGACTTGATTGTTTATTTTTTAAAAACAAGTTGCTAAAAATCTAGCAAGGACTGGTTAAAGCTTGTTGATTTCTGCAGGAGAATTCATATGATTTCTCTACTTTAAATTATAATTCATACTGTAGGTGACAAGCCCTATCTTAAAATTACTAGGTGGCTTGACTGGCACCCCACGATGTCCCTCCAGTTGATATCTGATCCAACTGGAAAGTTCTCGTGGAACTAAGCCTATTACCCTTTTTACCAAAAAAAGCCTTAACTTAAAATTAAAAAGATATAAGTAGTGGAGTTACAAATTTCGATAGCATAATGACTATATTTTAACCAATCCAAAATTTCAAAAGCTCTGTAAAAGTGCAAAACACTTTTATGATCATCTTAAAATCCCCATAACAAATTTTGGACTTTAAGTCCATTCACAAGCAATCTTAACAATCACTTCAATAATCTTAAAAATAAACTCAGACATATTCGTGCATTTAACTTTAAAACATTCATATACATGCATTCTTTACATAAAAAATATTCCAAAACATATTCATAAAGATGCAAATGTTCTCAAAAATATTTACAAGGAAAAGATACCTACACAGCAACACGTGATGAAGTTGACTAGTCGTGAGGTGGAGTCCCTACTACTAAAGCCCCTGATCATACACTGGGAGGTTTCATTTAAAAACATAAAAGAGAGTGTGAGCTAAACGAGCTCAATGAGTGCTAGAATTTCTATTCAAATCATATTTAATTATTTAAACCTCCCTAAAACAAATTTATCTCAATTTACATAATTCAATATTTAATATAAAACATATATGCTTCCTGAAATCAAGTTTCTCAAATCACTTTTCAAATAAATAGTGGAGGCACTAAAAATGTCATGAATTTCTTACACGATGTAGCCTATCACTAACTTCTTTACCATATGGTACCCTCAAACATTTGTTTCTAGCATTGCAATACACAATTTTGTATCTATAAGAGATGGTTTAGTATGCTCTATCATTGTTCTTCTTTATTCATCCATATTTTCAAGTTGTAATTTTTGTGTATAGATAAGTTCTTTCTTGTTTTGCTTCCTTAGATTATAATACAATGTTCTCTCAAGTTTTATACTTTTTTAGAAATACAAACTGTTAGCTTCTTGTCATACACCATAATCACTCTTAAAATCATATGTAAAAAAATAAAGAAAACCAAATAAAGTAAGATATAAAGAAATTTACTGAAAAAATAATAATAAAAGAAATATCATAAAAATAAAGTAAGAAAACAATCATACAAGATTTGATAAATAATTAGTAGGATTCCTAAATCTAGTTGCATCCCTAGTAATAACGTCAAAAGCTTAATGTGAGTTGTGTAATTACTAATTTACTTTGTATTAATATCGCCAATTTTTCCTATTACAAATATATCAGTCATTAAGTAAGAAAGCATATCTATCATTGGTAAGTGATATAATGGTAAGCAAAGGTCAAATCCTCCAAAGACGTGATATGGATAAAAAGTTAAACTTGATTAACTATTCTAAAGACAATAAATAGAGATGATGTTTATGGTTTTTGAATCATGAAATATAAAATAAGAATAACATATCTTACTTATTGCCAAGGAAATAAATAACAAGAAATTTGATAAAATAGAATGCAATTAAATAACTATACTTAGATGGGTACTTCCCTTAGTAGTACTTTGACTTTATGATTTAATTAACCTAGATTATATATATTCTTTACAGTGACATGGCTTCCTAGACATTGAAACTGCACTTTCTTGAATTACAGTAATCAACTCTTTAGTTTGTGAACTCATATCTCTATCATTGTTAACACCCATTTAAATGAATTTTAATTTATAAAATCCAAAAATATTTCTCCCTAATACTAGGAAGATCACATAGGTCTTCCTTAATTACCCATTTAACCCCCTTTTTCCATTCACTCATAGGTAGGCTATCTTGAGTCATTCATAGGTGAATTAAAATTAAATTTAGACTCGACTTAAACAAATCAACATTAAAACCAATAAAGATAGCTCTTAAAAATATATATCCCAGATTGTAAATTAAATTACTTTAGTCCATACAAAATAATCACTAGGTTTTCCCTATCTAAATATAAAAAATATTTACTAAAAACATATTCACAATAATAAAATTAAAAGAAAAAAGAGAAGTCATGGTAAAATAAATCTATATGAACTCTATAAGTTCATCAATATTTTCATATGTTGATATGATGGTTGGATCTTTATTCTATAGTGAAAATAGCTTTAAATTGATTACCTAAGGATTAGAGAAGCCTCATTGGGACAAGATGTTTCTTAGATATGTTACATTTAAAGGAAGACTAAATTCTCGATAAAAATTAAGGTTTCTACCCTTAAATATGTGTTCCTTATCTTAGGACATAATTTATGCTATAGTCATGGCCTATTCCATAAGCCTCTCTACTTCCTCTATATTAGCCATTATCTATGAAACAATCATATCTCCAAGTTGTGAATCTTACTAATTTTCTTGAAGATGAATACACGGCTTCCATCATAATCATGGCCTAGTTTATATCATTTGTTGCACTTAATCCTTTTAAGGTACAAACTAAAACATATGTGTGAGTCAGTTGTATTCTTTTAAGTATTACAAAATTTCCATGTTTTTACATAGAATTACTCAATTCTTGAATAATATCATCCTCATAAGATGTGAGTTTATTTCCTGTAAGGTTATTTCAATGGAATCTCCTTAGACATCATCGGTTCATCCAATTCTCATAACATCTCAAACCACAAGGGGGTGAGCCCACACTAGCCAAATGACAGAATCACCATTTGATTTCTTCAGAATAATTGTAGCTTCATCTCTCTAGTTTATTTTAAAAGAATAATAATCTCATTCAAGCTCTACAGATCAAGATATGAGTAAAATACCAAAGTATGTTTAGTAAACAACCAATTCATGCCCTTCCAATCGTTTCCCTCACCGCTCATCCATCAATCTTTTGAAATCAACACCAAAGGATGCCTATTTTTATGGAGAGGTAAAAATGTGTTAGGGATCTATTGGTTCAAGAATCACTTCATTTAGAGGTCAGATGATGAAGTTATGACCAAAAGAATCAAATATGATTATGTCCTTAATCATATTGTACCTATCTTGGGACAATTGGCATAACTTTTATATAGACCACAAATTAAGGTTATTTTAGGACAGTTTTAAAGAGGACTTGATATCTACAAATTTCATGACTTGAAGAGATATTTTCTCATCTAGAAAGTCAAAATTGCAAATTTTCAAAAGTGTACAATGTATGTTCGTTAAATAGACATACACTTGTACCTAACGGACATTCACGAGGTGCGAGCATTTTCTAGACCCATAAAGATCCGTTTAATAGACATGAACTGGATGGGGGCATTTTACGCTCGAGAAGGTCTATTTAATGGACCTAAATGAAGTAAATCACTTGTTAATATAGACTTCACATAAAGTATACGAAATACACAAGAAAGGAGGTTGAATTGTGTACTCTTTTAAGAATACAAAACTTTTGATATTTCTTGAAAACGTTTTCAACTATCAAATGAATACCAAAGATAATATACTAAAGTAGCTACGTATTTGAATCATAAATAAAATTTCTACTCATCTAACAACAAGAAAATTAAAGTGTAAGGTTAGAGAATAGACGTTGTGATTTTATACTGGTTCACCCCAATCCTTGGGCTACGTCTAGTCCTCAGAGTTCGTCTGAGATTTCACTATACTCTTCAACTTTACAAGTATTCTTTCTTCCCTTTCAGAGCCTCTTCAGATCTCTTACACAAAGTATTCTTTCTGCTATCTTAGCCTCTTCAGGCTCTTAACTTTTTCTTTCTCTCGCTTAGAAAGTTATTGTGAGCTTTTTGTTACAATAGCATTTGCTCTCTTATATCACACTTTGAATACAGAATTTTTCTAAGTATGTAAAACTTAAAACTATTCAGTCTTCGACTAGGACTAGAATTTATAGCCTAAGTCTCCAACTTTTTTTAAAATATTGCTTCTTGTTTCTTTTAGAAACCGTTATTTAATTGAGTTCTGTAACTAACTCCAATTAACTAACTATCTAACGTACTAGAATATTTTCTTTTCTGTATCGTCTGTGTTTTGCTTCTTCTGTGATGACGTGTCGTCTGTGTTTTGCTTCTTCTATGATCACATGTCGTCTGTATTTTGCTTCTTCTGGGTTTTGCTTCTTTTGTGATGACATATCGTCTATGTTTTGCTTTTTCTATATTTGCTGCTTCTGTGATGATGTGTCGTCTGTGTTTTTCCTTTTTTTCGTTTTGCTTTTTTTGTGATGACGTATCGTCTGTGTTTTGCTTCTTTTGTATTTTGCTTCTTCTAAAATGACTATAAGATACTTATATTTTTCTGCACACTTAACACACTTATCAAAACAGTTCATTTATTTCTAATAATATTATTATTTGATTGTCACCGAAATAAATGGACGTGAAGTCTTCTTGACTTAACAATCTCCTCCTTTTTGAAGATAACAAATAATCATAATTTTAGAAAGATAAAAATAAATAAACGAATATTATTAAGACGACGAATAAGAAGACAACAAAAGAGATGCACATGCATATTTGAAATACATATATGATATAAAAACTTTGTAGTCGTTTCTATCTTCTCTTCTTGTCTCTGGTCTCTCCATATATTATCTTTATTCTGCTCTTCTCCCCCTATTTGTTATTAATAAAAAATTTTAACGAAGATGCTTCATGATTTCAGAAAACATTTGTTGACTATTAGTGCGGATCATCTTGAGGTCTTGTTCAATAGTAACTCGTAGATAAGTTACTTCCTCATGAAGATCACCTACTGAGTCACTCAGGTCATCAACCTTAGTATGAATTTTCTCAATTTCTTTTACTAATGCTTCCTGAATTTCCTTCTGTGTGTGACTGACTTTCTCCAAAACAACAGTAGAATCTTGTTGAGGTGTACTCGGTGGATGGAAGTTTTTAGCAACAGATAATTCTGAAGGTAAAACATCTAATTCTATGATTTTGATAATAGGAGGTTTGAATGTTTGTTTTCCTTCTGGGAGATCAAGATCATCAGGTCTAGGTAGTTTTGAAACTGGTTGTCTAATAAGGTGTAATACTTCTTTAATTGAAGATATAAAACTTAAAGGTCTAAAATGCATGAACAGATGCACAAAGGTCTCTAAGTTGAAATTGATACCTTCAACCATGATAGTTATATACTGTTCTTTTGTAACTCTTCCAACTACCTTGAAAGTTGCATCTATGGCATAACCTCCACACTGACTTTCTAATGGTTTTGAGATATGATGTGAGACATAGATACCTCTAAGTTGAACTGCATTGCATGCCTCATATATGTTCTTCACAGTTGTTTGAATTTGATCTTTTGTAAGATCATCTTTATTTCCTTCAGGGAACATCTTCTTTTTCCCTTTTTCTTCATTGCGTGCAATATTTGAAGATCTCGGTTGTATATCTGGCACAATTTTGATCAATGTTCTACTTGTGATCGGATAAATTATGTACCGATCTTTGAACATCTTCATTGCATATGGTTCTTACTTTTCATCTTGCAGAATACCATATAATCTTCTTTCTTCATGATTTAATAGATGTATTGATCGATCATTGATCAGTATGGGTTCGATTTCTACCTTGATGACCTTTTTCAAAGGTTCTCTTATAATAATTGAGCTTCTACTTCAAACGGGTACTGATTCTTCTATAACCTTCATTCTCAAATCCTTCTTGCTGATAGGTTGAGAAGGATTGTAACGTGCTAATTTGTGTTCAAATGACTTTGTCTTCTGTTGAACATCAAATGAAGTATTCTTTTTCTGACTGGTCTTCAGCTTTTTATGTTCTTCTGCCAGTCTAGAGGAAGTTGTTGTTGAGGCTTTTTTCTTTCAAACACTAATGTTCTCTTAATTTCTGTCTCTTTAGTTGATTGTGCTGATTGACTTTGCAAAATTGAGACCAATGATCTAGTAACCTGAAGTGCTTTCTCTGGCTTTTCAGAATCTTCACCAAGAGTCAAACCTTTCTGTTTCTTCTGTTCTTGTTGATGTAAGGTTAATAATCTTGGTGACCTTCTTGATTGTTTAGATTTTTCTGAATGGAGTGTCTCTCCCTTTCTCTTCAATGACACTTGTTGTAAAGACTGTTTAACCTAGCTTTCTTCTCTTTGTGAAATCATCTTAGCTTTTATTGATACATCTGACGATTTCTCTTTCTTTTCTTCTATAGATGTTCTTCCTATGGGTTAAGATTTTGTCTTTCCTGCGGGTGTAACACTTTCACTCCTGCTTCGTCTGACAATATGCTCCCCCTCAGCCCTTGCTTTTGGCATAGAACTTATATACGCCTTGTCTTGAATCTTTAATCCCATTCTACTAATAGTGGTCGCATTAATGATGCTTTTCACATCCATCTTCATCTTGTTTCCTCTATCAAGAAGAATTCCGAATCTCTAAAGATCCTTGTTAGCAGATCCATACTGTGAGGAACTAAAATCTCTTCAACTTCATCGTACTTCAAAATTAAGTACAGAAGATTAATAGGTTGATGATTAAGTATATAAAACAAACATTGTTCATCTATCGACGTCACAACGTTCTTCAAGCCTGATCTTGGTAGAACACAATGAAAAAGTAGAGCATGTAGAATCCTAGCCTTCGGAACAAGAGATGACTCCTTTTTGTCTTTTGGTTCACTACTTCATATAGTTGTCGATTGATGTGTGCCTTGTCTACAATGCCTTGAGTCATCCATTTTGTGTTATGAGACAGCTTTGCTCCAATACATGGACACTCACTAATTTTCTCGATTAAATCCAGTGTCACGATAACCACCAATCTATCTACCATTGATACTAAGGTATCGTCTACCACTTTTGCATTCTTCCAAAACTCATATAACTCATTCAGATAGACTGTTTCACGAACCTGAAAGAAATTTTTCCATCCAACAGCTTCAATTTCTAGTTCAATGTCCATCCAGTTCTGCTTCAAAGAGTTAAAATCATCATATCTTCCATAGATCATAGATTGCTTCATTTGTGATCTGTAATCGATAAAAACTAAACACACAAATGTATTTCATTCAAAGTAATGATGTTAGTATCTGAAGATAAGAATGTGAACGGAAGGAACTTGATGCCAAGAACAGAGTAATGAAACATTTTGATTGAGAGCATTATAAAAGTCGATTTCAGAGAATTTTAGGAATATTCTAGAGTAAGTGATATTTTATAATCATGAGAAGATTTCCCTCTAATAGCTTCTCTTGAAAAGTTACCGTTTAAGACTTACTGTTACTGTTTACTTAAAAGCTTACAACTTTTATCTTCTTCGCTTGCGAATCATCTGGGTCATGACATGTTAGACGATTGGTCATTCAACATTACCATATTCAAGTTTTGTCTGATTTCTTTGAATCTATCTTCATTCAAAGGTTTAGTGAAGATATCCACCCATTGATGATTTGTCTCAACAAATTGTAGATTAACGATTCTCCTCTATACATAGTCTTGTAGAAAATGATGTCTAACTTCAATATGCTTTACCCTCGAGTGTTGTATTGGATTCTTCGATAGATTGATAGCACTTATGTTGTCACAAAAGATTGAAATTTGTTTTTTTTTGTATTGAGTAATCTTCTAACTGATACTTGATCCATAACGTCTGTGAACAACAACTTGCAACTGACATATATTCAGCTTCTGCAGTAGATAGAGCAATTGAACTTTGTCTCTTACTTGACCAAGAAACTAGATTATGGCCAAGAAAGTGACAACCTCCACTTGTACTCTTCTATTAATCCTATCTCCAGCGTAATCAACATCACAATAGCCAATTAACCTGAAATCTTTACCTTTCTCATATATTAAGCAAAGATCAGTAGAACCTGACAAATATCTCAAAATTCTTTTAACAGCAATATAGTGAGATTCTATAGGATCTGCTTGAAACCTTACACACAAATAGAAACTAAACAGAATATCAGGTCTGCTTGTCGTAAGGTAAAGTTGAGAACCAATAATTCCTCTAAAGAGAGTTTTATCAACTTTCTTACCTACTTCATCCTTAGATAAAAGGTTTGAAGGATGCATAGGAGTTGACATAGGTTTCACCTTATCTATTTCATATTTAACCAACATTTCTTTGATATATTTATGTTGATGACTAAAAAATTTCTTTGGTTTGCTTAATTTGTAAACCAAGAAAGAATTTTAATTCACCCATCATACTCATTTCAAATTCACTTTTCATCGATTCTCAAAATTAGAACATAACTTCTTAAGTTACACCAAAATAATATCATCTACATATATTTGTACTATGATGAAATTATTTTTAATACATTTTCTAAACAAAGTCTTATCTACATGTCCTCTACTAAAAGTATTTTCAATCAAAAAGGAACTTAGACGATCATACCAAGCCCAAGGTGTTTGTTTCAAACCATACAAAGCTTTATGAAGTTTATAGATATAATCTGGCTTATTAGAATCTTCAAAACCAGGAGGTTGCTTTACATAAATCTCTTCATCTATAAAACCATTCAAAAAGGCACTTTTCGCATCCATTTGAAACAAATTTATATCATGATAAACAGTATATGCAAGCAAAATCCCAATAGCTTCTAATCTAGCTACAGGAGCATAGGTTTCATTATAGTCTATTGCTTCTTGTTGATTATAGCCTTGAGCTACTAATCTAGCTTTGTTACGACTTACTCTACCTGACTCGTCTAATTTATTTTTAAAAACCCATCTAGTTCCTATGATTGACTTTTTCGAGGGTCTGGGAACTAAAGACCAAAATTTATTCCTTGTAAATTGATTCAGCTCCTCTTACGTGGCTAAAATCCAAGCTTCATCATGAAGAGCTTCATCAATTTTCTTAGGCTCTAATTCAGAAGTAAAAGTTACATTTGCTTCTCTTCTAAATTTAGACCTAGTTGTCACACCTTCTAAAGTTCCACCTATAATTAGATTTTTCAAGTGCGAGGATTTATACCTCCATTCTTTTCTCAGACTAAGGTTTTCATGAGTATCTTCTATTTTATCTAGTGGAGCATCTAATGGTGATAAGTCTACATTATCAACCAAGAGAACTGATAGGGTTTCATTATCAGAATCATTTCTTCTATCTAGTTATGAACCATCATCAAATTTGACATGCATAGATTCTTCAACAGATTTAGAAGCAAGATTATAAAACCTATAAGCTTTAGAAGACAATGAGTATCCTAGAAAAATTCCTGACTTGATCTTAAAATCAAATTTATCCAATATTTCTTTTGTATTCAATATAATACACTTGTAACCAAACGGATGGAAGTAAGAGATATTTGGCTTCCTTCCTTTCTATAACTCATATGGAGTTTTATTTAATCAAGGTCGCAAAAGTATTTTATTTTGAATATAACAAGCTATATTTACAGTTTCTACCCAGAAATATTTAGGAAGATTCATTTCACAAAGCATGGTTCTTGTCATTTCCTGAATCATCCTGTTCTTTCTTTCTACAACTCCATTCTGTTGTAGAGTTCTAGGAGCATAGAAATTATGAAAAATTTCATTCTCTTCACAAAACATTCTGAATTTTTTATTTTCAAATTCACCACCATGATCACTTCTAATTCCAACAATAGAAATTCCTTTTTCATTTTGTAACTTTTTGAAAAGAACTTTAAAACATTTAAAGGACTCATCTTTATGTGATAAAAATAATATCCAACAAAATCTAGTGAAGTCATCATCAATTACGAGACCATACTTCTTTTCGCCAAGACTTAATGTTCTAGCTGGACTAAATAAATCTATATGTAACAATTCTAGAGGTCTAGACGAAGCTACAACATTTTTAGAAGAAAAAGATGTTTTAACCTGTTTTCCTTTTTGACAACTCTCACAAAAGAAATCTTTGTTAAGACTTATTTTTGGTAAACCTCTTACCAAATCATGTTTAATCAACTTGAAAATATGCTTAAAACTAAAATGACCTAGCTTTTTATGCCAAATCAGTTTTTCTTCATTTGTTGATATAAAACATGAAATATTTTGACTTTGCAAATCTTCTAAATTAATCTTATAAAGATTATTTTGTCTTTTGGCAGAAAAAAATATGGAACCGTCCTTATTTTTGACTACACAAGAATTTTGATTAAAAGATACTTCAAAGCCAAAATCACATAATTGACTTACACTAATCAAATTATGCTTTAAACCTTCAACTAGCAGAACATTGTCAATAGATGCAAAGCAATCTTTACCGATTTTACCGATTCCAACTATTTTCCCCTACTGGTTGTCTTCAAAAGTTATTGATCCTCCCTGCTTATTTTGAAGGTCTAAAAACATAGACCTTCTTCCCGTCATATGTTGCAAGCATCCACTGTCCAAATACCATTTGTGCTGGTTGCTTTTTCCAAGGAAGGAGATCTGCAGTAGATATTATGTTCTTTTTAGGTACCCAGATTTGTTTGGGTCCTTTGGGGTTACTCTTATAATTATTCATCGAATGATAATAAGAAGACTGTTTCTTTTTCTTTCTGTAAGGAACAAAACTCTTATTGTAACGAATATTGCTATTAGTAAACCCTAAACCACTCTTATCATTAGGGTGTCTATATCTTCCAATCATGTCATTCATGTTTTTCGTACTTTTAGTAAAGGTTTATAAATTTTCTAAAAGATTATTAATCCTTTGTTTCAACTGACTAATTTCCTCATATCTATCTATAGTTACTTTCTTTTTCACATCGTCTACTTGTTTCTTAAGGCAGAGGTTTTCTTTCTCTAACACTTCCGCGTTCTTCAAGTTTTCTACAAATTTCCTTTTTAAAGCTCTATATTGCTTTAATATAGCATGTGAATCTTCTAATAGCTCTAAATATGCTTCTTGAAGTTCATTAAGATTAGAAGTTACCTCATCGTCACTTTCTTTTTCAGCCACTAAGCATATATTTGCTTATACTGATGCTTCTGAATTGGAATCATATTCGGATGACTCCAAATCTTCCCAAGTTGCCATCATGCTCTTTTTGTTTTCTTTATTTTTCTTTTGTTTTCTTTTGAGCAACGGACATTCAGACTTTTAGTGTCCTGGTTTGTTGCACTTGTAACAAATGATAGAGGTTTTCTCGTTCTTGACTTCGTCTTTGCTATTTTTCTTAAAAGAAAAGTCTTTATTTCCCTTTGCTTTCTTTTTCCACATTCTTCTAATCTTTCTTGAAATTAAAGATAGTTCATCATCATCTTCACTTGAATCTTGATCAAATTCACTGGTATCATCATTCTTGATTTCTTCAATCTTCAATGCTTTTGACAATGAACTTCTATTTTTCTGAATCTTGTGATTCTTCTGACCAGCCTTTAATGCTATAGATTTGTCTCTTCTAGGTTTATCTTCTGCATCAAGCTTTACTTCATATATCTTCAAAGAACCAAGCAATTCATCCAGCTTTAATTTGCTCAAGTCCTTGGCTTCTTGTACTGCATTAAATTTGGGTCTCCATATTTTAGGCAAACTTCTGAGAATCTTTCTGACATGGTTTTGATTATCATAGATTCTCCCAAGAGCTTTAAATTCATTAACGATAGTTTGAAATCGTCCAAACATTTGATCAATAGACTCATCTTCTTTCATCTTGAACAACTCATATTAATGTACAAGAATACTACTCTTGGACTCTTTCACCTAATTTGTGCCTTCATGTGCGATGGATGAAGTGTCCCACATCTCCTTTGCAGTTTCTAATCCATGAACTTTATCATATTCACTTCTGCTTAAAGCACAACTCATAAAGAACTTGGCTTTTGAGTTTAATTGAAATCGAGCTTTTTGATCAGCTGACCATCTAATACGAGGAATGATATTTCCTTCATCATCTACTGGTATGTATGGTCCATTCTCGATGATATCCCAAAGATTAATATGTGTGGATTCTATAAAGAGCCGCATCCTGTCCTTCCAATAATGATAATCCTCATCATTAAATGCAGGAGATCTTGTGACCGAGGCATCTTCAACTGTAAAAACATGAGATTCAACCATAGATCTTTATCCTCACTTTGTAAAGGTGGTTCTTGGAAACCGAGCTCTGATACCAACTGAAGTAAATCACTTGTTAATATAGAATTCACGTAAAGTATATGAAATACACAAGAAGGGGGTTGAATTGTATAATCTTTTTTAGAATACAAAAACTTTTGATATTTCTTGAAAAACTTTTTCAACTATCAAATGAATACCAAAGATAATATACTAAAGTAGCTACATATTTGAATCGTAAATAAATTTTCTCTACTCGTCTAACAATAAGAAAATTAAAGTGTAAGGTTAAAGAATAGATTTATACTGATTCACCCCAAACCTTGGGTGTTGGGCCCCGAAAATTTTTTTATTTATCTGAATTAATTATTTATTTATTGATTTATGGATTTATTCGTTAATTATTTTATTTTGCCTTAATTGATTTAATTATGTATTTATATAAATATTTTTATGTTGGGCTTGGGATTTGAAGTTAGGAATTAATTGAAGGCTTGGATTTAATATTGGAAAGTATGGGCTTTAGGAATGAATGAATAAGAGGAGGAGGATTAGAAATTAATGGGTGAGGTGTAGTGGGCTTGAGAGGAGGAGGAGAGCCCAAAGGACCTTAGGTGAGAAGCCAAAACTACATAGTTTTGGTGTAGGATGAGTTAAATGAATTAAAGAAGATGGAAAGGAGAGGAGAGTATCGAAAATTCTAGAAGAGAAGAGAGAAAAACGTGAGCTAGAGGAGAAAGGAAGAGTGGTCGGCCAAGGAAGAAAGGAAGAGAGAAAAATCGTGGGAGGTTTGTGGAGAAGAAGAAAGAAGGAGAAAAAGAAGAGAAATCAAGTGAGAAAGGTAAGCTTTCATCTTTCTTAAGTTAGGTTCAAGAATGGTGTAAGATGGAGGTTAGGGTTGAGTAGAGGTTGACGAAAGATAGGAAAGAAAAGTGGGATTAAGTGGATTTTGTGATTTCTAAGCTAGGGTTTGATTATTCTAGCTTAAATGAGCCATGGGTAGGTTAGGTTAAGGTTAATGTTAGTTTTCCTTTAATTTCTGAATATTATGACCTTTCCTATGAATTTAGAAATTGATTGGAGACGTGTCTTGTTTGAAGGAACTCAAGAAAACCCTACCAAGACAAAGAGCAAGGGCAATCTTGACTTGGATTCGGCGATAGGTGGGTAACATTTTATAGTTGTTGTGTAATGGGCAAATGCCCAATGTGTGCTATCTTTGATAATTATGTGCATATTGACATGTATTTTCCTTGGATTTGAAAGTAAAGTGTGAAAATATGATGATTAGAAAGAATGAAAGAAGCATAGAATGCTAGTCTTGTGCTTGAATATGTGATCATAAATTGGTTGTGATTGGGCGAGAGAGAACCTACTTCGATAAGTCACGTGCACGTTGACCCCCCTTGCCTCCTCCCGGTAGCCCGTTTGTGGCCCACGAGATCCGAAAATGGATTCGTTGTGTTTACGATAAACTTCGGTTTATTCGTTGTGTTTATGGAACTCTCGAGCCTATTGTGTGCATTCTAGTCTTTAATTGTGTTTATGATGCATAATATGTGTTTGATTTATATAAATTCTCATGTTATGCCTTAGGTGATGATTGTGGGTTATTTGAGCTTTATATGATAAATTGTGGTTGTTTCGGATTGTTAATGATGTGTTGTGTGGCTCATTGCGCGATGGCTATAAACATGTTAGCCATTGAGCCATGTTAGCTCACCCCATTCTCCCTCCTCAGGTGCAAATTCAAGTTGAACTTGGAACCTTGTAAGGCATCGGACAAAAACTCCAAGAACTCTAGAAACTTTTGATTTAAGTTAGTAACTAGCTTTTGGAATAGCTTTGTAAGCATATTGATCATTGAACATCTCATCTTTTGTATTTTGTACTTGATCTTGATGAATATGTCAATTTGTAACCAAAGCTATGCATGAATCTTTGTTATGATTTGGATTGTGAATGAGAGCTCTAGTACTCTCCATATTGTGAAAATGTTGATTTCCGATCTGTGTATGGCCTTGAAATAGTATGTGTATGATTATTTTTTATTTTTGAGTTGTTGCTGGGTTTTTAACTTTGGGAGAGCTCGTTGGAAAAATTGCTATGAGTTATGTGCTGTTGAAGGTCTGAAATTTCTGGGTTGATATAGGTCGTATGAGATCTTTTAGATTCATGGAGAGTGGTAGGCGAGCTGTAGGACTCTCGCAGGATGATTTATGAGCCATTTATGATGAGTTAAATTGGTAGGTATGAGTCGTTGGTTTTAAATGCAGGTGCTGTCCAAGTGACAGATTATCAGGCAGAGCTTTGAGTCCACTTTTGACCCTCGTAGAGTTGGAATATAGGTTGGTGGTCTTCATGAAAGTTGTAGATAATTCTTTTACCTTTCCATAGACACTAAGTTTGTTAAATTTAGAGTTCTGGGTCAAAAGTTATGGAGGTTGCAAGTTCTGGTGCTGTTAGGGAGAGCTAGTCGATCGGCCTTTGAGTAAAATTTGGATTCCCTTAGTGGCCGAAATTGTCTTTAAATCCTTCTTAAAAAACGTAGATTTTTCTTCTAGCTTTCCAACGCTTCCGACCGTGTCTGATTTGGAGCTCGGAGTCAAAAGTTATTGAGGTTAGAAGTCTGATAGGTCGGATCGCCGAGCAGGTCGCTCGGCTCGGCACACGAGCGCCCAAGGTGCTCGGCAGGCCGAGCGAGGCGAGCGACGGGCTGGTTGCTCGCCCATGCAGGCGGGCGAGCGCTGGTCACTCGCCCGGTCGCTCGCCCATGGGGGCGAGCGATGCCGCTTCAACCATGCCGAAAACAAGCTCAAGCGTTGGGGGCTCTGGTTTGGCGGTGATCCCTCTCCCTTCTTTTGGCCATAACTTTTTACACAGACCTCCGATTGACCCCATTTTTGAAGAGATGGATTCTTTAGAACATTTTCTATCTTTCTAAACCTAATTTACCAGTATTGCTTTTAAATTGAAAAAGGTGGTTTGAAACAAAGTGTGGAGGCTCACTGATCATGTCTGAATATACTTCACTAATTTTAAATATCTGGAGCTATAGGGCTCGGATCGAGGCGATTATTGTTTTAAATGAAACTAGAGACATAAATCTACACTTTTTATGAAGGAGCCGATCAGTAATTCAGCCTCTAAAGTTTTCAAATTTTGACATGAAGTCGGTAGAGGAATTTGTTTTCTTTATTTTCTTTAAGATAGTATTTTTGCCATAACTTTTCATTTCTAATCCGAATTGAGCGATTTCAGTGGCGTTAGAATCGTGAGATCATGAGGAACATTTTTATTAAAATCAATCCCAAATTTTCTATTAAAAGTTTCTCTATTTGTGGTCGGTATGTGTTCTGGTTTGGGTCTTCCATGCTTATATGGGTCCTAATGTTGGGCCTCGGAGACGGGTCCAACATTGTTTAATATCGAGCTTAGGTTTCACTCCTAGGCTTTTGTTGTGATATATGACTAAATGTTTGCATTATGAATTTATGGTTTGCATTAAGTGACATGCATCTCATGCATACATATAGGAACTACGATTGAAAAGAAATGTAGCTAATCAGTAAATGTTTTCATTGAAGGAGTAAGATGTCACCTCGTAGAAGGACATGAGGAGTTCTGCAAGGTTCTATTGCACCTGACTCTCCACTGAGAGAGGAGAGCACGGATGAGTCCGTAGCCCCGGGAGTGGCCGCAATGAGGCTTCTCAGGCGAGTAGTAGGAGCCCTTCGATCTCGGACTCGAGTCGCTTAGTCGGCCTGAGCAAGTGCACTCTGGACACTGAGACTCTTTCAGGCATTTACCCAAGCCTTTGTTCAGGCTATGGGTCAAATGCCCCAGGCTTCTGGTTCGGCCCCAGCTAAGAGGGGGAGACAGTTTGACAAGCTGAGGAAGTATGGAGCGGTGGATTTCCACGGGACCACAGACCCCGAGGAAGCTGAGACCTGGTTGAGGAAGACTGAGAGGGTTTTGGATCAGATGGAGTGCGAGGATGATGAGAGAGTAGTTTATGCTGCCAGTCTGCTTCAGGGTGATGCCTTGCATTGGTGGGAGACTGTGCTGGGGAGTCAGACAAGACCAGTAGGGTTGACATGGGGAGACTTCCTAGCTGGTTACAGAAAGAAGTATCTGTCTGAGGTGTACATTCGTGATAGAGAGTTTTGAGTCTCACCCAGAGAGATGATTGTTGCTGAATATGGCCTTGGGTTCGCAGATTATTGAGGTATGTTTGGTGATGTTCATGAGGCTGCCAAGTATCGCGGTTTGAGTCGGACTACACTAGCTATCGGAGAGAAGGTGGTAGTCAGCGAACTTTGGCAACTTTCAGCACTGTTGAAGCGGCTCGAGGTTGAGAATATTGAAAACATCAAGAGTGCGATTAGCGAAAAGAGGAAGGAAGAGAGCGATTCGGGAGGGAGGTGGTACTTCTATACCGAGAGAAGTGCTTAACCTTTCTGTGCATTCGAGGAGAGGAGCACCGTGGAAGCCGGCTGACCGATGAGGACTTCTCTTGTTTCTCACCAAGCCTCAACGATGGGCGGCGATAGGAGAGGAGATGGGAGAGGCCACCTCTTCCTAAGTGTGAGCTCTGTGGGAGGTATCATAGAGGAGAATGTTTCAGAGCATCAGGAGCATGTTTCAATTGTGGACAGAGAGGACACATAGCCAAGCAGTGTCCTAAACCGGACAAAAGAGAGGGATCACAGATGCAAGCTTCCAGAAGGACAGAGGCAGTGGGACAGAAAGCTGTGACTGAAGTGGGTAGCTCTGGTGTACCTAAGAGAGCTTATCCTCCAGACAGATCTAGGGGGCAAGCACCAGCTAGAGTGTTTGGTATGACTCGAGAGGAGGCAAAGACAGCTCCAGAAGTGGTGACGGGTATGATTAAATTGTTTGATGATTGTGTTCTTGCTTTGATTGATCTAGGTTCTACCCACTCTTTTGTGTCGTCGGGTAGAATTGTATGTGGTAGAGTCTTGAGCCCATTGGATACTCCGTGATGGTGAGTACTCCAATCGACCGGTTATTATTGTCGGTCAGTGTATAGAGGCGTGAGATAGAGATTAGTGGAGGAAGTTTGTGGTGGATTTGATGCCTTTGAAGATGGGAGGATTGGATGTGATCCTAGGTATGGATACTTTAGAGAAGTATCATGCCAACTTAGACTGCAAGCAGAAGACAGTGAAATTCGAGCTAGAGGATGGCAGAAAAGTGGTATTCATGGGAGATAGAAAAGTCAGCCCGCCTCAGATTGTTTCGGTTATGGTAGCGGAGAGAATGAAGAGTAAGGGGTGTGAAGCGTATTTGGCCTATATGTTAGACGCGGAGGCAGATAGAGGGAGGTTGGAGGATATTCCTATAGTCAAGGAATTCCCGGACGTCTTCCTCGAGGAATTGTCAGGACTACCTCCTCCTAGGGAAATTGAGTTTCCCGTTGAGCTTCTTCCAGGCACTACGTCGATTTCGATTCCGCCTTACCGGATGGCTCCGGCAGAATTGAAGGAGCTTAAGGAGCAATTGGGGGATCTTTTGGAGAAGGGTTACATTAGGCCGAGCTCTTCGCCTTGGGGAGCTCCAGTTCTCTTTGTGAAGAAGAAGGATGGGTCGTTGCGGATGTGTGTGGATTATAGGAAGTTGAATCATGCCACCATTAAGAATCGATATCCGCTCCAAGCGTAGATGATTTGTTTGATCGATTCACAGGGCGAGAGTCTTTTCAAGATAGATTTGAGATCGGGTTATCATCGGTTGAGGATTAAGGAGACCGATGTGTCAAAAGACCGCTTTTAGGACGAGGTATGGCCACTTTGAGTTTTTGGTTATGCCTTTCGGTTAACGAATGCTCCTGCAGTCTTTATGGATTTGATGAATAGAGTTTTAAGTCTTTCCTAGATCAATTTATCATTGTCTTTATTGATGATATATTGGTCTATTCTAAGAGTGATGAGGAGCACGAGGATCAATTGAGGGTTGCTTTGGAGACTTTGAGAAAGAACGAGTTGTATGCCAAATTCGATAAGTGCGAATTTTGGTTAAGGGAAGTGGTATTTCTGGGGCATGTGATTTCAGAGCATGAAGTGCATGTGGATCCGCAAAAGATAGAGGATGTGGTTAAATGGGAAGCACCTAAGAATGTGGCTGAAGTAAGAAGTTTCTTGGGACTAGCTGGATATTACAGGAGGTTCGTGGAGGGCTTTTCTTTGATAGCTGCTCCACTTTCCAAATTGACGAGGAAGAATCAGAGATTTGAGTGGACTAAGGAGTGCCAGAGTAGTTTTGAGGAATTGAAGAATAGGCTTACTACTGCACCGATTTTGACATTACCCTATGGTGATGATGGATACATTGTGTACAGTGACGCTTCTAGGAAGGGTTTAGGGTGTGTATTGATGCAAGGAGAGAAAGTGATTGCCTATGCTTCTAGGCAATTAAAGCCTTATGAGATGAACTACCCTATTCATGACTTGGAATTGGCTGCTATAATTTTTGCCTTGAAGATTTGGAGACACTACTTGTATGGAGTTACTACTAGAGTATTTGGACCATAAGAGCCTTAAGTACTTGTTGACTCGAAAAGAGTGAATTTGAGGCGAGGCGATGGTTAGAGTTATTAAAAGATTATGATTTGGTGATAGACTACCATCAGGGAAAGCTAATGTTGTGGCTGATGCATTGAGTAGGAAGTCCACTATGGCACATGTGGAGCAATGTACCTTCCTCACAAGGAATTAGCCGACTTGATGTGTCATTGAGGCAAGTTGAGCTTGTTGTATTTTGGCAAAATTCATAGTGAGACCCGGTGTTGAGGGAAGATCAAAGAATTACAGGAGCAGGATGAATACTTGAGTAAGCTTAGAGGAGATAAAGATGGCAAGCCCTCTGATGTAGAGGTAAAGGAAGATGGATTGATGGTTGTGGGTGAGAGATTGTGTGTTCCAGACGTGTTAGAGTTGAAGGATGAGATCCTTGATCAGGTGCATAATGCTCCTTATGCAATGCACCCAGGAAGTTCTAAGATGTATCGGGATTTGAAAGACCATTTCTGGTGGAAAGGAATGAGGAAAGATGTGGCAGAGTATGCTAAAAGATGTTTAGTGTGTCAACAAGTTAAAGCTGAACACCAAGCACCTTCAGGCAAGCTTAATCCTTTGCCGATTCCGGAATGGAAATGGGAGAAGATTGTTAGAGTAGTGCCCTAAAGGCAATCCCCTTTAGCGCATTTTGTTCATAGTCATGTACAGACTTTATGAATAAATAAAGCAAGGCATATTTCATTTATTTGATATTCATTTTATTATGAATTGATAATGATCTTTAATCAAATTAATGAAGTCCCTGATACATGACATAGCATGAAAGAAATTATGATGCGATCATACTACTGAGATTCCTATCATGTGCAATTATGTCAATATCTAAATTATCCCTAGTCATAGGATTAATGAGACTGGACATCGTTAATCCGGATAGACTAGCACATGTCAAACTCCTTGATTGGATCAAGCAGTGGATCTCAGAAAACTGTAAATATTGAGATATTTGGATTTGACATGTGGATGCTTACTAGTGGTAGTAAGTACATTGGATGACTGCTATGAGATCATCACATGGATGTCTATACAAATGTCGATGATAATCTCATCATGCGATGGTGCAAGTATCCTTAGACTTGAGGTACTCAAGGATATCTTGAGTCTTGATTACGTACTTTGACTCCATTCCTTGTTGCCTTCGTAGGTCGCTCATAGGGTGGTGATTGGAGTGCGACTTGAGGTATTCGAAGGTAATTGAGTAGCCAATAGAGGATTCACCACTTCGTGATAGCGAAGAGATACCCATGGCCTCTTATCGGGATCATTACTTTGAAGTCTCTGGCGCCGAACATACATATGTCATGAAGATGGTCTTCATGACGTATAAAGTAATGAGTCTGGGGCGAGAACCGATTACACTTGGACTAGATTTGATCGATCGGTCTAGTAAGAGTTGACACATTGCCCATACTCAAACCAAGTGGGGTATAGCATGGTGAAAGGACGAATTGCACAAGAATTGTCTATGGAAGGGTTAAGTGATATGGTTTCATTAGTCAAACCAATTACTTTCCGGTCGATTAGGGTCCGATGTGTTCTAGATACCGCCATGACTTGCTCGATTAAGTGTTAATGTAAGTGGCCAACATAACAAGGAACCTAATGGGTCACACGCGTAAGAGTGACTCGGAGAATCAGTAAAATAGTTTGGACGAGATCCGATATCTGGAAACAATAGGATTAAATGGATCCGATGAGATTGGGATATGCCCGATGAGATCGCGACATCGACATTCTTTGAAACCGTTTTAATGATTTTTTTCAAGGCCCCCGATGGGCGGTAGGACCGACTCGGTTGATGAACCACTTCAGCAATTATATATATTAATTAATTAAGTAAATAATTAATTAATTATATATATATATATGTTGAATTTCGGTGGAAGAACCTAATGGAGAAGAAAAAGTAAGTTTGAAAAGTCAAACCTAATCATCATTTAGCATTTTAAGGCATTTTTATGCCATTTACGTGGATGAGCATCCACCAAGCCTTTCTATGACTTTTAATAAGCTAAAAGACATATATGAAGGTTAAGAGAGAATGAGTATATACGGTGGTTTTAAGGGAAGAGTCGAAGAGCTTAATGGTTAAGCTTTGAAAAGGTGATTCTCTCTTAATCTCACAATTGCTTCTACTCTCCAAGGCTCCACCAAGGTTCATTTCATCTGCTCTCCAAGGCTAAGGTAAGAGCTAGCACTCTTTTCTTTAGTCTAGCTATTCCCGGGTCCAAAGAGTTTGTCCCGGTTAGGTTTTCCGACCTCTGCGTGGATATCGTTAGAGATGGTCTCCTTTGGTCGTTATGGTTTGATTGTTTGTACATACACATGGATCCTGGCTTTCGGGAATGTCCCGGGACTCAAAATTTTAAATTCCGCACCGTGGGCATGTGATGCCTACCCCGAGATTTTTCTACAGTAGTATCAGAGCCGCTTGTGTTGTATATTCAGTCGAAATGATAACAAGGTCGGAGTTCCTTTGTGAATTGAGCTGTGTAGCATGCTGCTTCTGTGAATTTCGAAATCAGTATAGACTTAGGGTTTTCGAAATTTTCTGCCATAGACTTGCTCATAAGATGTTTCTGAATGTGTCTATAAAAGAAAAAAAATTATCGATGTCGATTGATATGGTTTTGCTAATTTAATTCCCTGAGTTTCGGATGCTGTCTTGTTGAACGTTTCTGAAACAGGTATGCTTGTAAATTCGAGAAGAAATTCTAGAAAAAACAATTTTCGGATTGGTTTTCACTGACATGTCCCTAAGATGTTTGTGAATGTCTCTGTGGATGGAAAAATGTTTTCAAGGTTATTTACTATTTATTTCCGAATTTCTTGTATGCTTCTGGGAATGTTTGTGTTGAAAAACACAGATTCTGGATCGGCTAGATTGCTGAGGTTCAATGAGTTTTTGTGGGAAATAAATCCTGGAAAAATTCATGGAGCATGTTGGGAACATGTTTTAACCTCTGTAATTTTCTCAGAATTTATTGAAAGTGTTTCAATGATCATTTTGAGCAAAAGGTAGAGCTTGGCAGTTTTGAGAAACATGCTGGGGCTGTTTTGTTTGAAATGATTGCTTGTGTTATTTTCAGTTCCAATGCCTTGAATCATTTTTATAGTGATTAAAAATGTGTTATATTGATGTGGCATGCATCCCAAAATGAGATTCTTGAAATTTGGTTTCTAATAATTTTTGGATGTCGAATAGGTCACTTTAGCGTCTCGTTAGCTTATTAGTTATCTTGGTTATTTTGGCGTCACAATTTTGTGACAAGTGCAAGTAATCTTGATAACGTGTAGCCTACCTAGAGATACTTAGCATGATTATTTGGTGTCCTTGAATTATGTGGAAATCTAGTGATTAATGGTGGATTAATCGGTTTCAAGTTTTTCTCATATAGTATGACTATTCGCAAGCATGATTTGATGAAAATGTTTCATTAGCACATTAATATAAAGGATAATATACTTGGTATATGGTATTGTGAATTGAAATGCGGATTGAGAATTAGCCGATTAGATAGCAATTCCAAATGCACATGAACAAGTCGACTTATATGTTCATAACTCGACTTGTTTGGTGCATTTAAAGACTAATAAGTCGACTTGCCTGATGGTACAAGTCGACTTGCACAATAATACAAGTCGACTTGTTCATGCATTATTACACAAAGTCGACTTACACATGCATAAGTCGACTTATCTGAGCCATAAGTCGACTTATACATATCTAAGTCGACTTATATCATGCCTTGGTGGGATGATGGGTGATTTTCGGTATGAATTCAATGTGATTGATGCGATGCCTAAATCGCACCATATAGTCGTGGTGACTATGATCCTTGGATGAGATTAATTGGATGAGACCTAAAATCCCTCAACTTAAAATATGAAAACTAACGCCTTCCATTAATATGGCAAGAACCGAGTTCTTATAGGGTTGGGTTGTTGAGCTAACCTCGAGCTCACTCTATCTGAATATGTTCAAACCATGAAAATAAGATTTTCGGATTAATGGGTCGGTTTTCCTAGAAGCGTTGATTTGTTGAGCTAACCTCGCGGTCAACGTGGACAAAAGCGAAATTGGGTAGTGTACATCGGATGTACACGCATCAGTGTTGATAACCCATGTATGTGCATACATCAACCGTTGATAGCATCGCGATAGTTGCATTAGAGATGCAATTGGTATGACCGATACCTACCGATTGACCTAAGGTGACTTGTTGAGCTAACCTCGAGGTCATTCTTAGCAATGTCGGATATCGACCCACCAGGTCATTGTGCCATTTTGTTTCTTGGATTCATGATGAGGGTTATGGATTCTATTGAAACTAGTGGGAGCCATATGTATGTCATTTAAGTCCTTATGAGCATACATTTAATTCTATTCTAACTTTCTTTCTCTCTACGTTTAGGTTGGTTGAAGATGTCGACCGATGTGAATCTTCGCGCTCTAATGGACTCAAACAAATTAATCGGACCAAATTTTCTTGATTGGTGCGAAATCGAGAATTGTTCTCGGATCGAGGATCTAAGATATATCCTTGATTTTCCGCTTAGGATCCACTTCTGAAGGAGCTTCGATGATGATCGGAAGGCATATCGTAAAGCATCTAAAAGACGGTGACATAGCCACCGCATTATGCTTGCATCGATGTCACACGAGTGCGAAGCGACGAGTCTATGGATACTCACACGATAGTGTTTCATCTTAGAGAGTTGTTTGATGAGCAAACACGGTCCGAGCGGTTCAAACCTCAAGGTTGCTTTTTACAACGAAGATGACTCTGGTTCATCTGCGATGCAATATCATTGAAGATGAATGGCTATATTAAGAGGTTGACCGTCTTAGGTTTTGTGATGGATTACGAGTTAAATATAGACTTAATTCTTGTTGGTTTGTCGGATAGTTATTCACGGTTTGTGTTGAACTATCGAATGAACCAAATATCTACCACAATTCCCGAGTGATCAATCACTCGAGGCAATGAAACAATTTGTCAAGCAAGATATGGCGTTCTATTGGTGGATTCTTCTTCCTCTGGTTCGAAGAGAAGCGAAGAAGAAGAAAAAGGCTCGAAGCGAAAGGAAGTGCAGTGAAAGGCAAGAAGAAGACCAAAGAGACTGCACTAAAAGGTACTGCTTCCATTGCGGTAAGGCCGGTCATTGGAGGCGTATCGCAAAATCTATCTGGAAGAACTGAAGCGAAAAAGGCATCGATGCCTCGACTTCTTCGTATGTTTGTCATTGAGGTTATCTTGTTTCGATCATAACATATGGGTATTAGATACGGTTGTGGCTCACACATATGCAATGATATCACGGGCCTCGAGGACGATGGCGACTCGTAAAGGGAGAAATGGACTGCGTGTTGGCAATGGAGCAAGGGTTCTTTGCATTAAGCGGTAGGAACTTATGTTTTGGCGCTCCCAGGTGGGCTTGTACTTAACTTGGATGATTGTTATTTTGTACCGTGTTAACAAAGAACATATTATGCATTTCTTGTTTAAATAAATTTGGTTTCCATTTGTCTTTTGGTAACAATGGTTGTTCTATTAGCTCGAATGGAATGCTTTATGGTGCTTGGTACATTATGCAATGGAATTTACATATTATATATGTCACATCCGATTATGAATGTCAATGGCTAAAAGACATAAAAGAGATAATTTAAAATCAACTTACTTATGGCATTGTCGTCTTGGCCATATAAATGAGAGACGCATCGCTAAGCTCCACAAGAGTGGAAGTTTAGGGTCATTCGATTATGAATCTTATGACACATGTGAATCTTGTTTATTAGGCAAGATGACTAAGTTACCTTTAAGGGAAAGGGTGAGCAGCGATTGGTTATTAGACCTAATACATTCGGATGTATGTGGTCGATGTCCATCCATGCGAAGTGGTTGTCGTTACTTCATTACCTTTATCGATGATTATTCTCGATATGGGTACTGTATCGATGAGATACAAATCAAGCGTTTGAAAAGTTCAAACAATTCAGAAATGAAGTAGAAAACCAACTTGGGAAAAGTATTAAAACATTACGATCCGATCGTGGTGGTGAATACTTAGACGAAGAGTTTTGGATTATCTCGAGAGATAATGGGATTTTATCTCGATGGACTCCTCCTTACACACCACATAATGGTGTGGCGAGAAGGAGAAATCGAACCTTGTTGGACATGGTTCGATCTATGATAGGCTTTGCACATTGCCAAAATCCTTTTGGGGTATGCCCTTGAGGCAATTTGTTTACTTGTTAAGCGAGTTCCATCAAAGGCGAGTTGATGTTACTCCATATGAGATGTGGACTAACAAGAAACCTTATCTTTCTTATTTGAAAGTATGGGGTTGTCCCGCTTATGTGAAGCGGACGCAATCGAGATAAGCTCAAGCAAAATCGACAAGTGTTTGTTAGTAGGATATCTAAAGAAACAAGAGGATATCAATTCTACCTTGGCGAGGAACAAAAAGTGTTTGTTTGATGCATGTTGTCTTTAGAAAGAGTTTCTTTTAAAGAGGGCGGTGGGAGCAAAGTTGAACTTGAAGAAGTTCAAGATGCTCGAGACGAGCGCGATCAGCTGCACGAACTGGCTGTAACTCATCTGGATGAGGTAACAGCTCAACCTTCTTCTACACACGAAATTCGTAGGTCAAGTAGGATCGCCTTGTTCCCGAGAGATATGGATTTCTTGTGAGTGAATAGAATGACGTGTTGCTCATAGAGGATGATGAGCCTACCACTATGAAGAGGTTACGAAGAGTTGAGTGCGAAAAATGGCTTCGTGCCATGAAATCGAAATGGATTCCATGTATGAAAACCAAGTATGGACTTTGGTTGATGCACTGAAGGGATAAAACCTATAGGGTGCAAATGGGTTTTCAAGAAGAAAAGCGGCATGGATGGTAATGTGATTACCTATAAAGCAAGGCTTGTGGCGAAAGGCTTTTGTCAAAGACAAGGAGTTGACTATGGCGAGACCTTGATCCGATGTAATGCTTAAATCCATTAGGATACTCCTAGCCATTGCCGCTCATTATGATTATGAGATATGGCAAATGGATGTGAAGACGACTTTCTGAATGGAAATATGGTGAGGATGTGTACATGACACAACTGAGGGCTTCATTTCCGAGATGGCGAAAAGGTATGCAAGCTTCGAAATCCATTTATGGATTGAAGCAAGCATCGAGGAGTTGGAATATCCGTTTTGATGAGACAATCAAAGAGTTTGGTTTCTCACAAATCCGGATGAACAACGTGTGTGTCTGAAGGTTAATGGAGCTGCGATCGTATTCCTTGTATTATATGTAGATGACATATTGTTGCTAGGAAGCGATGTCTCAATCTTCAATCGGTAAAAATTTGGTTGTCGAACAATTTGCCATGAAAGACCTTGGAGAAGCAACTTATATCCTTGGGATAAAGATCTATAGAGATAGATCGAAGAGGTTGCTGGTCTTTCACGATCAACGATACATAGACAAGGTGCTAAAGAGGTTTAGCATGGAGCAATCGAAGAGGGTTTCTTCCCATTACTCATGGGATAACACTCTCGAAGTCCATAATCTAAGACACGGGATGAGAGGATGCGTATGAATATGATCCGTGTCGTCTGCGATGGGATCTATTATGTATGTAATCTTATGTCACGAGACCCGATGTATCATATGCTCTAAGTGTTCTGACGAATATACCAATCGGATCTGGTGAAGGATCCTTTGGGTGGTGTCGAGAATATCTAAAGTACTTGCGAAGAACTAAGGATGTTTTCTTGATATTTGGAGATCTGAATCTCAGTGGCGAAGCATCTGAGATGCGATTTTCAATCGATAAGGGCGACTCGAGTCCCAATCGGGTTATGTTTTCACATTAATGGCGGAGCGATCGGTTGGAAAAGTTCCAAGCGAGGCGGCTGGCGATTGACGGCGAAGCGAGTACATTGCGGCATCGGATCACGTGAAAGGCGATTTGGATCGAAGTTCATTTACGAACTTGGTGTGGTTCTATTGTGATGGACCCATCTGTTGTATTGTGACAACAATGGAGCTATTCTTGCGAGCAAAGGAACCAAGGTCTCATCGGCGATCCAAACACGTACTCATGATACCATTTGATTCGGAGATCATTGCTCGGTGATGTCACGATAGAGAATTCCACGAGCATAACATTCTTGATCTGTTGACAAAGCCATTTCCACGGAAGAATTTTGATTCTCATGTACTCGCTTATGGTATTAGATACCAAGGCGATTGGCTTTAGGTCAAGTGGGAGATTGTTAGAGTAGTGCCTAAAGGCAATCCCCTTTAGCGCATTTTGTTCATAGTCATGTATGCGGACTTTATGAATAAATAAAGCAAGGCATATTTCATTTATTTGATATTCATTTTATTATGAATTGATAATGATCTTTAATCAAATTAATGAAGTCACGATACATGACATAGCATGAAGGAAATTATGATGCGATCATACTCTCGAGATTCCTATCATGTGCAATTATGTCAATATCTAAATTATCCTAGTCATAGGATTAATGAGGCTGGACATCGTTAATCCGGATAGACTAGAAGATATGTCAAACTCCTTGATTGGATCAGCGGTGGATCTCGAAAAGCTGTAAATATTGAGATATTTGGATTTGACATGTGGATGCTTACTAGTGGTAGTAAGTACATTGGATGACCTCTTATGAGATCGTCACATGGATGTCTATACAAATGTCGGTGATAATCTCATCATAACAATGGTGCAGTATCCTTGAACTTGAGGTACTCGAGGATATCTTGAATCTTGATTACGTACTTTGACTCCATTCCTTGTTGCCTTTGAGGTCGCTCATAGGGTGGTGATTGGAGTGCGACTTGAAGTATTGAAGGTAATTGAGTAGCCCTTCAGAGGATTCACCACTTACGTGATAGCGAAGAGATACTCGTAACCTCTTATCGGGATCATTACTTTGAAGTCTCTGGCGCGAAGCATACATATGTCATGAAGATGGTCTTCATGGACATATAAAGTAATGAGTCCTAGGGCGAAATTGATTACACTGGACTAGATTTGATCGATCGGTCTAGTAAGAGTTGACACATTGCCCATACTCGAGCAGTGGGGTATAGCATGGTGAAAGGACGAATTACGGTAATTGTCTATGGAAGGGTTAAGTGATATGGTTTCATTAGTCAAACCAATTACTTTCCGGTCAATTGGGGTTCGTGATGTGTTGCTAGATACCTCATGACTTGCTTTCGAGATTAAGTGTTAATCTAAGTGGCCAACATAACAGGAACCTAATGGGTCACACGCATAAAGTGACTCGGAGAATCGTAAAATAGTTTCGAGACGGTCCGATATCCGGAGAGCAATAGGATTAAATGGATCCGATGAGATTGGGATATGTCCCGATGAGATCACGACATCGACATTCTTTGAAAACCGTTTTCGGCGATTTTTCACCGGCGGGGCGGGTAGGCCCGTAGGGCCGACTCGATTTATTTGGACCACTTCAGCAATTATATATATTAATTAATTAAGTAAATAATTAATTAATTATATATATATATATATGTTGAATTTGGTGGAAGAACTAATGGAGAAGAAAAGTAAGTTTGAAAAGTCAAACCTAATCATCATTTAGCATTTTAAGGCATTTTATGCCATTTACGTGGATGAGCATCCACGAGCCTTTCTATGACTTTTAATAAGCTAAAGACATATATGAAGGTTAAGAGAGATGAGTATATCTGGTGGTTTTAAGGGAAGAGTCGAAGAGCTTAATGGTTAAGCTTTGAAAAGGTGATTCTCTCTTAATCTCACAATTGCTTCTACTCTCCAAGGCTCCACCAGGTTCATTTCATCTGCTCTCGAAGGCTAAGGTAAGAGCTAGCACTCTTTTCTTTAGTCTAGCTATTCCGGGTCAAAGAGTTTGTCCCGGTTAGGTTTCAAACCTCTGCGTGGATCTGAGTTAGAGGCGATCTCCTTTAGTCGTTATGGTTTGATTGTTTGTACATACTGCATGGATCTGGCTTTGGAAATGTCTCGGGACTCAAAATTTTAAATTACTGCACGTGGGCATGTGATGCCTACCGGGATTTTCCTACAAAGATTACCATGGATTTTTGATGGGATTCTGGGACTAGCGAGGCATGGCGCTATTTGGGTGATTGTGGATAGGTGACTAAGTCACCCCACTTCTGAATTAAGCAGACAGATTGTTTGAATGTTTTGGCTAAGTATGTGGATGAAGTAATTAGACTTCATGGGATTCGAGTTCGATAGTGTCCGATAGGGATCCTAGGTTTACCTCAGTGTTTTGGGAAAGCTTACGAGGCTCGGGGACTAGATTGCATTTCAATCTGACTTTCCATCCATGATCGATGGACGATCGGAGAGGGCGATCTGGACTTTGGAGGCTATGTTGAGAGCTTGCTCGTTGGATTTCAAAGGTTAGTGGGATGACCACCTACCTTTGATTGAGTTTGCTTACAATAATTGTGGCGCCCCTTACCATAGGGGATCCACCGGAGCATGGTAGTCATTCCGATAAATATCCTGACGAAGAGACCCTACCGACAACAACCTACAACACTCCTCATGGCATCACAATCATAAAACAGTAATAAGAAATTGACCACTTTTAAAACCAAATTAGATTCCATTTCATTCACTCAAAACTCATTAATTTACAATCGGTATTTTTTTTAATTTACATGGTCAAACACTGCATGCTAAATAACATCTTGTCTTGTATAACAAGCAGATCTAACTATCGGTCTCAAAAGAAAGCTCGGTGGCCGACCTTTGAGCCATTGCTTCTATCGCCATCCACGATATCTGGCTCTACAATCTGAGAGGAGCTATCTGCTATGCTTATGCACGAAAAATAATTGCAATTTTGGATGAGTTTGCGAACTCAATGAGAAACCATCATCGATGGTTCTCCCAATTCATGCATCATATAAGCATGTAACAGATACACTCGATGAGTTATACAAAACACAATAGTAATTGATCGCAGACGATAAATATCTGATGATCGATAACATTATCAAATGTTCGATTCGTTATGCAATGCACGTGTGACTCTTTTCGATTCATTTCAATATTGTGACCGGCGCATATCGGTGATCAGTATAGACGCGTCAGGGGAGAATTCTCTCCGTCGAGCTCGAGGCTGATTCGATATATCGAGCTCTGAGCTCGGTTCGATCTGATGGCGTCTCGGTTCACAATTTTCCTTTTAACGATGTGATGCAATTGTGCATGAATGCACATGTCCCATAGCGATATACATGATAGTTCACGATCCAATAGTCGGTCCAATTATCTGCCTCATTAAGCGATCAATAAAACCACATATAGTCCACATAATTCCCGTAGAATAATCAATGCACATATGATCCATATAATCCCGTAGAACAATCAATGCACAATAAACACGTAGATTGGAATAACCAACTAGGTTACTCACCTAATAACTTCCACGCTAGTGCCGGAAGTCTCTGCAAGTCCGTGGAATGACGGTCCTTGAACCTCTATAGACATTAAATGAATAGCCATTACCATCGGTATACTTGAAATGACTAAATAATGCATATGAAATCAGTAAAATGTGTATAATGCATGTTCATGGCAATCCGGCCCTATCCAATATTTTCCCATTATAAATTCTACCAAAATTAGAAATCCATAAAGCGACGACGCGCCATTAGGACCTCTATAGGTCCCCGATTAAATAAAATAAAGTTTCAATGTTCCGTTAATAGGAGCTACGTCAAATTCCCGTCTAAAAATTCCCATTTTCTCATAAAATGAAATTAAATATTCAACGAATCCGATGCCTCTGGAATTAGGTCAATCGGACGTCGGACGGGAAAGTAATTGACAAAAGAAGTCAAAACTCTTTATATGCCAATTAATAATTAATAAAATCCCTTTTCCCCTTTGTCCTAACACACCAACCCACTTCCAACATTCATAACTTTTTCTACACATTTCTAAAAAATGCAAACTATACCTTGTTGGAAAGCTTATGAAAAGCTCTACAATTCTCAAGAAGACCATAAAAATCAATTCCAATCCTAAGGGTGTCAAATACTCCATCCAACCTACTGCCTACTCAATTTCCATCAACACAGGGCAGTACATTGGCAATTTCATAACTCACTGATTCTTCAGTAATAAATTACCACAAAAATATGTTCAATAAGTTCACAATGTCCTCAACAACTTTCATGAACAACCCAAAATCAAATTCTATTTCTAAACAAGTCAATTAATTCATCTAATGTTACTGTCCCTGAAATCCTTCAATTTGGGCAGTAACCTTACAAGCATAACTTCCAATATACAAGTCAATAAAATCAGAAATTTATATCCCTGTAAAGATAACATCTCAAACTACAATTTTCATGAAGCACTCAACATCCAATTCGATCTCTAACAATTTCAAAACTGTTATGGAAGTTTCTGTTATGATCAGCCATTTATAACCTCATGTAGGGTCAGTTTTTGCAAAATCATAACTCCCAATTCTGACTTCTAAAAATTACACACCATATATCATTTTCAAGGTAATCTCTTCCTCTACAACTTTTCAGAAGTCACTCACACCAATTGAGTCCACATAAAATGTTAAAATTGCCTTCAATCAGTAAACTCACAAAATCACACTTAAGCTAGGTTTCATCCAAAATGCTCAAAACCAGTCATTAGTAATCAATTCATATCTCCCAATATACAATTCTAAAAATAGAAAGATCAGTAGAAATGGAAAGATAATTCAATATGCTCCAACTTCCATGAAGACCATTTTCCCTAATTCCATCTCAATTAATTCACAAAAATCAACAAAACTCAGATGTCATGGTTGCGGTTACTGTTCACAGGCAATGGAACAGAAACTTTCCATGCAAAAATTCACCCTTCTATCATTGAAATTCAACAACACCTATTTCACACTAAATTGAAGCCAACATTCCAAAGTTTCAGTGGCCACTAACTTTACCTCATTTGCATTCCTACACAATAAGTTATGAATAAAACAGTAACATCAATATAATTCCAATTTTCCAGATTTAAGGTTAACCTTAGTTCAACCACTTCAATGTTTTTTTCACATCACTAGACATCAAAATAAATACAAATTAAATATAAATACAGTCATACATATATTAGGGCTAACACTGAAAATTTACAGCATTTAATTCCTCAATTCAAAAACTCAATTAATTACCCTTCTTCAATTCAAAAATCAAACCACATCAGTAACTTCAATGCATCTTCATCTAACCTCATCCCTTTTCTTCAAATCAGAATAATCATCACTTTAATGCCTACCAAAACCTAATACATGCTTTAAACCCTTTTATTAACTACCCACACTATCATGGCATTTAATCCATATGAAAGACATCATTTAAAACTCAAAACTATAATGGATACATACACAACACCAATTCTCCTTCAAAGCTTCAACTTCTAACTTTTACCTCTAACTTCTATACCAAGCTACCACTTTTCCTTCTCAAGTATGTACCATACTCATCATCTAGCTTTGATGAGAGTAAAGAGAGTAGCTTAAAGATATGGAGAAAATGGAGAAAGAAGAGCCAAACTTGCGATGGTTTAAAGAGAGTTTGTGTTTTATGTTTCGGATGAGATGAAAACAAAGTCTTAAAATTTCATTTCCCTTTCCTTTCAAACACACATGTCCGAGAATAACATGAGGAGGAGCATTAAATGTGACTTTTAAATGGCAACATGTGATTGGCTTCTTTTGATTTGAAAAGTCAAATTATTACTTATTTAATCCGGTCCAAAATTTTACCCCGATCCACTCCAATGACCCTTATTTCAGTCCCAAAATAAAATACCCAATATTCTTGTGCCATTGGGTAGCGATCTTTATTACTGAAAATCGATCGATTAGCGATTGGCGATTTTCTCGATCGAGAATTGTCTCGGAAAAATCCAGAAAAATTCTATAAATCCTAAAATGTAAAACAATTTATGATGCAGTCGAATAATTTTTCAAAGCAATCACCCATTAATTTCATCTGAAGTTCAATTTAAAACTAAGCGGAAGCTGTCATGAATGCATGTATACTATGTGCATATGCAACCAATCTGTAATTATAGAGACTATATGTTGTATCGCATGCCGAGATATAATTTAATATCCCAAACTCATCCTAATTACAAAATACCCTTCTATAGGAGAGGAATGTTACAATTCTCCCTCTAACAAAAATTTAGTCCTCGAAATTCTTACGATTGATCGAAAAGGTGAGGATCTTGTCTCCTCATATGCTCCTCGGTCTCCCGGTAGCCTCCTCGGTCGAATGGTTCCTCAGGAGAACCTTCACCATGGAATACTCTTATTCTTGAATTGTTTCACGACCCGATAATGCTGGATGGCTCCTCCACATAACTTCAGTTCTTTGGAGACCTCGATCTCTGAGCGGTATCACGTGTGTCGGATCCGACCGATATCTGCGGAGCATACTCACGTGGAAGGCGTCATATGGCGAGACATCTCACTCGGTAAAGCTAGCACAGTAGGCCAATGGTCCGATTCTCGGTGATCTCATATGGACGATGTACCTGGGGCAACACCCTTTCTCCCAAATCTCGATTACACCATACGGTGACACCGTAAGAATACTCATCACCCACATCATACTCGATGTCCCTCTATCTTTGATCCACATAGCTCTTACATCATCTGGCGCGCCAATGCGACTCGAATCGATCTCACCTTGTCAGCGGTATCACAATCACTCGGGACCCTCGATCATCCTCTCACCTCTTCATCCCAATACAGAGGCGATCTACACGATCGCCCATACGATCGTCATATGGAGCCATCCGATGCTACTATGATAATGATTGTTATAAGAAAATTCAATCGGGGCTGAATCTGATCCCATGCTCCTCTGAACTCCGATACCTGAGCGAAGCATATCCTCAGCGGTCTTGTCGTCCTCTCCTCTGCCCATACATGCGAGGATGAAATGCGATCTTAAAATTCAACTTAGTACCCATGGCAGATCGCAAACTACGCGAGAACCTCGAAGTAAATATGAGATCACATGGAGACACTATCGACACGGGACCCCATCGATCTCACTATCTCCGCCACATACTTAGGGCCAAGCTGATCCATGGTATTATTCTCCCTTCTTGGTAAGAAATGGGCGATTTAGTCAACCGGTCCACTATGACCCGAGATAGCATCATCTTTGCCTCGGCGTCTAAGCAACCCATAATGAAATCCATGGTGATCCGTTCCCATTTCCACTCCGGAATGGGCAGCGAATGAAGCTTCCCTCTTGGAGCTTGGTGCTCGGCCTTAACTTCACGCACGTCAAACATCTAGAGACAAACTCAGCCACCGCTTCTTCATACGAGCCACGGAAATGTTGCTTAAGGGTGTTATACATCTTGGTAGTACCGGGATGCATAGCATATGTGGCCATGTGAGCCTCCTCCAATATCTCTACGCCTCGGATCATCCACATCGAGCACACAAGCCTCTGTCTCAACCACAAAGTCTCATCTCTCATCAAACTCGAACTTCGAATCGACTTTCACTTTCTCAATCGGTCTCACCATAACATGATCCTTATCACGAACTCTCCCGATCTGTCCCAAGTAGCATCGGTCTCGATCTCAATGTAGCCAATAATACTCCATCCCCTCCAGTTCAAGCGCATTCAAAGCTCTCAAGCAATCAAGTTAGGCAACCTCATTGCACGAATCTGAAATTTGTACTAATATGTGACTTCCTACCGAGCATACGCCACCACATTAGCTTTCCCGGTGATACTCGATAAATGCAGTCGTAATCCTTCAACAACTCGAAGCCACCTCCTCATCTCAAATTCAACTCTCTGCAGCTCGATAGGTATCTCAAACTCTTATGGTCGGTAAAGATCCTGAAAGGTCTCACCATCGAGTAATGCCTCGAATCTTGGTGCAAACACAACTGCGGCTAACTCGAATCATGAGCAGGATAGTTTACCTCATGAGACCTCAACTGTCTCGAGGCGTAGGCAATGACTCTACCATCTTGCATCGAACACACCCGATCCACGATGTGATGCATGTTGTACATCTCAAATCCTCCGGTCCAGATGGAATAGCCAACACCGGTGCGATGAGTCAGCCGATGTTTCAACTCCTCAAAACTCTTGACACTCCTCGGTCCACTGAATGGCACATTCTTTCTCGGAAGTTTTGTCGGAGAAATGAGATCAATGAGAACCCCTCGACAAACCTCCGGTAGTAACCCGCTAATCAAGAAAACTTGAATCTCGGCACATTCTAGGGCTTCCCACTTGACCTTGCCTCAACCTTACTCGGATCTACCTGAATACCCTCTCCAGTCACTATATGCCCCAAAAAGATCACCTAATCCAGCCAAAATTCACATTTGCTGAATTTGGCGTACAATATCTCTCCTCGTCGCTCGTAACACAATCCTTAAATGCTCACTATGCTCTGTCTATCCCTCAATACACCAAAATGTCATCAATGAAAACAATAACAAAGCTGATCCAGTAGGGCTGAAATACCTTATTCATCGAGGCCGTGAAAGCTGTCGGGGCATTAGTCGACCCAAATGGCATCACTAGAAACTTCGAAATGCCCATACACGCTCCTAAAAGGCACTCTTAGGCACATCGGCCTCTGCAATCTTCAACTAATAGTAACCGGATCGCAGATCTAACTTGTAAATACAGAGCTCCTGCATGTGATCAAATAAGTCATCAATCCTAGGCGGTGGGTACTTATTCTTTCATCACACCGATTAATTTTGCCTATAATCGATGCACTGACCTCGAAGTCCCATCCTTTTCTTCACAAAGGCTGGAGCTCCCGGTGGTGAGACCTTTGGGTCTAATAAACCCCTTTTCAACAACTCCTGCAACTGAACCTTGAGCTCCCTCAGTTCCACAGGTGTCATCCTATATGGAGGTATAGATATAGGAGCGGTACATGGAACGAGGTCAATAGTAAACTCTGTCTCCCGATCCGTGTGAAACCCAGAACTCATCGGGAAACACATCGGAAATTTCCTAACCACGGAATATCCTCAAGCCTCTTTCAACTCTGGTGTCAACCACATGAGCAGAATATGCCTCACAACCTCCTGCATCAATCTCGGGGCCTAAGGAAAGAGATCATCCGGTGGCCTGCTGACTAACTCCTCTCGAACAACTTTGCTAGGGTGACCAGAGACTCAACATAACCTCCTTGGTATAGCAGTCCATGATAGCCCTATGGGCGTCGGCGATCCGTCCCGAATCACATCGATCTCTCGGCGGCAATACTATAAGATCGCCTCAATCTTGCTTGGTCAATGCGGATCGAGCATCCCTGAGACCTCTCTAATGCATTAGTAGTACTGAGGTGTACTCACCTCTAGCCCATCTTATAACATCTCCTATCCCATGCAGTCTACATGCCATATGAGGTCTGATAAAAGAATGTGTGGATCCGAGGATCCAGCAGCAAATGCCTCAATATCGAAAGGAGAAGCATACCACTACAACATCGGGGAATCCTGGGCCTCACAGTCAGCGTCATGGCGTATACTCTACTTTGGGGCTGTGGTGGCTGCCCAGACCCTCGATCCTCAAAGGACCCCTCGGCTCTACCACGGCCTCTACCTCGGCCCTCCATGGGATCCAACCACTCTACTTTCTGGCATGCAGTCGTACTACTCCCGACTCGTCCCTTACCAAAGAGTTGAACTCTCAATGTATCAGGGCAATCCACGACTGATGCTCCGTCGAGCCGCACCTCAAGCGAGGCTCGGTAATCCACCAACACTCCCTCTGTCTCTCTCTCACAATGCGGGCTGCTGGGAACTCTGTCGAGCCCCGCCACTACCCTTACCAATGGGTCAAATCTCCTCTCTGCCCAAAACAGGTGTCTCGAACCTCCGGAGACTGAAAGTCCCGCCAGGCGCTTACTAAAGCTCCTGCGGGCTGCCTTGACTCTCATTGGGCGCTTACCGGGACCCAATCTCGGCTGCCTCTGTCTCATCAATTTGCTCCACTCTAGCGGCTGCTCTCAACTCAATAAATGTCCCGTATGTCCGACCGAGCCAACCTTATGCGGATCTCGATGTTGAGGCCATTCTCGAACCTCCGGTGCTTATCGGCCTCGGTCGGGATCATCAACGTGGCATAATCTATCAGCTCATTAAATTTTACCTCATATTACGCCACCGACATCCGACCACCTTGATTCGAAAACTCCTGCATCTTCATATCAAGATAGACCTTGGGCATATAATTATCCTGAAGGCCTCAAAAATCAGCCCATAACGATAAGCAAGGCACAGGTGGTACTTGCTGCACGATCTTCCACCACTTGTATCTTGGGCCTACAGCGGAGATCTTGCATAATCGAACCTCTCATCGGGTTCGCGATCCATCTGATCGAAGACTCTCTCGTCCTCTCCGGCCATCCCTCGGCCTCGGTGAGTGCATCTTGCCATAGAAATCTCATTGCTTTGCAAGACAAATCATACCTCCTCTCCGTCTCACGGAAGCGAGAGGCGGATCCTCGATGCGAGGCATAGAAGACTCCTACTTGCTCCCAGATCCTTGGTCATTTGGTACTCGACTGATCACCTAATGCGAAGACCTAAAACAAAACAAAAGTTACGATCGGTTCCAACAATTTCATCGATTCCTACCTATATTGTTACTATTCCCAAAAGATGCCAAACCATGCTCGATACCACCTAATGTGGCGCCCCTTATCATAGGGTATCCCGGAGCATAGTAGGTCATTTCGATAAATATCCCGCGACAAGAGACCACTTCTTGACAACGACCTCGACACTCCTCATGGCATCACAATCATAAAGAGTAATAAGAAATTGACCACTTTTAAAACCAAATTAGATTCCATTTCATTCCTCAAAACTTCGATAATTTACAAGCATCGATTATTTTTTAATTTACATGGTCGAACAACGCACGCTAAATAACATCTTGTCTTGTATAACAAATGATCTAACTATCGGTCTCCAAAAGAAAGCTCACCACCGACCTTTGAGCCATTACTTCTATCGCCAATCCACGGTATCTGGCTCTACAGGTCTGAGGAGCTATCATACTATGCTTATGCACGAAAAATAATTGCAATTTTGGATGAGTTTGCGAACTCGATGAAAACCATCATCGATGGTTCTCCCAATTCATGCATCATATAAGCATGTAGCAGTATAAACTCGATAGTTATACAAAACACAATAGTAATTGATCACGACGGTAAATATCTGAGCGATCAATAACATTGTCAAATGTTGATTCGATATGCAATGCACATGTGACTCTTTTCGATTCATTTCGATGTTGTGACGGCGCATATCGGTGATCGGTATAGACGCGTGCAGGAGAATTCTCTCCGTCGAGCTCGAGCTCGGTTCGATATATCGAGCTCTGAGCTCGGTTCGATCTGATGGCGTCTCGGTTCACAATTTTCCTTTTAACGATGTGATGTAGTTGTGCGTGAATGCACATGTCCCATAGCAAGATATACATGATAGTTCACGGTCAATAGTCGGTCCAATTATACGGTCTCATTAAGCGATCAATAAAACCACATATAGTCCACATAATTCCCGTAGAACAATCAATGCGATAACGATCCATGTAATCCCGTAGGCAATCAATGCCTGATAAACACGTAGATTGGAATAACCAACTAGGTTACTCACCTAATAACTTTCACGCTAGTGCCGGAAGTCTCTGCCAAGTCCGTGGAATGACGGTCCACTTAAGCCTCTATAGCACATTAAATGAATAGCCATTACCATCCGGTATACTTGAAATGACTAAATAATGCATATGAAATCGGTAAAATGTGTATAATGCATGTTCATGGCAATCCGGCCCTATCAATATTTTCCCATTATAAAATTCTACCAAAATTAGAAATCCATAAGGCGGACGAGTGCGCCATTCGGACCTCTATAGGTCCCCAATTAAATAAAACAGTGTTTCAATGTTCCGTTAATAGGGGCTACGTCAAATTCCCGTCTAAAAATTCCCGTTTTCTCATAAAATAAAATTAAATATTCAACGAATCCGATGCCTCTGGAATTAGGTCAATCGGACGTCGGACGGGAAAGTAATTGACAAAAGAAGTCAAAACTCTTTTATATGCCAATTAATAATTAATAAAATCCCCTTTCCCCTTTGTCCTAACACACCAACCCACTTCCAACATTCATAACTTTTTCTACACATTTCTAAAAAATGCAAACTATACCTTGTTGGAAAGCTTATGAAAAGCTCTACAATTCTCAAGAAGACCATAAAATCAATTCCAATCCTAAGGGTGTCAAATACTCCATCCAACCTACTGCCTACTCAATTTCCATCAACACAGGGCAGTACATTGGCAATTCATAACTCACTGATTCTTCAGTAATAAATTACCACAAAATATGTTCAATAAGTTCACAATGTCCTCAACAACTTTCATGAACAATCCAAAATCAAATTCTATTTCTAAACAAGTCAATTAATTCATCTAATGTTACTGTCCCTGAAATCCTTCAATTTGGGCAGTAACCTTACAAGCATAACTTCAATATACAAGTCAATAAAATCAGAAATTTATATCCCTGTAAAGATAACATCTCAAACTACAATTTTCATGAAGCACTCAACATCCAATTCGATCTCTAACAATTTCAAAACTGTTATGGAAGTTTCTGTTATGATCAGCCATTTATAACCTCATGTAGGGTCAGTTTTTGCAAAATCATAACTCCCAATTCTGACTTCTAACAATTACACACCATATATCATTTTCAAGGTAATCTCTTCCTCTACAACTTTTCAGAAGCTTACTCACACCAATTCAGTCCACATAAAATGTTAAAATTGCCTTCAATCAGTAAACTCACAAAATCACACTTAAGCTAGGTTTCATCCAAAATGCTCAAAACCAGTCATTAGTAATCAATTCATATCTCCCAATATACAATTCTAAAATAGCAAGATCAGTAGCAATGGAAAGATAATTCAATATGCTCCAACTTCCATGAAGACCATTTTCCTAATTCCATCTCAATTAATTCACAAAATCAACAAAACTCAGATGTCATGGTTGCGGTTACTGTTCTGAGCAATGGAACAGAAACTTTCCATGCAAAATTCACCCTTCTATCATTGAAATTCAACAACACCTATTTCACACTAAATTGAAGCCAACATTCCAAAGTTTCAGTGGCCACTAACCTTACCTCATTTGCATTCCTACACAATAAGTTATGAATAAAACAGTAACATCAATATAATTCCAATTTTCCAGATTTAAGGTTAACCTTAGTTCAACCACTTCAATGTTTTTTTCACATCACTAGACATCAAAATAAATACAAATTAAATATAAATACAGTCATACATATATTAGGGCTAACACTGAAAAATTTACAGCATTTAATTCCTCAATTCAAAACTCAATTAATTACCCTTGTTCAATTCAAAAATCAAACCACATCAGTAACTTCAATGCATCTTCATGTAACCTCATCCCTTTTCTTCAAATCATAATAATCATCACTTTAATGCCTACCAAAACCTAATACATGCTTTAAACCTTTTATTAACTACCCCACACTATCATGGCATTTAATCCATATGAAAGACATCATTTAAAACTCAAAACTATAATGGATACATACTAACACCAATTCTCCTTCAAAGCTTCAACTTCTAACTTTTACCTCCTAACTTCTATACCAAGCTACCACTTTTCCTTCTCAAGTATGTACCATACTCATCATCTAGCTTTGATGAGAGTAAAGAGAGTAGCTTAAAGATATGGAGAAAATGGAGAAAGAAGAGCCAAACTTGCGATGGTTTAAAAGAGAGTTTGTGTTTTATGTTTTCGGATGAGATGAAAACAAAGCCTTAAAATTTCATTTCCCTTTCCTTTCAAACACACATGTCCGAGAATAACATGAGGAGGAGCATTAAATGTGACTTTTAAATGGCAACATGTGATTGGCTTCTTTTGATTTGAAAAGTCAAATTATTACTTATTTAATCCAGTCCAAAATTTTACCCCAATCCACTCCAATGACCCTTATTTCAGTCCCAAAATAAAATACCCAATATTCTTGTGCCATTGGGTAGCGATCTTTATTCTGAAAATCGATCGATTAGCGATTGGCGATTTTCGATCGAGAATTGTCTCCGGAAAATCCAGAAAAATTCCTATAAATCCCTAAAATGTAAAACAATTTATGATGCAGTCGAATAATTTTTCAAGCGCAATCACCCATTAATTTCATCTGAAGTTCAATTTAAAACCTAAGTAGGAAGCTGTCATGAATGCATGTATACTATGTGCATGTGCAACCAATCTGTAATTATAGAGACTATATCTTTGTATCGCATGCGAGATATAATTTAATATCCCGAACCCATCCTAATTACCAAAATACCCTTCTATAGGAGGGGATGTTACAATAATTCCTATCACTTTCAGAATTCATTTGGCACCTTATGAGGCTTTGTATGGTAGGAGATGCAAAACTCCTTTATGTTGGGATGAGGAAGGTGAGAGGAAGCTTGTAGGACTGAATTAGTACAGATTCTTGTGGATAAGGTGAAGTTAGTGAAGCGAGACTTAAGCGATTCAAGATAGGATGAAGAGCTACAGGATGCCCATAGGAAAGAGATGGAGTTTGAAGTGGGTGAGAAGGTGTTTCTTAGAGCTTCACCATGGAAAGGTGTTTTGAGGTTTGGCGAAGGAAAGCTTAGCCCAGGTATATAGGCCCATATGAGATCATTGAGAGGATCGGGCCTTTGGCTTATAAGTTAGATTTGCCATTGGGTTGTCTAAGATTCTGATGTGTTCCATGTAGCCGATGTTGAGAAGGTATAGATCGGATCCTTCGCATACGTAGTTCAACCTTGAGAGGTTCGATTGAGGAAGATATGACTTATGAGGAGCAACCAGTGGAGATCTTAGATTGAAAGGAAAGGTGTTAAGGAACAAGATTGTGGAACTGGTTAAGGTCTTGTGGAGGAACCATTCGACCGAGGAGGCTACTTGGGAGCCTTCGGAAGCCATGAGGGAGAAGTATCCCTACCTCTTCATGGATTCAGGTAAGGATTTCGAGGACGAAATTCTTTTAGGAGGGGAGAATTGTTGGGCCCCGAAATTTTTATTTATTTATCTGAATTAATTATTTATTTATTGATTTATGGATTTATTCGTTAATTATTTTATTTTGCCTTAATTGATTTAATTATGTGTTTATATAAATATTTTTATGTTGGGCTTGGGATTTGAAGTTAGGAATTAATTGAAGGCTTGGATTTAATATTGGAAAGTATGGGCTTTAGGAATGAATGAATAAGAGGAGGAGGATTAGAAATTAATGGGTGAGGTGTAGTGGGCTTGAGAGGAGGAGGAGAGCCCAAAGGACCTTAAGTGAGAAGCCAAAACTACATAGTTTTGGTGTAGGATGAGTTAAATGAATTAAAGAAGATGGAAAGGAGAGGAGAGTATCGAAAATTCTAGAAGAGAAGAGAGAAAAACGTGAGCTAGAGGAGAAAGGAAGAGTGGTCGGCCAAGGAAGAAAGGAAGAGTGAAAAATCGTGGGAGGCTTGTGGAGAAGAAGAAAGAAGGAGAAAAAGAAGAGAAATCAAGTGAGAAAGGTAAGCTTTCATCTTTCTTAAGTTAGGTTCAAGAATGGTGTAAGATGGAGGTTAGGGTTGAGTAGAGGTTGACGAAAGATAGGAAAGAAAAGTGGGATTAAGTGGATTTTGTGATTTCTAAGCTAGGGTTTGATTATTCTAGCTTAAATGAGCCATGGGTAGGTTAGGTTAAGGTTAATGTTAGTTTTCCTTTAATTTCTGAATATTATGACCTTTCTATGAATTTAGAAATTGATTGGAGATGTGTCTTGTTTGAAGGAACTCGAAAACCCTACTCGAGACAAAGAAGCAAGGCAATCTTGACTTGGATTCGGCGATAGGTGGGTAACATTTTATAGTTGTTGTGTAATGAGCAAATGCCCAATGTGTGCTATCTTTGATAATTATGTGCATATTGACATGTATTTTCCTTGGATTTGAAAGTAAAGTGTGAAAAATATGATGATTAGAAAGAATGAAAGAAGCATAGAATGCTAGTCTTATGCTTGAATATGTGATCATAAATTGGTTGTGATTGAGCGAGAGAGAACCTACTTCGATAAGTCACGTGCACGTTGACCCCCTTTGCCTTCTCCCGGCAGCCCGCTTGTGGCCCACGAGATCCGAAAATGAATTCGTTGTGTTTACGATAAACTTCGATTTATTCGTTGTATTTATGAAACTCTCGAGCCTATTGTGTGCATTCTAGTCTTTAATTGTGTTTATGATGCATAATATGTGTTTGATTGATATAAATTCTCATGTTATGCCTTAGGTGATGATTGTGGGTTATTTGAGCTTTATATGATAAATTGTGGTTGTTTCGGATTGTTAATGATGTGTTGTGTGGCTCATTGCGCGATGGCTATAAACATGTTAGCCAGAGTCGTGTTAGCTCACCCATTCTCCTCCTCGGTGCAAATTCAAGTTGAACTCGGAACCTTGCAAGGCATCGGACAAAAACTCCAAGAACTCTAGAAACTTTTGATTTAAGTTAGTAACTAGCTTTTGGAATAGCTTTGTAAGCATATTGATCATTGAACATCTCATCTTTTGTATTTTGTACTTGATCTTGATGAATATGCCAATTTGTAACCAAAGCTATGCATGAATCTTTGTTATGATTTGGATTGTGAATGAGAGCTCTAGTACTCTCCATATTGTGAAAATGTTGATTTCCGATCTGCGTATGGCCTTGAAATAGTATGTGTATGAGTATTTTTATTTTGAGTTGTTGTTGGGTTTTAACTTTGGGAGGCTCATTTGGAAAAATTGCTATGAGTTATGTCTTTGTTGAAGGTCTGAAATTTTGGGTTGATATAGGTCCTATGGGATCTTTTAGATTCATGGAGAGTGGTAGGCGAGCTGTAGGACTCTCCAGGATGATTTATGAGCCATTTATGATGAGTTAAATTGGTAGGTATGAGTCGTTGGTTTTAAATGTAGGTGCTGTCCAAGTGACAGATTGTCAGGCAGATCTTTGAGTCCACTTTTGACCCTCATAGAGTTGGAATATAGGTTGGTGGTCTTCATGAAAGTTGTAGATAATTCTTTTACCTTTCCATGACACTAAGTTTGTTAAATTTAGAGTTACGGGTCAAAGTTATGGAGGTTGCAAGTTACGGTGCTTGTTAGGGAGAGCTAGTCGATCGGCCTTTGAGTAAAATTTGGATTCCTTAGTGGCCGAACTTGTCTTTAAATCCTTCTTGAAAATGTATATTTTGCTTCTAGCTTTCCAAAGCTTCCGACCGTGTCTGATTTGGAGCTCGAGTCAAAAGTTATTGAGGTTAGAAGTCGATGGGTCGGATCGTAGGCGGTCGCTCGGCTCGGCATCTGGCGCCAAAGGCGCTCGGCAGGCCGAGCGAGGCGGCGATGCCCTTCGCCCGTCTTGGCGGCGCTGGTTGTTCGCCGGTCGCTCACCCATGCAGGCGGCGATGCCCCTCGGCCATCTGAGCTCGCTTTCGCGTTGAGGGTCGGTTTTGGCCGTGAGCCCCTCTCCTTCTTTTAGCCATAACGTTTTACAGACCTCCGATTGATCCCATTTTGAGCGGTGGATTCTTAAGAAAATTTTCTATCTTTCTAAACCTAATTTACCAGTATTGCTTTTAAATTGAAAAAGGTGGTTTGAAACAAAGTGTGGAGGTCGGCTGATCATGTCTGAATATACTTCACTAATTTTTAAATATCTGGAGCTATAGGGCTCGGATCGAGGCGATTCTTGTTTTAAATGAAACTAGAGACATAAATCTACACTTTTTATGAAGGAGCCGATTAGTAATTCAACCTCTAAAGTTTTCAAATTTTGACATGAAGTCGGTAGAGGGATTTTTTTCCTTTGTTTTCTTTAAGATAGTATTTTTGCCATAACTTTTCATTTCTAATCCGAATTGAACGATTTCAGTGGCGTTAGAATCGTGAGATCATGAGGAAATTTTTTTATTAAAAATCCAATCCCAAATTTTCTATTAAAAGTTTCTCTATTTGTGGTCGGTATGTGTTCGGTTTGGGTCTTCCATGCTTATATGGGTCCGAACGTTGGGCCTCGGAGACGGGGTCCAACATTGGGCTACGTCCAATCCTCAGAATTTGTCTAAGATTTCAATATACTCTTCAACTTTACAAGTATTCTTTCTTCCCTTCCAGAGCCTCTTCAAGTCTCTTACATAAAGTATTCTTTCTGCTATCGTAGCCTCTTCAGGCTCTTAGCCTTTTCTTTCTCTCGCTTAGAAAGATATCGTGAGCTTTTTGTTACAGTAGCGTTTGCTCTCTTGTATCACAATTTGAATACATAATTTTTCTAAGTATATAAAACTTAAAACTATTTAGTCTTCGACTAGGACTAATATTTATAGCCTAAGTCTCCAACTACTTCTTGAAAAACTGTTTCTTGTTTCTTTTAGAAACTGTTATTTAGATGAGTTCTGTAACTAACTCCAACTAACTAATTTTCTGACATACTAGAGTATCTTCTTCTCTGTATCGTATGTGTTTTGTTTCTTCTGTAATGACGTGTCATCTGTGTTTTACTTCTTCTGTGATGACATGACGTCTGTATTTTGCTTCTTCTGCGTTTTGCTTCTTTTATGATTACGCGTCATCTGTGTTTTGCTTCTTCTCTGTTTTGTTTCTTTTGTGATGACGTATCGTCTTTGTTTTGTTTCTTCTGTGATGACGTGTAAATGCATGTTTAAACTATTACGTGATTATGTGTAAATCATGTTTTGCTTATTCTGGAATGACTATAAGATACTTATATTCTTTTACAAACTTAACACACTTATCAAAACAACTCATTTATTTCTAATATTATTATTATTTGATTGTCACCAAAATAAATAGATGTAAAATCTTCTTGACTTAACACTAAAGTCCATCTAATGGACATATGTGACACCCAAACTCCTCCAAAGCCTTTCCAATGGTTCATACATCCATTCTAACATCACTTTCACTCATAATCTTCCCAAATTCACTTCTTCTAATGCAATATCACTCCTTGAACATTCAATTACAAATTTGGTTGCATTAAACTCCTAAATCTCAACTCAAATGACTCATCACATACAATAAATCCTCATCATTACTATAGATGTTCTGTATATACATCCTATGCAACATCACCACTTATAATGATTATATCTCTTAACTCCAATGTCCAAAAATTTCATGCTTTATATCATTGGAAAGCTAGAAATATAAGCTACAACTTCATGAAGACACTTTGGCTAATTCTATCTGGATCGATACAGTTTTTCCCTTGAGTTCAAAACACAATTTCCACGTTTATAAAAACTTGCAAAATGCAATATCTCTTCATATCAATTCAGCTACTAAGTACTCTTCGTTAAACTCTTGAATCTCACCTCAAATGATTCATCCCATACAACCTTTCCAATCCCTAACATGTTATTGTAAAACAAGCAACAATTTGCAATCTCAACAAAGAAGAATATGCATATACACATTCCACTTCCACAACCATCATACTCAACCTATAAAATAACATAATCATACACAAAATGGAATTCTCAAAATTCTCATTCTCATTACTATGCAAAGTAAATATTTGAACAAGCTTTACTTACATATCAATATACACATCACTAACTTAAAACAAATACAAATGGATGCTCAATGTTTGGCATGTTTAATAAGCTATCCAAAAGTGTTCAAACTAGTTTAGTACAAAAGCTAACTATCTTGGAGTTTGTCCAATTGCTTTGTAAAGATTGTTAACCTTCTCGTTCTGCACCTAAGGAGGGAATAGTGGGGTGAGCTACACAGCTCAGTGGCTAATACATTTATAACCATCGGCAATTGACCACAATTCAAGCATATGTACAGGTATAGCTAGCAATTCAAGCATTCTCAATCTATTCTTGCAATTCAAGCATTAATCAATTTAGCTCAAAACTCATAACACATAACATAGACTTTAGCCATTAAACATAACATTCAAATGCATCATACTTAACAATTCAAAGATGCGATACACAAACAAATGGCTTGAGGGTTTTATGGAAATAGAATGGAGAAATCGAAGTTTACACCATGAGCAGAATGAGTCCATTTTGAGACTCATATGCCATAAGCAGGCAGCCAAGAAAAGTTCTTGTCAGCGTGCACATGACAAACAAAATGATTCCACTCTCGCATAAACAAAAGCACATAATCATACTCGATTCATTTTATCATATGCTCATACTTTCATGCTTTTCTTCTTTTAATTAATTCAAAATGTTATAACCTTTTTAAGGTATAATATAATCACAAATCATCATGCATTATCAAATCTTCACAAAAATTTAAAACCAAGAATTTTACACACACATACATAGGCAAGAATTTGCCTAATCATACAATAACTATAAATACATTACTCACCTAATATCACTTGCAAAAATCCAACTCAAGATTGTCTTTCCTCTTGCTCTTGGGTAGGATTCTTTCCTAAAACAACTAAGGTTCTATTCAAAACAACATTCTAATAAAATTCATAAACTTCATAATCACAAAAATACAATAAACACAAATTAAGCTCGATCTAACTTATCCATAGTCCATCTAGGTTATAAAACCTAAGACGTAGTTTAGAAACCCTAGGAATCAAAGGGGTTCCTTCTTCCTCTTCTTACAACACAACACCCACTCTCTCTCTAATCCCTTCATTCTCAACACAACCCATTTCGTTAATAAAACAAGAATAAAAGATGATTAACTTACTTTAACAAGCTTGATTTCTTCTTCTTTCTTCTTCCTTCCAAGCTTCTCTCGCACACTCTCACGAACTCTCTCTATTCTCCTCTCTTCTTTCACGTTTTTTCTTCTCACTTAGGCTTCTCATGACTTCTCTCTTTCTTTCTTACTTCATGACCATTTATTTGGTTTTTTCTGCAACATCCCGTTACCGAAGTGACGAGTATATTTGTAAATTGGATCGGGTCAGGTTAAAGTACAGGCAAATGTGAATTCTTCATGCATTATAGTTTCTATAGTCATCGGTAAATGATTATTGATGGCATAGGTATATGAATATGCGTACATGTATGACATTTCTCGATTGAATTGTGGAAATTGGAAATTGTGCGAAAAGTGTATAAATGAGTTTTGTATATGAATTGGAATGAGAAAATTTGAATTTAGAGAACTGGATTATGAGATTGGAGTGTAGGAATATGCAATTCTAATTTTGTGAATTTATGGAAATTTTTCTGGAATTTTTAGAGAATCGAGTCGGATAGAAAAAATGGTATAGTGGTGATAAATCGGATTCGAATCCGTGATTGATTGGCAATTAATATGAGGCAAGTTGAATTATGATTTTAGGATTTATTATTAATTGTTATTGCGTATTGGGAGAAATTAGAATTAGAAATTGGATTGAGGTTGTTCGATGCGGACCGGTGGCAATTAATTGCCAAACAAGTCTTAAGGTATTCATATATATATATAACTTAAGCCTTTGAAATTTGATGATGCTTGCTACATTACGGAGAAATTGCTTTGTTCTTCTTCTTCCACTTGCGTGGATTTCTTGGTGATTTGGAAAGGTTTAAAGCTTGAATCAAGTAAGTCTTTGATTCCTTATGATATAAGTTGTTTAATTTGATCATTGATTGAGTTATGGAATTGTTTAGAGAATTTGAAAGTTTCGGATGTTAGGGTTTTGAGAAAATGTTGAGTTTGATTTGGGATTTTGATGAATAATAAGTTTTAGATAGTTTTGAGGTTAGAAATGAGTTCGATATAGTGTATGAAACTAATTGGGAGTGTTTAGAATGGATTTGGATGGAGTTGAATCTGAAATCTGGAAATTTCTAGGTTTTACGGGTGTGTTCGTTGTTGCCTTGTGGCAAGAAGAACACGCCATGGAAACATTCGAAATGCTTCGCGCATGACGATGTCTTGGAAGGCGCTTGCGCAGAAAGGAAGAAAAGAACGCGTCGCGGCGTCTGTGATGCGTCTGCCTTGTGACAAAACTGCTGTGATTCGCATGCATGGCGAGCGAAGTTACACCGCTGACAAGCGTGGCGAAATGGGAGCTCATGGCAATGAGGATCTGATCGTGGCGAGGCAGCTGATTTTCCAAAATGAGATTTTGAGGTTTTAAATTATGGGGATCTAGGAATTTGATAGTTTAATTACCTATGGATTAAATTCAATATGGAAATTATGAATTTGGAGGATTAGTTTCTAATGGATTGGCTATGGATCAATTGAATTTATGAGACTAGGAATTTCAATCTAGGAGAATGAAATGAAGTGATTTTAATATGATTATTCAAGTAATGAATTTGAGATTTGATTTCAATTGAATTGTTTTCTAAGGATTAATTGGAATTTAGAGATTAAGAATTTAAATTGATAAGATGGAATTTGGATTTTAATTCGATGATTATAGAATCTAGTGGCAATAAATAGTGATTGTGATTTTAATTGGAATGTATTGCGAGAGAATTGGATATTAGTCTATTGACTTATGGTAATTGGATTTTGCTATGAATTAGAGTGAAAGTGATCGAATTGGGAAAATTTAGGAATGTCATAACATATACGATCTTAGTGTATTTGCTATATTTGCATTTTTAATATTGGAAATTGTGCGATGAGTGATTTTCGATTTTTTGATTGTTTTAAAGGCACCGATGGAGCAATTCCACAGACGATCTTTGAGACTTCAGGTTGTAGCTTCGGAAGTGCGGTGAGTAACCTAGTTGGTTTCTCAACCTATATGTGTTACATTTGTGTACATATGCCATGTGGAATACGGATGGATATGTGTAATCTGTTTTGATTGATTTGAACCATGGGTGTTGAAATATTGGATGAGATATGGAAGTGCAAAATGTGAATAAATGTGCATAAATGCAATAGTGAATCGAATTGTAAAAGTATTAGTGAAATAATTGAGATATGTATATGATCGAAATCTGGGACTAAAGGTCAGAAGAAATGAGATATATTGTGAAATGTGAATGACATATGCACTCATGCATAATTTAATGATCGAGATAATGATAGTTGTTGACAGAGGCGCCTTTGTATATTTGAGGGCGTCAGCGGTAAAACCCATGAACACTGCGCCATGATAAAACACGCAAACACCTACAGGTGGGGTGTGGGGTCTATTATGTGAAAGGGATTAGTGCATACCGGTGGGCTCTCCTATCCCTAATGTGAGTGGGCGATAGTGCATACCCGGAGGGCCCTCCTACTTGCCAAAATGTGATTCTTGATTTACGATTAAGGCTCGGTCACAACAATGAAATGAAATGAAAGTGTCGCATGCATCTGCATATGTAAATGATCTAAAGTGAGCTGTGTGAAAGTGAAATTGAATGCATGTGAATATATGAAAGTGTGAATATGTGATTGGTGTGTATATGAATTGTGAATGCATGAGTTGGGTGAACCATCGATGATGGTTTCTCATTGAGTTGCAAACTCACCCAACATTGCATCTATTTTTCGAGGCGAAGAGTACCTCGTTAGACTAACGGGAGTATGATCGTTGTTAGCAAGCGAGTAGCGGTCGGGATCGGTGTCGTCACATCTGCATGAGTCTGATGTTTTGTTTGGTGGGCCTAGCTTAATAAATGTAAAGTGTATTAAGATTTTGATTCTTGGTGTGTTGAAATGGCATCGAGCCAGTTGGGTCATGTCTTTACCTTATGTCTTGATTGAGCCTTGTTGAGTGCTAATTAATAGCGAGAGTGTTTTGTATCGAAAATGTTTTTGTGAAATGTAAGACCCCAAAGTGTGTTTTGATTTCCGCTTGAAGCGTTTTGGAAGAAAAATTTCATAACGAGTTTTAAATTGTGATTGATTGCTCTAGCATGCCACCCTCGAGGTCACGGGCTTGGATATCCTTTGTAGATGTCGGGTTCGGGTCTCATGGAGTTGGGGTGCTACATTTTCCCTTTTACCCTTCAACTTAGTTTGTCCTTCTCATTTTACCCTTATATCATTAAACTAACATCTTATACTTCTAACTCTCCTTCCAAAATTGAGACCTTTCTTGATCAGGTATTTGATAGCACTTCCTTATATAAAATGTTCTTCATTGTCTAAATTTTTAATGACACCAAAATTATTCAATTTGGTTGAAATCGAAAGTTATACCCTAACATTTCCAAACTATTCTTATCTTTGAAACAATATTTTGTGCTCAATTTCCATCAAAACGTTGAAATTCTTAGAGACTGAATTAAATCTCAATTTCTTCAGAAAATTTGTATCCCTATGTCTCTAGTTTACTCCAAATCAAAAATCATATCATTTGGATAACTAGAGAAAAGTTATGGCTAAAACAAAAGCATACTCGTGAACATGTTTCAACTACATTTTCAGCTTTTAACTTCCAACATTTACATACATAACCCATCTTGTACCTAAACCATCTTTCCTACTTCATTTCAAATTCAAGAATTCTCCTTTTCTTTACATGACTAATCGCCAACAATTTCTCATTTAATAGTTCTAACTTCCAAGAAAAGTTTGGGGTCCAACATATCTACTTTCATGTTCACTTATGCGGTTTTATTACTTTTTATTTTTTTTCTTAGCCTTAGACGACTTAGGATTAGGCTAGAACCCTCCTTGTGGGATTGGCCCTTCAATAATACAAAGAACAACCTAAATTAAGTGGTGCCTAAACACAATCTCTGTGGGACAATATTTGCTTTTTACTACTGATAACGACTCATATACTTGCATTTTTAGCATAAAACAAGTGGTTTGTTTTTGCAATCAACACTCTCTATTCACGAAACCCCAAAAATGGTATATGTTTATGTTTATGCCATCACAATGTATTTATACTAAAAGACTAAGTTTTCAGGGTGGATAGATGGCAAAGTCACAGGTGTGACTTGGTGATTCATAGTCGTGAATGACCTAATTGAGACTTATGATCGTGAATGGCCTAGTTGAGGCTCACGACCTTGAATGGCCTAATTGAGGCTCACGATTCGTGAACCTCTCTTGCATGGCTATTACATGGAGTGTCACAACCATGCAAGAGTTATCATGGTCGTGAGAAATGAGTCACAACCATGACTTATTTGTCATGGCCGTGAGCAATCATTAATGGCCTTCATTATTCTTTTTCTTTGGCATTTTCTTATCTTCTCTTTCACTAATCCTTCTCCTTCTTGCTCCATAAAGACAATTAAGTGTGAATCTCAAGAATATGGCTCAAAGAGTGTACTTGCAACTCACTTTAACCATTATGCTTCTAAATTGTACCTAAAATCAAATATGAACTAAAGTGAATGTCTTAAGCATTTAAAAGCATTAATCAAAACATGTCATGGATTAAATGTATCAATAATTAAGCACATATCAACTTTGCCCATTTTCATCAATTTTAGCTAAACACTCATCAAAAAGAGCCTCAATTTGTCCTAGAATGTGATAAAATCCTCTACTGAATGCCCAAGAGCTCTATCATGATATTCACTAGTCAATTATAGCTTATAACAAAGCAAGTATAGAGGATCTAACTATTTGTTGAGCCTTAATGCAATTCTCTTCTAACTTAGGAGACTTTTATAAGTCTCTAATAATAGCACTAGCATAGGTGACAAGGGATCTCTCATCCTTCTTGATGTTGTTTTCCTTATTGTTATTGCCTTTGTTGCACAAGTTTAATATGTAATTAGCATATAAGATTATTAAGGCTTAGAAACATATTTTTACAAAGTTATTTTGTTGGGTGGTTATATAGAGCTTGGGAATTAATAGTTGTCTTTATGGCGAGGGCCTTGAATTGTTTTGATATTGAGGATGATTGGGATAATCTTTAACATAAGCTACTTTGGATGTATAAGGCATAAGTAGTTGAGGTATACAAAGGTAGAGATAAGGAAACTACTGAGAGGGTATCTTGTTGGAATTTTGATTCTAAGATTTGGGTTGGTATTGCTAATTTGTTTCTTTTTAATGGAAGTCACTTCTCGTGATGAATTTCTTATTATTTCTTCTTTTATAAAAACTTTACATGCGCTCTTATACTTATACTTTTGTCTTGCCTTTTCAAATGGCACCATGCAACATTTCATATTATCTAACCAATTCAATTTGAGAGAGAATTGAAAATGTCTTTCGATTTTTACCTCGTGATCTTAAATGTTTTAAAACTGAACCATTTCGATCGATTTAATAGTTCAAACTTTCAATTGGTTAATTTTTGTTTCGGTTTTTAATTTTTGATTTGATTTAATTTAATAATTTTGTTGTTAAAATCGATCGGTTTATTAATTAATCGACTAGTTTTGTAAACTAATCAATTTTATAAGCGAAAACAGATCTCTTTTTAAGTTTTTTAAGCGAAAATAACTCTCTTTTAATTGAACTTTAAATTTTCCTAAATACCTTTGATTCTGCCACGTGTACAGTATAAGATCCGTATCCGATTATGAACTCTTGTTGTTAGGAGCACCACACCCAAAGGACTACTATGGGCTTGGATATTGGATTTGTCGGTCAAGGATCAATCGCTAGGCCTTTAAATTTTTCATGACTTGTAATGGTAGTTGGAGTATGCCCAGCCGACTACAAGACTATTAGGTTTTTAGGTAGAACTACAAGGTTGTTGGGTCGCCACATTTTTCTACATGTTTGATGTTAGAGTCATGAAATTGACATCCCTTCTATCCATAGAAAGAGCAACTCAAAGGGTTTGGTCCACTCAGATCCTATGCCAAATATAAATTTTCCTCCCACTAAATCATATTGGAATCTGTTAAGTGTTAACCCCACTTATCGTATATAAAGATTCAAATCAAGCCTGTGAAGAACAAAATCCTCTTTGACAATCATTTAGAACTTATACTTGATATGCCAAATACGTGAAATCTTCTTAAACAATCTATTAGAAATTTTGGATTGTAATCAAGATGTCAATCTTTAGTGGATGCTGTGATGCATGCATGCTTTCATACGACTAATGCCAGATATTTAGATTCTTCTGCAAGTTTAGTGCGTCTTTCTTTCGAAAATATGCTCCCTTTTTTCACATTGACCGAGTATTATGATTATATCTTGACATGACGCTATAATTCAAATCTTACTTGGATTAAGAAAATTTGGAAAAGAGGAGGGATAATAGTTAATAAGCCAATTACGTCCCAACTCAAATTTATTTCATTTTATTGGTCAACCTGCTTAAAAAATTTCAGTCTGACAACAAAAATTTTAATTACGGCTCTTAAGAAAATTAATTTGGACTGACTATGAGGTAATTAATTAGAATATGGTTCGAGTACGCTTAAATAGAAAATGGGTAGCCAATGCAGACAAGAACCGCGTAGGCAAACTTGCTGAACTTAAAGAAATATGAATCACTAGATGCGCCTTTAGTTTGTTGCTTCGTACCAGGGTGGTTGATACGGCACTTTCTTGATTGTTGTTTTCCATCCTATCATCACTTGGAGTGCGTATGATCTGCATGGTGGCTATTTGCATGAATTTGTTGGAAGTCGATAAGTACTTTTTTATCATAAAAGTCTTTTTTTAATAGTATTTGGTTGTAAAATAAAAATAATAATTTTTAAATAGATATAATACAGTGTTTTGATAAATTCAAATTTGGAGTTTTCAAAAAGCCTCTCAAATGGCTTTTTATTATATTTTTAGATCAATTAATGGCTATTTTAGTCTCTTTTATCTTTATGTTTTATCGTAATTCTCACAATATTTACAAACTCATCTTTACGTTTATCTTACAAACTCATCTTCTCTAATATTTTTTATATTAGTTTTATTTATGTTATAATTCATATAAAAGATTTGGTTAGATATATTTTATTTATGTTTCATATAGTTTAAAATTATATAATAATTAATATATTGTGCTTTGCATATTGTTTAGTATACTTTAAATAACATTTATATGCATAAATAATTTTATTACTAAATAAAATATAGTTAAAAGTAAAAGTACTTTTTATTTTATGTTGCTAAATAGTCTACTATATGAAACTCTTTCAAAAAGCTTTTTTAAATGACAATCAAATAACAGTGGCTTTTTGAAAAAATTTCTAAAAAAAAAGTTTTACTAGCAAAAATTCTACTGGTATAAACCCAACCAAACAAAGCTAAGGTGATTATTAAGAACACTTGGACAAATTTTCAAGTTGATTTATTGAATGTTGTCTGTAGAGCTCATATGATAATTTGATAACAAAATAGGAATATCTAAGAATGGTTCAAGTAGGTAACAGATCCTCTGTTTTGGTTATGATATTTCTATCATGTTTCATTAACGACATAAATATGTAGATAAGATTTAATAGAAAAGAGTTAAACCACCGTAACCGGAACAAAAGATTTCATGTATTCAAGTGGAAACAACCTCTCTATTATGTAGGAGTAAGGCTGCGTACTATCAGACCTCCCCAGACCCCACTTAACTGCGAAACTTCGAACTGGATGTGATGAAGATAAAGAGGAAGAAGCAACGGAGGAGTTTAGGATTCGAATAGGAGTAATTGTAACTCACTTTAGTCTTTAAAAATGTTGTGGGTTAAAAATGAAAATATATTAAAATTTGTACATTGTTCATAATTTGCTAAATAATTTTTAAAATACATAATTTGTAAATTATTTTATCCATAAAAATAATGAGATCAATTTTAGAATATAAAATAAAATAATTAAATGATAGTTATATATAAGTTGCAACATTTTCATACTTGTTAATTTATACAACAAATAAGGAGATATTTATTTTAAAATTAAATACGACTTAAAATAATATATATTAGTATGATAATTGACTCTATCAATAAGTCTATTAATCTATCATTCAATTGGTTGATTATTAGTAAACTATTGTCTTTGACTTTCACATTAACATTTTAGTTTGATTATTAAAAGTATAAAGATACTTTTTAATATTTTAATTTAATGTTGTCTTTTATTTTAGTCCTCCAGTTATTAAATCTTTTAAGTTAGTTTTTAAACTTTGTTAATTACTTGTCATTAAAACTTTATTAATATCATTAACATGAATTTTAATTAGCATTTAAGATGGCACATACATCAATTTTAATTGTAGTTAAATTATATTGATAGAGTTTATATTTTCTTTTGAGAATAATGTAAAAATTTATTTAAAATGTTAATAAAGTTTTAATATAAGATTATTTATAAATTATAATGATTAATAGTTGGAGCACTTAAATTAATAAATAATGTTAAAATTTAGAACTAAAATATGATGTTTGCCTATTATCAAATGGATAAGGAAAATGTGGATTCTGTTGGCAATGAATCAGGAAATTCGAAAATAGGTGAGGCGATAGATATGGAAGGTGGAGGTGATCTGGCGGGTTAAGATGTAGGTGTTACTATTATAGACCTAAAAGAAGAAGAATGGGTCAAAAGCCAAAGAAAAAAAAAGGAGCCCAATACTTTAGACAATGATGCTACAAGTTCTGGTATTGGTTTAAAAAATGGACCAAGGAAAAAAATGAGTTGTATTAGCTAGAACTGTCAAGGGCTTGGTAACCCTCGAGCAGTAAATTCTTTGCAGGAAATTGTTAGATTTAAAAGGCCGAATTTAATTTTTCTTATTGAGACTTTTTGTAGTTCTTCAAAAATCAATGAAATAAAAGACCTCTTGCATTATGATGGTTTCTTTTCGATTGACAGTAGAGGCCACAGTGGTGGACTTGCTTTGATTTGGAAGTCTGTAAATATTATTTCTCTTATTAGTTCATGTGATAGATATATTGATGTTTTGGTAGATATTGCCAATGTGCGTGCTTGGAGGGTTATTGGTTTCTATGGTGAACCTGACCAATCTAGGCGATCAAATTCATGGCAGTTATTACGTGTTTTGGCTTCGCATAGTGTGGAACCATGGGTATGCCTTGGTGACTTTAATGATATTCTTTATGGCCATGATAAGCGAGGTGGAAGACCTCAGCCGTTGTCTCTTATGCATGGGTTTCAAGATGCAGTATTAGATGCTGGTCTTTATGATTTTCCTATAACTAGCTATCAATTTACGTGGGAGCATGGAAGAGGTTCGAGCCAGCTTATAGAAGAAAAGCTTGATTGCATTTTGACAACAAAAGCTTGGCAGCAGTTATTTCCACATGTAAGTGTGTCGGTCTTGCCTATCTCTTCATCCGATCACCTACCTCTCTTTCTTCATATACGACTTCTTATGCCTAGACCTATAGCGTGCAGAATTAGATTTGAGAACCACTAGATGAGGGAACCTTCTTGTCGGGAACTTGTCATTAATTGTTGGAATCATAACGTGGAACTACCACTTTCAGATAAACTCCAGAGATGCAATCAATTGTTGTCGATCTGGGGTAAGGAACTTCGGAATATGCACAAGACGGAGATAGATAATTGTTTGACGTGCATGACATTGTTGAGAGAGTCTAGGATTTAGGAAGATATGGATAATTTTGCTGCTGCTAAAATCACTACTTTTAGTTACTATGTTAACGTGAGGTGTACTGGAAATAGAGAGCAAAGGAATTTTGGCTTAAAGAAAGTGATTCAAACACTCGTTTTTTCACAATGTTGCTACAGTTAGACAAAAGAAAAATCGAATTGAGCGATTTCAGGATGACAATGGAAGTTGGTAGATATGGGAGACTGGTTTGGAATCTATAGTTAGTTCGTACCAACATTTTTCGATCTTAGGTTTGTGATGTTAACCCGATTCTAAAACATATCCCGAGGTTGATTACTGAGGATCAGAATGAATCGCTACTTCATCCTTATACTGTAAGTGCAAGTCGACTTGTACATGGGGTAAGTCGACTTACACGTATTCGATCTGATAAAGTCGACTTATCAAGGACGATCTGTTTATATTGTGCCTAAAGGCAATCCCTTTAAGCGCGTTTTATTCAAAGTCGTATGAGACTTTATGAATAAATAAAGAAAGGCATACTTCATTAATTTGATGTTCATGAACATTGTTTATGAATTGATTGGATCTTTAATCGAATTAATGAAGTCCATGATATATGACATAGCATGAAGGAAATTATGATGTGCTCGTACTCACGAGATTCCTATCATGTGCAATTATGTCGATATCTAAATTCTCCTAGTCATAGGATTAATGAGATGGACATCATTAATCCGGATAGACTAACACATGTCATATTCCTGATTGGATCAGCGGTGGATCTCGAAGCGTAAATATGAGATATTTAGAATTGACATGTGGATGCTTACTAGTGGTAGTAAGTTCATTGGATGACACGCCATGAGATCATCACATGGATATCTTATCTAAGTGTCGGTGATAATCTCATCATAGCAATGGTGCAAGTATCCTTAGACTTGAGGTACTCGAGGATATCTTGAATCTTGATCACGTGCTGACTTCATTCCTTGTTGCCTTCGGAGGTAACTCATAGGGTGGTGCTTGAGTGCGACTTGAGGTATTCAAGATAATTGAGTAGCCAATAAAGGATTCACCATTTACGGATTAGCGAAGAGATACTCATGGCCTCTTGTCGGGATCATTACTAAGGTTGGCGGCATATATGTCATGAAGAGTGTCTTCATTGACACATGAGTAATGAGTCCTGGGGCGAGAACTAATATCACTGGGCTAGACTCGGTCTAGTGAGAGTTGACACTTTGACCATACTCATAACCAAGTGGGGTATAGGATGGTGAAATGACGAATTGCACGATGGTTGTACATGGAAGGGTTTGTGATCTAGTTAAGTGATGAATACATCAAACCGATTACTTTCCGATCAATTGGAGGTCATGATGTGTTGCTAGATACAGCTCATGACTTGCTTAGATTAAGTGTTAATCTAAGTGGCCAACATAACCGGGAACCTAAAGGGTCACACGCGTAAGAGTGATTGAGAGAATCAGAAAATAGTAATTGGACGAGTTCCAATTATGAAGAGCATTAGGATTAAATGGATCCCGATGAGATTGGGATATGTCCGATGAGATCGCGACATCAATATTGCTAAGAAAGGATTAGGAGCTGTTTGATTACAGGGCCGGTAGTAGGTAGGGCCAACCTCGGTGTGGTTGGACCGCCTCGTGAATAATATACATATATATATATGTTATTAATTAATTAAATAATTAATTAATATATATATATAGAATACGTGTGAGTGGGAAGAAGAAAAGAAGCTTCTTTTGATTATGCTTAGTCATCAAAGCATTAACTCACTAAAAGACAAAATGATGGATGAGGAAAGATGATGATCGTGGCTTATATAAAAGGAGAAGGAAGAAAGAGTTCCTTGGGTTTTTAGAAGACCATCTTAGTGGATTTGAAAGGAGAAGGAAGAAAGAGTTTTCCTCTCATTTTCTCATCTCCAACGATCATCACTTTAGTCTCAAGCTTCTTCATCCTCCTTCATCGTCAATCTCAAGCTCTCGGAGACGGAGGTAGGCTCTGGCAGGCTTTAATCTGTTTCTAGCTATTCCCGGTCAAAGGGTTTGACTCGGTTAGATTTTCGATCTCTGCGTGGATCACCTTTAGAGATAGTCTCTTTTGGATATTTAGGTTGATGTCTTCATACCGACACTTGGATCTGGGTTTGGGAAAGTCCAGGAACAAAATTTTGTTTTTATTTGCGGTACATGTGATGTACCTCCGGGATTTTCCTACATATCTGCAGATGAAGTAAAAGTTGTTGTGTTTTCTATGATCTTGGACAAGTCACACAGGCGATGGTTTTAATCCGGCTTCTATCGAAATATTGGGATATCATAGGTGGTGAAGTAGCTCAAACTTGTATTGATTATCTTCATTCGGGCAATTTTCCTAAAGAGCTTAACGAAACGGCAGTTGTGTTGATTCCAAAAAAATCTGAGCCTCAGGTAATGGGTGATCTCCTTCCTATTGCTTTATGCAATGTACTTTTGAAGATAACTACTAAAATGATGGCTTGCATATTGAAAATCTTATTGCCTTTAGCTATTTCGGAATCCCAAAGTGCTTTTGTAGTAGGTTTCAGGATAATTGTATTATTGCTTTTGAAATGATGCACACGCTCCATCACCGTACAAGGGAGAAGAAATATTCTGCAGCTCTAAAGATCAATATCAGTAAGGCGTACGATCGTATAGAATGGACTTTTGTTGAGGTAATTATGGTAAAAATGGGTTTTGCCCGTAGTTTTGTGGATCTCATTATTTATTGTCTCTCAACAATCAACTACAAGATTCTTCAGAATGGATTTGAAATTGGACTAGTGATTCCTACGCGGGGTCTGAGACAGGGTGGCCCCCTCTCTCCTTATCTGTTCATAATCTGCACTAAGAGTTTATCAAGATTATTTGATCATTCACTTTTAGCGGGTAAAATACAGGGATGTAAAGTTTCGACTGGAGGTCCTGTCTTATCTCATTTATTCTTCGCAGACGATAGCTTTATTTTCTTTCAGGCTAATGCACAGGAAGCTAGTGAAGTTCAAAGGTGTTTCCAAATTTATGAGAGAGCATCAAGACAACTCATTAATTTTGTGAAATCTTCCATAACGTTTAATGTAAATACCCCAAATTTAACGAAAGAGTCTATTTGTGCCATTCTTGCTATTTTCGGAAAAAGAGTCTTTGGGTACCTATCTTGGGCTACCTTCTCATATAGGGAGGAACAAGAAGGAGGTATTTGGTTTTATAAAAGACAGAGTGTGGAAAAGATTGTATGCATGGAGGAGAAGAGCACTTTCTAAGGTGGGTAAAGCTGTGTTGTTTAAAACTGTGTTACAAGCGATACCCACTTAAATGATGAGCTTGTTTCTTCTACCTAAAACTTTATGTACTGAACTGGAACGTATCATGACTCGGTTTTGGTGGAAAAATGTGTTAATCATGATAAAGGAATTACTTGGATGTCTTGGCAGAGATTGGCGAAGAATAAGATTTTTGGTAGTCTTAGTTTTAAAAAGATCTATGAATTCAATCTTGCACTTTTGGGAAAGCAAGGTTGGAAGTTGATGACTCAACCTGATTCGCTAGTATCTCGTGTTCTTCAAGCTCGTTATTTTGCAGGTTTATCTTTCTTATCAACAGATTGAGGAAGCAATCCGAGTTATTTATGGCAAAGTATTTGGGAAACCCGTTCTTTGTTACAATGGGGTATGCATTGGAAGGTTAGAGATGGTTCTCAAATTCTAATATGGGACTCACCGTGGCTCAATGATAAGGAGAATTCGTTTATTGTTTCTTAAAGACCTCTTGATTCAAATGTTTTCTTGGTTGCGGATTTGTTGGAGAATGTTTCATGGAATTTTGATTTAATTCACTCACTTTTCTCTAGCCATGATTGTGAACGGATTTTGGCAATACCATTGGGTAAACAACCGGGAAGAGATGATTGGTGTTGGAAATTTGAGAATAAAAGCCGCTACATAATGAAGAGCGCTCATAAACTCTTGTGTTCCTTACGAATACAATTTTGCTAAGTTATCGGTGAGTAAGGAGGCGGATATGGGTGTGTGATTCCACCAAAGGTGATTAGTTGTGTTTAGCGTGTTCTAAATGATGTATTCTGGTGCTTATCGATTATTCTGAAGTCAACGAGTTGATGTCAATGTGTGTTGCCGATTTGTAATCAAAAGAGGAGACATTCTGACATGTGTTCCTCGACTGTCCACTCACGAAGCAGGTCTATTCGAAAGTTCTTCAGAACTGGCAGCATCTAGGAACAATTTGTTTGCTCGACTAGTTTACATCCTTCTTTCTACCTGCACCAAAAGATCGGTAATATACCATTTTGATGATAATTTGGGCAATCTGGCACAGTAGAAATGGAGTTGTGTGGAATAATAAATAAAGATCAGCCAATGCCATTGTTTGTTTTGCGCAGAGAATCTTGGAGGAGTGGCGACTTGTTCATGCTTATGATCTTGCTCAGGAATACTAGCAACAAACGGTGTGTTGACAACCTTGAAAGTGGGTTGGTGAAGATTAATATTGACGTTGCCATCGAAAGCAACTCTAATTTTATGGTATTACAATTTGTTATGCGAGACTCTAATTAAAGTTTATAGTTGCAAAATCGTGGAGGTTTCGAGTGATTAAGTGTTAAAAGTGAAGAGGCAATTGCTATCAGAGAAGTCCTTAGTTGGGTCAAGCTTTAAAATTAGGATAGAGTTATTATTGAATCGGATGCAAATATTATGGTTCAAGCAATTAATGATGACTCTTATAAAGACTCTTTCTTTTTTAGTTTGTTAGTTTGTGATTGTAAATCTCTATTGAATGAGATTAGAATAGCTAAATGCATTTTTAACTTTAGGTCAGGCAATTATGTTGTTCACGTCTTAGCTACGGGCACATTATTCACTTCTGACTTTGGAGAGTGATTCGAAATACCCTCTCCTTTTATTGTTGAAGTTCTTATTTTGGAGTAGTGAAATTCCTACTATTTACCCAAAAAAAAAAAAAAAAGTACTTCTCTCGTGCAAGTTTGCTCGGTGGCTTAGGGGATTTGTATTCCAGAGCCCCACAACGAGAACAAAAAATGACCCTTTTTTTTCAAATGCAATGTAAGCTAGCGTACAGGCATAAGTTAATCAAGTACAGGTGAGTTTGCCAGCTAAAACCTTTCTTTAACTTGACAAAATACTTAATAATTACATGTCAATCACTAGCTGAACTGAAGTGTAGTGGGGACCAAAATGCTGAAGACAAATAACACCAAACTAAAATAGCAAAATATGGACCCAGAGACTAGGAGGCTTGGATCGGATACCAATCCACGTTGGAAAATTTCCATTATTTCAAAATTTGTCATGTTCACTCTTAGTATGATTAAGGGGTGGCATTAATTAGTGGAGACACTGAAGATACGGCGGATGTTCTGGTGGTTATCCGTGGCGGACCACGGCGTTGGAAGTGTTTGTTGCACATGCCTTACATGACCTAGTCTTACAAGCCTAGTTCATGATCTTTAGTGTAATTTTTGTTTTACTGGTAGCCCCTAAAGTATTGAGAGATTTTGATAAAATATTCAAGGGGGTGAATCTCAAGGACTGTTCTTAAGTTTTTAAGGGGTTAAAATAACCTATAGTTTAGAGCTTTAGATTGGTCTAACTGTGACCGATGCTTTAGAAATAATATGAATATAGTAATTCCTTGATCAGTGATCAATGGTTGTCTAGCGAAACAAAATAAGCATTGAGATTTGGCCGTACTGATGCTGGTAACATTATCATACATGCAAGATTTTTACATATTTAATACAATGTATTGTTACTTGTCAGTTCTGAGATTAATACCAAAAGAAGCACGCTTAGTCCCTAATCCCTATCAAGTAAATAATAACAACTAGGCTTAACGTAAAAACCAAAACCCAGTAAGGAACACTGCGTTGTATAAGAAGATCCATTCTAATTCCAAAGCTGTGGGTGGTGTAAATAATATATTTTGGTATGTGTGAGAGAGAGAGGAAAGAGATTTGAGTCAAACATTGGAGGGTCGGAGTGGTGGAGAGTTAAACTTAAGCCACTGGTCATATTCCCTGAAGTCTGAACACATGACACTGGTCTTGGGTTTCTAATCTTTGACAGTAAAAAATGAATGGAAAAAAAAAAAGAAAGGAACCAAATCCTCAATTGGATTAGCTAAGCAAACAACAGTGGCAGTGTGGGGTGTGATGTGAATGACACTCTGTAAAAGCTCGAATCTCAAACGCCCCAACAAAGACTTGACTTTTTAGACCAAGAAAACGGAGAAGCCCCTCCCTTGCTCGTGCCTATTTTATTCCTGACTGCCTCTATGTTAATCTTTTGAACCTGACATAAAAAAACCAACCATAAGGGCAAAGTTAAGTTTGTATAGAATGGTTGCTTAGTTTCTTTTTTTTTTTTTAAATGTCAGAGAGGATTTTTGATAGTGAAAACTGCAAAAGTGGCAATTTCAGAACCAAAAGTTGTAAATTCAAAGCAAAGAAAAAGAGCATTTCAAAGATGGGATGAGGGTCAGAAAAGGGTTAGAAATTTGTGTCCCTAAAGTCTCTTTAGGAACTCCCTCAATTCATTTCCTTTTCCTTTTTTTAACTACTCTTAAGCACATGAACATGATCGTGAATGTCGAAAACAAAGCATCCTAAGTTAAACCCCATATTCTTGTCTTGTTTTTACCGTTTTCTTGTTGGTAATAATGAGTGTCGTTGGTCTGTTATTTCATATAATATTTTTTATTGCAGAGTACCAAATTCGTACGTAGGGATCGTCACTTGTACCATTTAAGCAGTGTCGCTTGTCACCCACTTGTTTCATCTTCCCTCTGCCACCGCATTAAACCATCTCGTTTAAGGTCATTTATAGACACTCTTTTACTCTTGTACTGATCTTGGCAACTCCATTTCTCTTGAATTCGAACAAGAAATATCTAAATCATCAAGAACCTGATATTGACTCCAATGGGTTGGCGATGTAACGGATCCAGGACTTGGTAGACAAAGACCATAAAAGACAACCTTACCTAGTCGAGGGGCATCTAATGAGGCCAATTTAGACCGAATGGCTTTGAAAACATTAGACTATGACCATCTAAAAGGTTGCTCTTGACTTGCCAAGATCGGTGATCTACACAACGTTCTCCTCTGGCACCATTCCCAAGTAAAATTATGGCCATTGTTGGACACCGATTACAAGTCTTAGCTACTGGTCGTGGTCTAAAGATAGGCTTTATCAAGATTACTTATATAGACAAAATAACCATGCAAGAGTGTTAATTATTTCGAGAGAGAGTTTGTTTAACTCTAAGCAGTCAGTGTTAGCCCATACTTAAGGAAAACTTGTACTTGATAGATTTCACTTTTGTTAAAATTTATAATAAAGTAGGGGGACGAGACGCTCCCAAAAGTGTATGGAATAAAAGAGAGGTAAAGGGCATCTATTTTTGGCCAGTGAAAAGACCGTCCTTCAAAATTCACACCATTAGATTTTGGATGATTTTGAGAAGATTTCCAAATTCTCCATCATTCAACCTATGTCCCCTTTCTTTCTTTTATAATTTTTACGGAACGGCCTTTGCGGTCACAGGAAATGTAGACATTTGGGTTCCACCAGCGACATCTGTCAAGCTACAAAAACATGCAATCCATGCCAGACCTTTCTCTGATCCTCGAAAATTATAGATTCGACCGCCTTCATAAAACAGTCCAAGCATGTGATATTTCATATCTGTACAGGGTAACGAGGATGCAATATTTACATTAATACATGCTATGTATACAGCAGAACCTTTATACTTGTTGAAAACATGAAGCTTACTTACCCTTGTGCATATTCGGTCTGCTAAGCTACTTGGTGCCAAATGTTTACTTAGAGAGATGACAAAGTCTAGTAGTTAAAGGGCATATAATGACATAAGTTCCAATACTATACCTTTTTTTTTTTTAAGGATAAGTAGATTTATTTAATAACTCGATGTATAGCTTATCCAGTACATTTTGCTCCAAATTTTTGTAATTTAATTTTAGGAAACCGTTTTCATATTAGTAAATGGAGAGATAGCATGTTTTAAAAATTAGCTAAAACAAAAAAAAACAATTTTAATGGATCAATACATTTTAAAATATGTTCATAATTATGGACATTTCATTATCTAGGTGTAACCATTTTATTCTTATTAATGGATTATTAAGAAATCACTTATTAACCCACCTAACAGAAATGCGAATGTAATCGATGGGCATTAATTCAATCACCGTTAAAGTTCTTGACGAGACGAGTTAAAGCTCCCAAATAGATTGTGACTATTCGCTCGTACATTGATGATGTAAAGCCTTAATTGGTAAATTCGAAGTTACTTTTGGCATGGATAAACAATTAAAGGATGAAAAAAAGATAAATTAACAAATAAAACATGTTTCTTACAAAATGAACATGACAAGTTTCATCTACAATGCACAATTAATCGACTTTGATAAACTATTTGGTTTAATTAATTGCATATTAATATGCTTAAAAACTTGAGATAAGATGCACTAAAGATTAAAAATAGATGAGACCTCATATTTTTATTGATTTTAAAAATTTTCATGTATTTTGAAATTATTAAACATAATCCCTTATAATCATTATCTTAAGAAGACGTATGCTCCTCTTTGTTTTTTTAAATAAAATTATTGACATAAAAACACTTTGCAAACTTTTGTCATACAAACAATTATGTTATGTTACTAAGGAGTTATTGGTAATTAACAAATTATATGAGTGTCATTTGTTAAATTTATTAATTCATCATATTTTAATAACATTACTTATAGAAATTAATATATTAGTTCATAGTATATATTAGTTTTGTATGATAATAAAGAAAGACTTATATTAAGTTTTCAATCATTATGTATTCGTATTTTTATATTTTACAAATAACCAATATATTTTATTTTATTTTTACTATTAATAAAATTATATTATATTTATTGATCATATTTAGATATTATTATTTTTAGTAAAAGAATCGTATATATTTAATATATAATATCAATTTTCATTTTATAAATGAATACATATATATATATATAATGTTTATATTATAACAATGTTAATAAAAAATATTTAATATATATTTTATAATCCATTAAGGATTTATTTATTGAATTCTATTAATCATTAATAGTTTAATTAAATTTTCTTTAATTTCAAATTTTTGGTTTGATAACTCATTACAATCATTCTTAAATGAAATTTTATTAGTCGATATTTTAAAATGTTTTAGATGCCTTAATATTATAAAATAACCTAATTATTCTCTAAACAAAATGTATTTATTACACAATCTATCCAAATTTAAAGATTATTTTACACAATTACTTAAAAATTAAGTCAATTTTACTGGATTGTTATCGCTTTATTTAAATATTAAGAGTTACTTGAAAATTATAAAATGTTTATAATTAACTTGCCCTTGAGAATAATTTTTCTATTATAAAAATAACGAGGTCGATGAGTACCTAAAACAAAAATTCACATTGTAGAGCATTAGATTAGAGCATTATTACAAGTGTTTGACTGTATTATTGCCCAGAAAAGACCTTAAAACATGAAAATTACAGATAAAGGAAAAGAAAAGCCAAAAAAACATACGAGTTATTAGAAAAGGCCAAAACCCAAGAAGAAAAAGTGGAGCCGAAATCGTAATTTCCGCGAGAAACGGATGTTGCCAGCGAATCACAGGACAAGTGTCAGCTCGGGAAGAAAAGAAAAGACACAGTTTTAATGCTCATTGGTCACTCTCACAAATCTCCAATTACGATCTTGTCCTAATATCTTTCTATAATTGCTAAAACAAACCAACGCGTCCCTTGGCAAGTTTTCCTTCCCAGTTTTGGCGGGCAAGAGTAATTCTCTTGCCAATTTTAATTTCTCAATTCTTGAACTTTATCCTACACTCCTATGATAGAAATTATCCTTTGACGACCATTGAATAAAATCATTTTTTTAGTTTCATTTCCCTTTGTTGATCACTTGAAAAGCTACATCCAACCATTCATAGATGACAACGTTTGACAAAGTTAAGGTTTATTAGATATATATAAAGTGATTTTAAACTCAAAAGAAGAAAGAAGAAAAATTCTACATTTAATACTCATAAAAGTTTCCATTGACAAAAGCACAGGTGTCAAATAACAAATGGGCATTTAAAGGCAATCTAAGGGGAGGATTAGGAAGTGGGGCTAAGAAAGAAATTAAGCATGATTCAATTAATTAGGTCTAAATTCCAAGTTAAAATAGCTACAAAGCCCTCCATCAATGGACAATGGGTACCTAGGACACTTCCTTGTACAGACAAGATACACTCAAATACTTTTGTTTACTGTCTTTCAAAATCCATCCTGTAATTGCTCTATTTCCCCCCCTGAATATCTCTGTCACCCTCTCTCTCTCTGCCTTTTGCCCTAAGAAAAGGCACTCATTTCTCTTCATAAGCTTATGCTTGGAGCAGTCTTTTCACCACCCCAAGCGTCTGTATATGAGAGAGAGCTAAGGAGGGAGTGGCTGTGATGCAATAGATTTTTTGTTCGTTTGTATCTGATAAAAAAAGATCATCCTTTGTTCTTCCTTCCATTCTTTGATACAGAAAATATTTTGCTTTTACTTATCACAACCTGAAAATCTTCAATATATATACGCACGCATGTAAAACGAAATCAACCCACGATTATATTGCCATTTCCTGCTTATATATGAGCTTAATCGCTTGAAATCAGTCGTAAAAGAGAAAGCTTTACAGAGAGATTTCATTTCAATGGCATCGAGTTTTGACTGTGGGGTTTCGAGCCTTTTGTGCGCGGAGGACAACAGTTGTATTCTCGATGATACCGACTACCATGGTGTTGAGATGGAGGAATTTGAGGTCACGTGGCGCCATAAAAACGGTCGATTTCCGTACAATCAAAGCAGGGCCTGTGACGGTAGAGATGCTGGTCTGCCATTGCAGAGTGAGGAGTGTGTAGCTCTGATGATTGAGAAGGAGTGCCAGCATCTGCCTAATGCTGATTACTCTAGGAGGCTGAGGACTGGAGAGTTGGACATGGGGGCAAGAGGAGAGGCTGTTCACTGGATTGGAAAGGTGGGTTCTTTTTTTCTTTTCCGCCTTGTTTGATGGGTTTTATTGGGGTTTTAGATATATGTATACTGTGTAAATGAATGGCTGATGTGCGCATATTTTCCCAGAAGGTACTTGTGGGGGATCATCTGTGGATATGTTGTTTGATTAGTTTCTTTATACTTAGGATTTATGTTATCGTGTAAAGAAATGGAAGCACTTTTTAATCTGAATGTGAGACCTCGTCTCACTGGGTTCTCTTTTCTTTCCTTTTTTTGCCCGCTTTCTCATGTTTTCTTCATCTTGATATTGGTCATTTAGTGGTCTAATAGAGTTTTGGCGCCCGATACTTGGAGATGGTTGAGGAATATCTCCATTTTGATTGATATGAACCTGTGGGACTTCTGTGGGTTTAGTTATCTCCTTTTTGATTGGTATGAACTTGTGGGACTTACTATGGATTTAGTTTGTGCTCTTTACTAGTATTATTATTGATATTGTTAGTACTTTGGGGGGTGGAAAATGAAATAAGTAGTGGTATTTTGTTCCCTTTGTTTGGTATTCTTTTTGACATGCACTTAGTTTGAAGTGGGTTCGGTCCCCTTTTATGGGCCATTTCAATTTCTTAATCGCATCTCAAGGTGTCTTTTTTTCTATCCCTTTTTCTCTATCTAATGAAGTTGTTCGTGCGTGTGATGTTGCTTTTAACCAGTCTCATCAGTTGGCCTAGTACCGGCAATCAATATCAGATTTTTCTTTCAGGCTTGTTTTGTCAATGCTAATTGTTCTGTTTTGATTCAACAGGTTCATGCTTATTTCGGATTTGCACCACTTTGTTCATATTTATCGATAAACTACTTGGACAGGTTTCTGTCTGCCTATGAATTACCTGTAAGTTCCCTGATCCTTGTCCATTAGGTGCCTATCAGGCAATACCTGGCTTGTGTTGCACCAATATAAATTGTGATGCATCTAATTACCATGTTTCTTTATGTGACCTCAGAAGGGCAAAGATTGGATGATGCAGTTATTAGCAGTGGCATGTTTATCTCTTGCGGCAAAAATGGAGGAGACTGAAGTTCCATTATCTCTAGATTTGCAGGTTAAGTCTAAGGTGAATCTTCTGTTTTTTTAGCCCAACCAGTGTTCTTTTTTCATAGTCTGATGGTTTCCAATGGCTGATGATACTGGCAGGTGGGTGAATCAAAGTTCGTGTTTGAAACAAGAACTGTACAAAGAATGGAGCTTCTTGTGCTCAGTACCTTACGTTGGAGGATGCAAGCAGTTACTCCTTTCTCCTTCATAGACTATTTCCTTAACAAGATCAATAATGATGAAACCGCATCTACTACATCTTTCGTCTTGCAATCAATCCAGCTCATATTAGGCACAATAAAGGTCCTTTTCTCACTTATCCCAAACACACGCGATTGGCAATTTGGCAATGTAATATCTACAATAATTTCCTCTAGTTGGTGTTTGAGGTTTTGGTTGGTGGGAATTGAATGCAGGGATTGACTTCTTGGAATTTAGACCATCTGAAATTGCAGCAGCAGTAGCCATTGCTGTTGTGATGGAAAACAGAACGGTGGACGTTGAGCAAGCACTATCTCGTCTTCCCGGAGGAGTAGAAAAGGTAGAGTTGATGCCTTTGTGGTCCAAAACTAGAGGAAATAAATAAAAAAAGGGGAAATTCTTCTTATTTACCCCAATTTCAGATAATTAAGACATGAAACATGTTATTTGCAGGAGAGAGTGGTGAAGTGTATTAAATTGATTGGTGATTTGCCATTGATTAATGGGAATGCAAAGAGTACGAGTGCTTCACTCTCATCAGTGCCCCAAAGTCCAATAGGAGTGTTGGATGCTGCTGCATGCTTGAGCTATAAAAGTGATGACACAACTGTAGGGTCATGTGTAAATTCCTCATAAAACACCCTCATACCAAAAGGAGGAAGCTGAACAGACCATGCGAACTGTAGCTATAAAAGCAATCCCCAGTTGGCATTTTTTTCCCTTTTTTTTCACACACAAGAAACTGTTTGGTTTTGTTAAATAGGTGTGCTTTAAGTTGTATGGTAGCTGAGTGAAATGCCCGAAAAGACCATGAGGGTTGGAAAGGGAAGCAAAGCAAAGAGAGGCCAAATTTTGGAAATTTAGGAAAAGAGTCCTAATAAGTTGGGTCATGGCTGGAGGATGGAGACAAATGGATTCAATTATGTTTCATGCATAGGGCATGAAACATGAAAGGCGTGGCAAGGCACAGCTGTTAAATATTAGACTTCTTAACAGCTACAAATCTTAGAGGTGCAAAGAAAAAGGAAAGAGGTTCTTTTGCTGTGAGGATTCAGAATTGAGTTACAGTTTGCTGTAGGGTTCCAATTTTTTATTCTGTTTCTGAAAAAAGAAATGAGTACAAATATATTGTTAATTTTTTAAGGGTAAGAACTGAAATAAATTTAATAGCCATCACCAAACTGAAGACTCAGGAGTCAGGAGACCGGCAACCTGCCCCCACCTCCTTTGGCTGATTTCACTGGGAGTCAAGTGTGGGCATAAAATAATGTTAATAAAGTCAGAGCAGCTAATTGGAACCTAATACAAATGATGATTGTGCCCCAGCGTCCCGTTAAAAATCATTGGCTTTCGGGGTTTAAGTGCCGCTTACACTGTCGTTAAAAATCATTGGCTTTAAACCTTCAACATTATTGATTATACGGTTAAATTATAATTTATATTGGTATAATTAAGTCTTTTTACAACAATATAATTTTTTATTATTAATATCAATGTAGTTATATTTTTATCATTGATAATAATTATATATTAGATAAATTTTAAAGATAAATTATTTTAATTAAATAAATTTATTTTGATCTTTTATATAATATTTGTTAACAAATTATTAGTAAATTTTCTTGTAATTCTTTCCATTATTTATCTATTAATCCCATTTATTTTCAAAATAATATTAATAAAATTATTTTATTTTATTAAAATAAATATTTTAAATTTTTATTCAAAATTAATAATTATTTCAAATATATTTTAATTATTAAATCATATTTTATTTGAAATCTATACAATTTAATTACAAAATTTAATAAAATTATTAAGTAAAATTAAATTACTCATAATTCTTATTAATAATTCATTTTAATTAATTAATTATATAATATTAAATTAAAATTTTCATAATTTTTTAATTAAAATTAATATATTAAATAATATTTTATTTATTTTATAATGAATCAAATTATGAAAATAGAAACATAAAACAAAAACAACTTTTTATAATTTTTATAATTTTGAAAATTGGAAGAAACCAAAATCATAAACTAAAAATAAAAATTCAAACAAACATGTTTTTTACTAAATTTAAAAACAAGAATAGAAATAAAAACAAAAATTAGCTAATAGATTTTTTATAAAAATTAGGGCTTTATTGTAATTGATTTGGGTGCGATAGCAAAAGAAACAAAGAATTTCGGTAGATGAATGACAAATTAGAGTAAGGTTTTAAAAGAAAATGCGAGGATGGCAACTTGGGACTAATAATGAAAAGCAAAACATACAAAAACAAGTTTTATAGTTATATTAAAACGTACAAAAATTCTTATGTAAAATTATGAATTTTAAAATTTTTTAATCAGGAAATACTAATATTAAAATGTCAATAACTTGTTTGAATTTTTATTAGATAGGTTTGTACCTCTGTACCTTTACATAAAAAAGGAAGAAAGAAAGATGCAGACAATCTTTATTCCAACATAGCCTAAAGATAATGGGCCACGCGAAAAATCTTAGCCCATCAGTCATATGGGACCTTGGCAAATGGTGTTATGCTTCTCTGGGAATGCATAAGAGATTAACCATAGAAAAGCGAAAATAGAAACAATACTATCAAGAAAGAGATACGTGTTTCTCATATAAAATTTCTAAATCCACAAGAAGTAAGAATTAGGAGAGTTTGTAGAACAAAATAGATTTATAATATGATGTTTTAAAGTTTTAAGGTATAGTACATCAAATATAGTCTTAATTTGATGATAAGTCTTTCTATAAATATAGTCTTATTTTTGTATTTATTTTGTAGTTTCCTTATATGAATTTGTCATAATCATTCATCAAAATTAACAATTCATTCATTAGATTTAAAATATTTTTATGCTGATCTGGTTATTTTGATTACATGAAATTGTAGACGTTATTGTTTGGATCAATGAACTTGTCTGTCTCTAACAAGAGTTCCTGCAAAATAACAAAAGACACACCGGGGGTTGGTATCCGGCATGCCCCTCCGACGCTCAAGTTAGTCTTTTGTGAGAGTTTTGGTCGCTGTAAAGCAGAGAAAGTCATGGTTCTGATCTCGTACCTGTCTCATGGCAAAATTATACCTTATATATGAAATAGATGCTAGGTTTAGGTCTTTACGTATGCATGAGAGACTTCCACCTGCGAGTGGCCCATGGATGCGTGGACTGGAGCCTAGGCCTAGCATAATCGATAGGAATTAGGTCAGTCCTTGCGGGGTGGACCGATCGGTCTATGAGTAGTTTTGATCGGGCTTAGGCTGTGCGTAAGACCAACCATAAGCCCCTTACCTCGAGTTTGAAAAGAGGAGAAGGGTCGAAGGAATATATAAGGATTTTGTAGCTTCGCTTTGTAGGGCGATTCGTGGTAAGCCGATCGGTCGGACATCGGTCATAGTCATGTTGCTCGTCTTTGGGATCGGTCGGTCGAATGTCCCGATCGGTTGGCATCGATGCTTATTGCATGATAGCTCGCACCAAGGTAGATCGGGTGGACATCGACATTAAGCGCATGAAGGTACTTGGTGTAATTATTACGACGGCGCGTGCCCTCGTGATTTTGAATCAAATGAAACGTCTTTGTAACCGTTATGCGGTATCCACGTCGTCGTCCTTTCAATCTGCGCGCTCGGTTCGAATAACCTAATTCACCTCATTCGATTCTACCACGTGTACGAGCTTAGTTGAATTTTCTCCATGCGTCGGCGTTGATTGGGCGTCCATTCGACCAATCTTATAAGTACTCGTGGTCGATAGGCTGCAGATTTTCTTTCGCTGTTTTGTTCTCGGCTTTCATCCTGCTTTCATTTGTATTTTCACCTTGCGATCTCGGAGTTTTCTTTCAACCGCCATCCAAATTTCCAACCTCAAATCACCAAATAGGTACGTCCTTTTCCTCGTCTCTTCCTCTAAAGTTTTCTCAAAGGTTTCCTCTTAGTAAGCATGTAAATCGACCGATTCTAGAAGTGTGGCTATACAAGGGTGAAACCGCCAAAAGGGCCTCCCAACCAGCCGGGGCGTTTGAAGTAGCAGCGGTGTCGAGGGTAAGAGGTATTGAAGAAATCTTGACGAGAGAACGGAAGGATGGGCTGGTCGTGGAGGAGCCACCGAGAGATAAATTGACGATGACCGTGGGGGAGCTGAAACGGTCGATTATTAGGAATAATATCCCTATATCCTGGGGGCCTAGGCTGGCCTTGGGAAATGAACGGATCCACAACAATTTGAGTGGATATTTTGCTGTTTTTGATAGTTTCTTCTCAGTCGGTGGCATGAGGCTTCTGTATGCCCCGATTATTGACGAGGTGCGCGCCGACTACCAATTGATGCCGAGTCAGATTCCTCCGAATTGCTGGAGGTTCATTAACGGTTTGGCCTTGCTGTGCCATCAGTTTGACTGTTTGCCTTCGGTTGGCATCCTACGCTATTTTTTGAGGATGAATCAGAGTTCAAGTTCTGGGGTCGAGATCCTTCATTTGCAGTATAGAGATGTTCGATACTGCCTGCCCGGAACGGCTTCAAAAATTACTTCTTGGCGGACGAAGTACTTTTTTGTGAGACCTCCAGGATCTTCCTTTGAGTGCCAGCCGTGGAGGTACCCTCTAACCGAGCGTTGGAACGATGCATCGAGCTTATCTCTTACTAGGGAGGAGTGGGAGGTAGTCGGTCGCATTAAGGGGCTCGACCGGTATGACTTCGATCGGCTCATTCTGGGATATCGCGGTGGGGTCTCGGTCGATTCCTTTCTAATCGACCCCCCGCCCCAAATTAGCGGGCTAGGAGAAGCGCCCCTCGGTTGACTCCTCGTGGTTGAACTATTTACTGTATTTGTAAGTATTGGTTTAGCTTCGACTTGTTTTTATTCTTTGCGACCATGGCGAGATGGACGATTTTGTCGGGTCCTCATCCCCTAAATCCAAAAGGCGAGCCAAAGGGAAGAAAGCAGAGGAAGGAGGCGAGACCGGTGAAGGCGCCTTCATGATGGAGCAGTCATTCTACGTGTTCTTTGCCCCTCCATTGTTGGACCCCGATCTGGAGCCCAACGCCGGACATGAGCGTGGTCTTGTATGCATGAGGTGAAACATGATAATTAGCGATTAAGGAAAAAGACCATCGGAAGCTCGATGGACCCACCGTGAACAAACTCAAAGCTTGCTTTCATGATTTAAATCAAACACATCCATAAATAATTATCCAAAAGATGAGTTTACAAAGCTTTAAGAACATTTCCAACCAAATTACAACTTGAGTTCAAGAGCCAAAATACAAAATACACTTGAACCAATAACTTGAAATGTAACTAAAGCCTTGACTTCCAAACATACATCATAACAAAAAGAAAATGGAGTGCTGCCATGACTCGTGACTCACTCGGTCTCTTGCTCGTCACCTGAATGGGGGAGATTAGAGGGGGTGAGCTATAAAGCTCGTGGGAACATATTTATAATATAGAAATAAGCAAAAGTATTCAAAAATATCTCATTGTCGTGGTACTTGTTGAAATCATCGCAATTTAGCATGCATGGGTCATTATCTTGAAATGCTTGAATCTTGAACAATTCATGATGCATGATTCATAATAACAGATCATAAACACATAAGCATAGCATAATGGTTTGGGTTAGTCCCTGATTCATGACGTACTACACATTCCCATCGAAATGGTTACGTGTAGATGTAGTTTCGTGACGGAAATCCTTGTGAGGAACCCTGTGTCGCTTGCGGGCAGGCGAGAGAGGCCTTTTCGTGAGTCAATGTGCACTTGACTATTCGTGAGGGACATACCGCAAACCCACATAACATGCATGATTCAAAGTCTTGTAAACTTGATTGCCAAACTGGCACTTGCTTGTCATACATTTCGGAAAGCATGAATTCATGTGCATGTATTCGTGAAAGGAGAAAACCCCTTTTTGAAAAATCTTTTCATAAATCATGAATGCAAATCATATAGAAAAATATAATCATCCCACGATAGCATGTAATGAAATCATTGATGATGCAATTTAAAGCATTAAATCTTTCTTGATTTGAACAAAACAATGAGTAACTTATTTACTCTATTACAAACATGAACCCACCTTGAATTCCTTGCTTGATCTTGCCTAGGAATGAGTTTCCTCTTGATCTTCTTGCTCCTTTTGCCTTACTTGATTTCCCGAGAATGCTTCAAATCCTTCGGAAATCGCCTGAACCTAGCTTCCTCTTTTTCTTCTTCTTCTCCCTCTCTTCCTACGACTCTCTCTTCTCTTCCTCTCTTCTTCTTATTTTCCTTTCTTTTCTTTTCTTCTTTCTCACTCTTTCCTTAAGCCTAAAAGAATAAGCAAGGACTATAATGCCCCTCTATACAAGCCTTAAACCTCTTACCCTTAAGTGATCTTCCATGTTTTGCCCTCATGCATTTTTCCCTTATACACTTTTATTCTTTCATTACCACTTATTTCACATTAATCTCACATTAATCTTAATTTTCCACTAACACTTCCATTAAAATCAAACTATGCAACAATTAATACAATCAACTTAATGCATACTTAATAACATCAAGAAAGCAATTTGGGGCTCAACATTTCTCCCCCTCTTAAAAGAAAATTCGGCCTAAAAATTTACATGAATCATCGAAAAGACTTGGATACTTCTCTTTTATGGCGTCCCTAGGCTCCCACGTGGCTTCTTCCACTGAATGGTTCCTCCACGTAACTTTAACTAAATTGAGAATGTCTTATTCACGAGGACCTTTTCCTTTGTGTCCAAGATCTCTCTTGGAATTTCCTCGTAACTCAAGTCGTCTCTTAATTGAACCTCTGAAACACGAATGATATGAGAAGGATCGATCTATACCTCCTCGATGGAAACATGAAAGACATCGTGAATCAGAGACAATTAAGCGGTAACGCCAACACAGTAAGCTAGTGGTCCGATCCTCTCAAGAATCTCATAAGGACCCACATACCTTGGACTCAACTTGCCTTTCTTGCCAAACCTCATTGCTCCTTTCCAAGGAGGCGTCTTGAGAAAACTTTCTCCGACTTCATACTCCATCTCCTTGGAGTGAGCATCGGTGTAACTCTTCATTCCATCTGGGATGCCTTAAGCATTGCTAACAGTTGACTTTTCTCATCATCTGGATCAATTCTGTCCGACCGGTCTCCTCTCCCCTTCTTCATCCCAACATATCGGAGTTCTACACCTCCTTCCATACAATGCCTCATATGGAGCCATCTGAATGCTCAAGTGGTACGAATTATTATAAGCAAATTCGACCAATGGCAAATGCTCATCCCAAGCTCCCTTGAAATCCAACACACATGCCCTGAGCATTCCCTCAAGTGTCCGAATGGTCCTCTCAGATTGACCATCCGTCTGAGGGTGAAATGCTGTACTAAAATGCAGCTTAGTACCTAAAGCTCCCTGTAAGCTTGCCCAGAATCTCGAAGTAAACCGAGGATCCCTGTCAGAAACTATAGCATCTGGAATCCCATACAATCTCACTATCTCATCGATGTACTTCTTGGCTAGCACATGCAACGAATCAGTCTGCTTGATTGCCAGGAAATGAGCTGACTTCGTCAACCGATCCATAATAACCCATATGGCATCATGCTTCCTACTGGTCTTGGGTAATCCCATCAGAAAATCCATGATTACTCTTTACCACTTCCACTCAGGAATGGACAATGGCCTTAACTTGCCTGAAGGCGCCTGATGTTCAGCCTTGACTTGCTGACACACAAGAAACTTACTGACATACTCTGCTACATCCCTTTTCATGCCCTTCCACCAAAAATGCTATCTCAAATCTCTGTACATCCTGGTGCTACCTGGGTGCATGGCTTAAGGCGCATTGTGTGCCTCATCCAAAATCTCATCCTTAACCTCCCTGCTATCTGTAATACAAAGTCTGTCCCCCACTGCCATAAGTCTATCCTCTCTCACTATTACCTCAGAAACCTTACCATTTTGAATTTCCTCTCGAAGCTTGCTCAAATCTGTATCCTGTGCCTGCAACTCCTTAACTTTCTCCCTGAGTACCGGCCTCACTCTGAAATTACTTAGAAGGCAATTTGGTTCCTCCTGCTTCAAGCTTATCTTAAGCTTGGCCATCTCTTCCAATAAAGGAAGATAAACTGTCTGAACGTGAGCAATAGAAGACTTCCTGCTCAAAGCATCCGCCACTACATTCGCTTTGCCTGGATGATACTCGATCAGCAAATCATAATCCTTGAGCAACTCAATCCACCTTCTCTGTCTCAAATTCAGTTCTTTCTGTCTCAATAAATACTTGAGACTCTTGTGATCAGTAAAGATCCTTGTTTGAACCCCATATAGATAATGCCTCTAAATCTTTAAGGCAAAGATCATTGCTGCCAACTCCAAGTCATGAGTCGGATAATTCAACTCATATGGCTTCAGTTGCCTTGAAGCATAAGCTATCACCCTGTCTCCTTGCATCAACACACAGCCGAGACCCTTCCTCTAAGCATCACTATATACTGTATAGCCCTCAGCACCAGAAGGCAAAATCAGCATTGGAGCACTTGTCAACCTGTGCTTGAGCTCCTCAAAGCTCTTCTGGCATTCATCAGTCCAATCAAACTTCTGATTCTTCCTCAATAGCTTGGTCATAGAAGCAGCTATCATGGAGAATCCTTCTACAAACCTCTGTAGTAACTGCGGACCGGAAAACTCGACCTCATCCTTGTCTTGGGTGCATGCCAATTCACCACTGCTTCAACTTTCCTCGGATCAATATGTACTCCATCCTGCGAAACCACATGCCCAAGGAATGTCACCTCATGAAGCTAGAACTCACACTTACTGAACTTGGCATAAAGCTCTCTCTCCCTCAGAGTCTGCGATACAATCCTAAGATGCTCTTCATGCTCTTCTTCACTCTTAGAATTCACCAAAATGTTATCTATAAACACTATGACAAACTGATCCAGATACTTCTTGAAAACCCTATTCATGAGATCCATGAAAGCTGTTGGAGCATTGGTCAAGCCGAATGGCATAACCAAAAACTCATAGTGCCCATATCGAGTCCTGAATGCTGTCTTGGTTACATCAGACTCCTTGATTCTGAGCTGATGATAGCCTGACCTGAGATCGATCTTGGAGAAAACCCTAGCTCCCTGCAGCTGGTCAAACAGATCATCTATCCGTGGCAACGGATACTTGTTCTTAATTGTCACCTTGTTGAGTCTCCGATAGTCAATATACATCCGCCATGATCCATCCTTCTTCTTGACAAACAGAACTGGTGCTCTCCAAGGAGACGAACTCGGCCTAACATACCCCTTCTCTAACAGTTCCTCCAACTGTTCCTTAAGCTCCCTCAACTCAGCTGGAGCCATCCTGTATGGCGGTATCGAAATAGACGCGATTTCGGGAATCAAGTCAATGGCAAACTCGATTTCCCTCACTAGCGGCAAACCTGGTAATTCCTCTGGGAATACATATGGAAACTCCCTCATAATCGGAAAGTCCTCTAACTTCCCTTCATTCATATCGACATCCACAACATGTGCCAAGAAAGCTTCACACCCCTGGCCTATCATTCTTTCAACTAGCATAGCTGAAATCAGTCTTGGCGATGGTGTCTTCCTGTCCCCTTTGAAGATCACCTTCTTACCGTTACCCAAATCAAACTCTACCTCTTTCCGACCACAATCCAGCTTTGCTAGATATTTCTCCATAGTATCCATCCCCAGAATAACATCTAACCCTCGAAGGTCTAGCGGTAGTAAGTCCACTACCAATCTAGCACCATCAATGACAAGCTCACACTGCTTATACACTTGACTGATCACCACATTCCTCCCTAGAGGAGTACTGACAAACAGAGGTCTATCCAACGGTACAGAATTCACACCATGCAATGCTATGTTTGCAGAAACAAAAGAATGCGTGGAACCAGAATCAATTAAAACAAACACTGCCGAATCAAGTAACTGAGCCATACCCATGACAACCTCAGGTGCAGCTGCAGCTTCCTCCCTAGTCATGGCAAACACTCTTGTTGGAGCCTGACCCCTTGGCCTTCCTGGAGGAATAGCCTTCCTTACAGTCCCAGAGCTGCCTACCTCAGTAACTGGCCTGGTTCCCACTGTCTTTGCACGCCTTGAAGCTTGAAACTGCGACCCTTCCTGTTTCGGTGCTTGAGGACAATCCCTGAACTTATGCCCTTTCTCTTCACATCTGACATAGACTCCAAGAAATTTGAGACACTCTCCCTGGTGATGTTTCCCACACTGGTCACATAAGGGGTTGGTGAACCAGCTCTTTCCTGCTCTACCGGTGCCTCCCACATTAGAGGCTTGCCTTGAAATAGCCCTCACTTGCTTGTTCCCAGTAACTCCACTGCTACCCACTTCACTTTGACTATAAGAGGTCCTCGTGCTCCTCTCAGGCATTGGAGCACTAGAACCCTTCTTGAAAGTCTGCTCCCTGTTCTTCCTCTTCTTGTTCACTTCATTTATGATATTCTCCAGTTTCTCGGCTGAGCGCCGCGCATCCACCAATTCTTTGGTAGTCATGAAATTATGGATCAAGACTTTCTCCGATCCCCAAATGAAGACCTCTCTCAAACTTCGACACTTGTCTTCCTCTGTTGCCACAATGTTAATTGCATATCGAGAAAGGCATGTGAACTTCATTTCATACTCGCTCACACTCATGTCCCTCTCATGAGATTCAGAAATTCCACAGCCTTTTCTTGCACATAGACCACGGAGATATTTCTTTCGAACACTTCTACAAAGTCCTCCATGTCAAGACCGGAAGAACAATCATTGTGAGGCATGATTTCCACCAATGCAGTGCATCACCCTGCAACAAACTGACTGCATAATCTAGCTTCTCTTCATCTGTGCATCTCATCTGAACTAGAACCCTCTCGGTCCTCTTGACCGAGCTTGACCTCTTGGATTTGTCGTCCCATCAAATCCATGACCCCAAACTTTCAGACTTATCATCGCCCTCCTCGCTTCACTGCAATTTGCATCGAATCGAGATCTTTGACCCATGACATACGTGAAAGCTTGAGCAAAGGCTTGAAAGAAGCTCGGATCCATGGGAATTCCCTGAGGCATAGGAGGAGGCGGAGGAGGCACTTCTTGTTGCAAGCTAGGTGCCTCAGAAATCGGAACGGAATGTGTCCCAGTATCTTGAGGAACATGGGATTCATCCGTGCTCCCCTGAAGAGAATGAGATCGAGTCATAGCTCCCCGAGTTCTCTTTCGAGGTGGCATGTTCACTCCTTGAATATAAAACCATTGAAAACTTTAGTTCAAGTAAGACAAGTTTCAAAATATGCAAAAACAGTTCAAATCATGTGAAACAATGCAAGTTATTCCTTGAAAGCAATGTCATGTAACCCTAGACCAAAACCTAGGCACGCTCTGATACCACAACATGTTGGACCCCGCTGCCGGAGCCCAACATCGGACATGAGAGCGTGGTACTGTATGCATGAGGTGAAACATGATAATTAAGCGATTAAGGGAAAAGACCATCTGAAGCTCGATGGACCCACCGTGAACAAACTCAAAGCTTGCTTTCATGATTTAAATCAAACACATCCATAAATAATTATCCAAAGATGAGTTTACAAAGCTTTAAGAACATTTCCAACCAAATTACAACTTGAGTTCAAGAGCCAAAATACAAAATACACTTGAATCAATAACTTGAAATGTAACTAAAGCCTTGACTTCCAAAATACATCATAACAAAAAGAAATGGAGTCTTGCCATGACTCGTGACTCACTCGGTCTCTTGCTCGTCACACCAATGGGGAAATTAGAGGGTGAGCTATAAAGCTCGATGGAACATATTTATAATATAGAAATAAGCAAAATTATTCAAAATATCTCATTATCGTGGTACTTGTTGAAATCATAGCAATTTAGCATGCATGGGTCATTATCTTGAAATGCTTGAATCTTGAACAATTCATGATGCATGATTCATAATAACAGATCATAAACACATAAGCATAGCATAATGGTTTGGGTTAGTCCCTGATTCATGACGTACTACACATTCCCATTGAAATGGTTATGTGTAGGCGTAGTTTCGTGAGGAAATCCTTGTGAGGAACCTATGCCGCTTGAAGCGCAGCGAAGATGCCTTTTCGTGAGTCAATGTGCACTTGACTGCTCGTGAGGACATACCGCAAACCCACATAACATGCATGATTCAAAGTCTTGTAAACTTGATTGCCAAGCGGCACTTGCTTGTAAACTTGCTTGTCATACATTTCGGAAAGCATGAATTCATGTGCATGTATTCGTGAAAGGAGAAAACCCCTTTTTGGAAAACCTTTTCATAAATCATGAATGCAAATCATATAGCAAAATATAATCATCCTGAATAGCATGTAATGAAATCATTGATGATGCAATTTAAAGCATTAAATCTTTCTTGATTTGAACAAAACAATGAGTAACTTATTTACTCTATTACAAACATGAACCCACCTTGAATTCCTTGCTTGATCTTGCCTAGGAATGAGTTTCCTCTTGATCTTCTTGCTCCTTTTGCCTCACTTGATTTCCCGAGAATGCTTCAAATCCTTCAAAATCGCCTGAACCTAGCTTCCTCTTTTTCTTCTTCTTCTCCCTCTCTTCCTACGACTCTCTCTTCTCTTCCTCTCTTCTTCTTATTTTCCTTTCTTTTCTTTTCTTCTTTCTCACTCTTTCCTTAAGCCTAAAAGAATAAGCAAGGACTATAATGCCCCTCTATACAAGCCTTAAACCTCTTACCCTTAAGTGATCTTCCATGTTTTGCCCTCATACATTTTTCCCTTATACACTTTTATTCTTTCATTACCACTTATTTCACATTAATCTCACATTAATCTTAATTTTCCACTAACACTTCCATTAAAATCAAACTATGCAACAATTAATACAATCAACTTAATGCATACTTAATAACATCAAGAAAGCAATTTGGGCCCAACATCCTTGTCAAGATCGTATCTAACGTGTCGGCTTCATTGCCGATCGTCTTGATAGTCTTGACCGAAGCGGGTTCGGAGGAGGAGACAGAGCTCACTCAAAAGGAAGAGGACCGCTCGAGTCTTGGCGGGTTGTTGTCAGTCGTGAGGAGAGGAGAGTGGGGAAAAGTGAACGCCCGGTTGGATAAGGGCAAAGGAAGGAACGAGCCTCAATAGCGAACGATGGGAGTTCGCGATCAACTTTGACAAGGCTGTGTCACTTAAGGACGCTGGTGTGGCTTTGCAGATTGCCCAGAAAGCCGTTCCTCCTGCGGATGAGGATTTTTCGGATGTGCTGGACAATAAAAAGCTGATTGCTCGTCTCGTCCGCAGCTGCGTCAGAGATATGGTGTACGCCTATGAAATGTATCAACGTCTGGATCAGCTCGAAGAAGTGAATCAGACAATGGATCGGGAGGCTCATGACCTTCTCAAGCAAGTTAACACTCTGAGAGCTGAACTTGCAGAGGTGAAGGAGGGGCAAGACATTTTGCGGGCTCAACTCTCTTCAGTTGAGGAGGAGAAGAAGTCTTGGGAGGTGGAGAGGAGCGTTTTGAAGGTTGACTCACTACGGGGAGGAGGAGAAAATAGGGTGATTCATGGAGAGGGACGGGTTTGGCTAAGGAGTGTGAGGGCTTGAAGAAGGTGGTGAAGGCGGGCGGGAGCTTGATCGAAATTCCTCCGAGTTATCCTTGCAAACGGTGGATGCTAGGCGAGGTCGAGGATAGACTAAAGGAGTTGCAAGGTTAGTCGAAGCAAGGGTTGAGGCGATCAGCGGTGGAAAAGGTGGTTCTTGCATGGGGATTGCTTAGAGTTAAACAGTGACTTAGCCCTTTCAATCTTGAGGAGTTGCCACGACGTCCACATCCCTGACGGGTCGCGTGGTCCTTCATTCAAGGATTACGCTGAGCCGATGCTTCCCACCACTCTCGGCCTTTCTCTGAAGGAAGTGAAGGGGATGGTCAAGAGAGCAGTGTTAGTTCGGAAGAAGCTGGACTGAGCTCGAGAAAAAGAAGGATGTCTCTCGCCGTCTTCTCCTCCCGATCCATTTCTTGGCCCTTCCTCTGTCGTCCCGGCTGCTGGCCCTTCCTCTCCTCCTGAAGGATCAAAATGATTATTTCACCTTGTAAGGCTCATCTGGTCGGGCTTGTGACTAGAGCTTTAATTCAAAGAAATAGAAGCTCGTTTTTCATTACCTCTTTTATGTGTTAAAGATTGGATGATCCTTTCGAATAGCAGGTCATGAATGAGTGCACTCGATGTGCGTCGATCGGGCGAATTAGGTCGAGCGATAATGAGGCCGAACGATCTGAGATTTTATCTTGGGATCCTGGCCGAGTGTAATGGATCGATGTTGAGGCCGAGCGATGGTTCCAAGGATCTTGTCTTGGCAATCCGACCGAGCGTAGTCGATCGATGTTGAGGCCGAACGATGGTTCCAAGGATCTTGTCTCGTCGACTTGGCCGGCGTGGTCGATCGATGTCGAGGCCGGCGATGGTTCAAGGATCTTGTCAAGCAACTTAGTAGAGCATAGTCGATCGATGTCGAGGCGGCGATGGTTCCAAGGATCTTGTCTTGGCAACTGGCGGCGTAGTCGATCGATGTCGAGGCCGGCGATGGTTCCAGGATCTTGTCTTGGCAACTGACCGGCGTAAGCCGATCGATGTCGATGGGATTTTCTACTCTTTGCCAAATTTAATGAAATTTTTCTTGCGAAAAATCTGAAACCCTTTATTGATGATGATGAGGCGTGGGCGTTAAAAACCTGATTAGCGGGGCTAGGAAAAAGGTACCTGAAGTTGTGTACAATAAAAATAATAAGCAGAGAAAGAGAACTAAAATAAAGCTTATCTACCGTAGACGCCTTTAGATTTTGGGAGTTCCAAGGCCTCAGTAGAATCTTGCCGTTCGCATCGCGTAGGATGTAAGAGCCATGTCCGGCTTGCTTGACCACTTGATAGGGTCCTTCCCACGCCTGTCCGAGCTTTCCAGGATGCTTTCCAGCCGTCTCGATTTTTCGCAGGACGTATCCACCGACTTTTATGTCGCTCGGCTTTACCCTTCTATTGTAGAACTTCATTGCTTTTTGTCTGATGGCTTCTGAACGAGCGGCTGCCGTATCCCTGTCTTCACTGAGAAGCACAAGTTCTGCCTGACGGGCTTCATTATTCCGCTCTTCTTCATAGCTAGACACTCTTTGGTTGTGCAACACTACTTCTACTGGAACTAGGGCTTCTGCCCCAAAGGTCATCCTAAACGGTATTTCCCCTATGGCTCCATTTGGTGTAGTTCTGTACGCCCACAATACTTCATCTAGTTCTTCTACCCAAGTCTTATGTCCATCTAAGCGTTTCTTGAGAGCACTCATTATCTTTTTGTTAGTGTTCTCCGCGAGGCCGTTGCTTTGAGGGTGAGCTACTGAAGTCAATTAGAGCCTTATCTTTAGTCGGTCGCAGAAATCTCTGAACTTATCGTTATCGAACTGCCGACCGTTGTCTGTAACCAACACCATAGGCATCCCGAAGCGACTTAGTATATTTTTTCGTACAAAATTCTCCACCTTCTGCTCAGTAATTGTAGCGACCGCTTCCGTTTCTACCCACTTGGTGAAGTATTCCACTGCTACTACCAAAAACTTCTTCTGTCCAGGACCGAGAGTGAAAGATCCCAATATATCCATCCCCCATTGAGCAAAAGGGATAGGATGGCTCACGATTTTCATCCTCTCGATCGGCTGGTGAGACAGGCTACCGTTTTTCTGGCAAGCCTCACATCGGTCAACTTTCTCCTGGCAGTCTCTCTTCATTGTCAGCCAGTAATAACCCTGTCTAATCAATCTATGAGCCAACATTCTGCCTCCTATGTGATTTCCACATATTCCTTCGTGGACTTCAGTCATGCCTGCTCTACCTCTTCTTCGCTCAAAGCATCGTAGTAGTGGCGGTCCATAAGATCGCTTGTACAAAGTGCCATTGGCGATAGCGTATTCGCCGCCTTTATTCTAAGTTTCTTGGCCTCCAAGGTTTCTTCCGGCTGTGTTCCCTCGAGGAGGTACCGTCTGATCGGTTCCATCCAACTTGATCACTCGGCATTTACGTCAAGGACTTCCTTGGCTTTCTGAATGCTAGGCCATTCTAGCCGCTCGACCAAAACGTTATTTTTGGCGTCTCGATCGGAAACCATTTTGGAAAGTGCATTTGCCTTAGTATTTTGAGCTCGTTCTATCCTGCTGACCGAGTATTGCTCGAAATTACTTAACTCCTGCTTTACCAGCTCCAGGTACTTGATCATGCTGCTCCCCTTGGCTTCGTACTGCCCTGTGACTTGACCGACCACTATTTGGCTATCGCTGTACACCTTTAGATGCTTTACCCCCATCTCCTTTGCCAATTGGAGGTCGGCTATCAGAGCCTCGTATTCTGCTTCATTATTGGAGGCTCTAAATTCTAACCAAAGAGCATATTCTACCTTTCTTCCCGATGCGGGCTGATCAATACCACTCCTGCTCCGCATCCCTCTGCATTGGACGACCCATCAACAAATAGGCTCCAGGTAGGCCGTTGCTCACCTTACGAGTCAGGTTGACTCATTTCTGCAATGAAGTTTGCCAACACTTGGGCCTTGATCGTCGTCCGAGGCTTATATTGTATATCGAACTCTCCCAGCTCTACGGCCCATTTTATTAATCGCCCCGAGGTCTCAGACTTTTGGAGGCACTGCCTGAGGGGTTGGTCGGTCTATACCTTGATGGTATGACTCTGGAAGTAAGGCCTTAGCTTCCGCGCCGCAGTTATCAAGGAGAGAGTTAGCTTTTCTATAGGCGCATACCGTGTTTCTGGTCCGTTCAACACCTTGTTGACGTAGTAGATTGGGCGTTGCTCATTTCCTTTCGATCGAACAAGGACTACGTTGATCGCCCCCTCCGTGACTGCCAAATACAGAATCAAACTCTCCCCCTCAACCGGGCTCTACAGGATGGGTGGATTAGTCAGATACTGCTTCAAGTGTTGAAATGCTCTTTTGCATTCATCCGGCCACTAGAACTGAGACACATCCGCTTTCCTTAAAATTTTGAAAAACGGGAGGCACTTGTCCCCCATCCTGGAGACGAATCTACTCAAAGAGACTATCCGACCGGTCAATATCTGAACATCTTTCAAGCATCGCGGCGAAGGCATTTGGACGATAGCTTCGATTTTCTCTGGATTAGCTTCAATCCCTCGCTGAGTAATCATAAACCCTAGGAATTTTCTAGATGCCACACCAAAGATGCATTTTTTCGGGTTTAACTTCATTTGAAATTTATTAAGGGTCTGGAAGACTTCTTTGAGATTTTCCACATTGTTAGCGACCGTCTTACTTTTGACTACCATATCATCCACATAGGCCTCAACTGATTGACCGATCTGTTCCTTAAAAACTTCCATGACGAGCCGCTGATAGGTGGCCCCCGCATTCTTCAAACTGAACGACATTACTTGGTAGCAATACGTGCCCTGGTAAGTTATAAAAGTTGTCTTCTCTTCGTCTTCGAGACTCATTTGAATCTGATGGTAGCCCGAGAAGGCATCCAAGAAGCTGAAGAGTTCATGCCCTGACGTGGAGTCTACCAGCTGATCGATTTTGGGCAAAGGGAAACTGTACTTTAGGCACACCTTGTTTAAGTCAGTGAAGTTAATGCACATTCTCCACTTTCCTTTCTTCTTCTTCACAAGTACAACATTTGCCAACCATTCAGGGTATTTGACTTCCCGAATGAACCCAGCACTGAGCAACTTTTCAATTTCTTTCTTAATCACTTCTTGTTTTTCTTTGCTTTGCCACCGCTTCTTCTATCTAACTGGCTTGTAATCTTGTTGGATACCGAGGGAATGCGATGCTACCGATCAAGAAATTCCAGGCATGTCGCTTGGTACCTAGGTAAAGACCGATCTGTTCTCTACCAAGCAATCCGTGATTTCTTTGACTAGGCCATTCTGAAGTTCGGAACCTAGATTTGTGAACTTGGAGTGGTCTGCTTCATCCAATATGACCTGCTGCGTTTCTTCTACGGGATTCATCCTCTCTGTTTCTTCATCAGCTCTCACGTCAAGAGAGCTCGTTAGGACTACCGCCCCGTCTAGAGTCCTTGTTTATGCCAAGTAGCATTCCCTAGCGATTCTCTGTTGTCCCCTGACAACACCGATTCCTGAGCGTTGAGAATTTCATTGCTTGGTAGTAGGTGGAAACAAGCGCTTTCGAGGCGTTTTGAGTGGCTCGATCGATTATCGCATTATGCGGCCGCCAATTTTACAACGAGAACTCAGCGTCCTTCTACTATCGACACGGCTTTTGTTCAATTTTACTTTCAAAAGACTCGAAGCGAATGGGTGGTGATGCTCCAATTACCCCTTTAATAGGTCCTTCTATAGGCAGTAGTCGATCCTCTGGTATCTCCATCTGTTTGAAGGCATCATAATACAATAGGTCGACCGAGCTGTCCGTATCAATCATTACCCGCTTCACCTTGTTGCCTTCCATGTTTAGATTTACTACGAGTGCATCATCATGAGGACAACTAACACCGTCAAGGTCAGATTCGTCGAACGATATCATCCCATCGTTCTGCCTCTTTCTTTTGGCCGAGAAGTCTTCGCCGACCTGCCTGGCACACCTCTTTCTTCCTTTAACAGTGGACCCCCCTGCTGCATTTCCACCAAAAATCATGTTAATGACCCTAATCGGTCGGTCATCTTGTTGTCCAGTGTTCCTGTCGCCTCTTGGCCTAGATTGTCCTCTCGCTTCACGTCGATCGTTAGTGTTCGCATTCTGCCTCCCTCCATCATTCCTATCGTTTCGCCTCCAAGGCTGTCGCCAATTTTCGGGCCGACCGATCTTACGCTCATTATCTCGATCAGCATTTTGTCCGTACTTCAAAAATCTACCTAGCCTTCCCCTTTGGATAAGGAATTCAATTTCTCTTTTCAAGTGCCAGCAATTTTCCGTGTCATGACCGATGTCTTTGTGGAAACGACAATATAAATCCGAGTCCCTATTCTTGGAGGAAGTCTTCAGCTTATTGGTTTCTCGGAGGGGTTCCCCATCCGCTCTCATTGCCGCCAGTACTTCCGCATATCGTCTGTTGAGCGGAGTGAAGAATTGTTGTCTATGTCCCTGTCGATCGGTTTCCTTTCTCCAGCTCGACTGACCCTTCTGCCACTTATGTGAACCATCTACTCTGTCATTTGGCAAATGATCATCCGCCCTACGCTTTGTATTTTTCAGCACTTCTTCGAGCTGGATATACTTATCCGCCCTGTTTCTTATTTCTTGGATAGATCGGGGCTGATCTAGGACCAATGACTTTTTGAACTCCTCATCCCTCGTGTTGCTCATAAGTTCATTAACATGGATGGCGGTGAGTCGTGGACTTGACGACCGTTGTTGAGCAAGTGATGAACTCCGTAAACTTTCATTCCTTCCTTGTCAATTGCATCACTTTCAAAAGCGGTCTTCCTGCGGCCATTTACTTGTGGCGAACTGATTGAGAAATAACGATTTAAAGTCTTCAAAACAAGTGATGCAATTCGGAGGTAAACTGTTGAACCATCGCAGAGCTCCTTCTTGAAAGGCGATACAAAATGCTTTAAATTGAATGGCGTCGGGGACGCAGTGTAGGTTCATCATTGACTGGAAGTGCTGCAAATAGTCTAGGGGATCGGTCTTTCCAGTGTACTTTTCGGCGTCGGTATTTTGGTGTCGATCATTTGAGACTATCGAAGATCGTCGGGGTGAAGGGAGAGCTATATTGAGCTGTTGGACGGTCCGGACGGAAACTTCATAGCGCGTTGATCCGATCGTCCATGATTTTTTCTAGGGCTTGAGCAAGATGGCGATCGGTCATCATACCAATCTAGCTGTCTGAGACGGTATACTATCGTTCCGCTAAAGACATAAATCGGCGAATCAACAAATCAGTAGCTTCCTCGATCTGTTTTCGGTGAGGAGGTATGCAGTATGCAGGAGGATTTGCATCTAAGGGTCTTGGAGATTCGGATGCATATTGGTCTCAAGATTGTCCTCGAGCTACGCCTGTTCTTGATTTAGGTTTTGAGGTTGTGGTTGATCATTGGTGCTGAGGCGTATGCGGAAATCATGGTGTGTTGGCGGCAGAGTGGCAGGTAATTGCAAACTCATCCATTATAGTGCCAGTCTGCATGACAACATTATCTCGAGGGTTGGTTCTTTGCCGCTGGCCGACCTGCGTGTTTACGGGCGTGGTGCCACGATGTCGGGCCCGGTGGCCTTGAATTAGTTGACTGATTACAGTGAAGGTTGCGCGTTGCCATTGGATCCATGAACTTGACTGTCTCTATGAAGTTCTTGCAAAACAACCTGAAGCGCAGCGGGGTTGGTATCTGGTAGAGCCCTCCGACGTTGAAGTTAGTCTTTGTGAGAGTTTTGGTCATTTGTAAGCGAGAGAAAGTCGGGGTTACGATCTCAATTACTTGTTGGGCCCCGATTCGCATTAAGCATGCTTAAATTATTTTGAGGTTTTAGTTTGATGATTTTTATTTTGGTTGGAATAAATTTAGGATTTTAATGTGTAGGATATGATTATTAAATGAAGGGATTTAGCGAAATTGATTTGTTGAGAAATTATTATTTTGTGATATATTGTTAGTATTAAAGACTTATCTGAATTGAGGTCCTACAGTTTAGGTGATTGAGATTGTGTGGATTTAGTTCATTAGAGCTTTATTAAATTGTTGATAATGAGGAAGATATAAATGTTTTGAAGGCTTAAGGTTTAGTATGATGGGTCTTGAAATTTTTATATGCTATTAAATGGAGAAGAAAAGAAGAAATTGGGCTAGGTCCATTTTAAATTGTAAATAAATGAAGAGTAAAGGAAGTATGGGCTAAGATCCATTTTCATTGTAAGTAAATGAGAAAGATAGCGACTTGGGCTTGTAGCCTTTTAAAATGTCATTGCATAAAGAAAGAAGGACTTTTATGGTGGGTTGTAGGGGGCCTATGAAATTTTGAAGTAGGAAGGAGGAAAGTTTGAAATTGGTGAAAGTTCTGAGGAGGGAAAGATGGAATTGGGCTTAAGTGGGCTTAACACTTAAGTTAATTAGTTGATGAAGTAAACAAGATTAAAAGAAGGAAGCTTGGGCTTAATAATTTAAATGAGGCCCACGAAATTATGCTTAGGTTGGTCGTTAAGGAAGAGAAGCTTGTAAAGGAAATAAAAAAAAAGAATGAAAATGAAAGAGGCATAAGGAGGTGTCGTATGGGTTAGGTTTTTAAGTTTAAGACAACTTATGTTTTAGCCTTAGGAAGAGAAGGTTACGAAAATACAAGAACAAAAGAGAGGAGAGTCATTCGGTAAGCTAGGAGAAGAAGAAGAAGAAGAAGAAGAAGAAGAAGAAAGAAGAAGAAGAAGAGAGGTTAGGCTTTGGTTTTGCAAGAAAGAGGAAGAGTTCAATCCTCCATTAGAGTCGAAGAAGAAGGATTTCGTGGGTGTCTTGGAAGGTAAGAGATTTGAAATTTTGTGATTTTGTAGCTAGAATGTTTCCTTTCTTGTTTTAAATGGGTGTTGGAAGAATGATTGATGAAGAAAGAAAGGAAAGAAGAAGAGTTAAGAAAGTGGAAGAAGAAAATCTGATTTTAAATGGGTGACTTTTAGGCTTGGGATTTTGAATTTTGTTGATTATTTGGATAGGTTTTGATGTTAATAGTTTAGATAAGGTATGGGTAAAGTGATGTTGAATTAATTTCATGTTTTCCCTTCCCGTAAAATTTTCCAGCAATGGTCTTCTTTGTTAATTAGGGTTTTATTGTGAAATTTGGTCTTTTTGCTTAATCATGGTGGTTTGAAGAGTGAATATGAAGGATAGGAAAGGTTAGATTAGTTTCAAATGTAAGTTGTTTCATTCCTTGAAAATTTCAGCATGTTGATCTTGTGTTAATTCATGTTGTTAAGTCTTTAAACAAGACATGTCAAGCATCAAGGAAGAGGAGAAAGGGAGAAGGGTTATTATAGTGTAGGAAGATATAGGAAAGTACAAGTGAGATTATGTAGGGTTAAGGTCAAAGGTTTTCATGCTTTCAATTTTCTAGCAATGTCATTTTGTGTTAATGAGATTTTATGCCTTGATTAAGGCATGAGATTGTTGAAAGTATTGATTAAATTGAGAAAGGTTATGATGGTTATAGTTTAGGAATGGCATAGGCAAAGTTAGGTTAGTTGAAAGGGAAGTTTTCCCATTCCTTTTAAATTTCCAGCATGTTCCCTCTTATTAATCAAAGAAGGTAATTGAAGGTATAGACAAAGTTAGGAAGGTGTTTATGCAAGTTTTCCATTCTTTAAAATTTTCCAGCACTGAGTTCAATTGGTAATTGGGATTTTATGCTTGATGAAGGCATTGAAAAGCCATTGGAAGTAGAGGAGAGGCATATTGACCAATCCTAGAGTTAAAGGAAAGGTCATCGGTTCGAGAATAACGCTTAAGGATTTAAGGTGGGTAATTTCTTAATAAGTGAGTTAATAAGCATGTTAAAGTTTCTTATAAATGCTAACTATTGCTTTCCAATGATTTACAAAGCTTGGATTAATTGCTTTTTGTGATATCTTACACTTGCATGTGGTGTGCTTGAGTATAAGTTTTATGTTGGAATGATTGATTGAATGGTTTGTTAAATGAAAAAAATTATAAGTATTGGTGATTTTGGAAAATGATTGAATTATGCGATTTGAGAAAATGTCATGTTTGACAAGTATGTGTGAATAATGTGAAAATGCATGATTATGTGGGTTTGTTGTGATCCCCTCCGTTAGCAAGTGCACTTGTCTATATAAACCCATGCCACCTGCCCGCTAGTGGCATAGGAGCTCAAATCGGACTCCCTTACATTCCATGCCACTACATGACCGTTAAGCGGGATTGTGTAATGCGTTTTGTTAGGATCACTCAAACCATTTAAGGTGTTATGTGATTATGTGTTTTTGTGTTATATTCACGACTTTGTAAATTAGGTGATGAGTTTTGAAACTTGAAAATGGTTTCATAAATGTGACATTGTATGAAAGAAATGAATAAATGAAACTTGAACACGGTTTTGTTTATTTCTTATTTATTAAGTTTTTACCCACGGGCCGTCGAGCTCACCCCTTTTCCTCCCTCCACAGGTTTTGAGCGAAATCTGAGTCCGGCATCGGGATTGAGGCAACTCCGATGCAATGTGTTATGAGAGAAGTCATATGTTAGAAGTCTTTAGATAACTTTTGGAGGCGATGATGTATATTGCATTTTGTCTTTTGAGAATTGGATGTCTTAGGCTAAAATGCCCTTGAAGCTTTGTATTGATTTATGTCCATGTAAGTAGTGAGGTTTTGAAGTTTCAAATGTATAGTGTAGTGTAATAGTTTCCTAAGAATGTATAATTGAGAAATTGGAAATGAATAGAATTCTAAGATTGTGGTTGCTGCCATTTGAGTTGCTATTGGGATGATTGGAGTTGGTTATTGTGAGAAATTGGACGATTGAAGTGGTTTTGTGCAGGTTTGGAGCTTGGATGGTTTAGATTTAGGATTTGGCTAGAATATTTTTAGGGGAGATGCTGTCCAAATTTTCCTAAATTTGGGCAGCAACTTCGCTTAAGGTTTAGACCCTCTTCATGAGGGAATTACAGAACATCCAGTTCTTTATGAGCAAGGGCATTTTTGTAATTATGGGTTAGATGATAGGCTGCTTTGCATTCATCGATTGAATATGTTCTTGACCTCTAATTATAGAGGAGCAGTCTCTGCATATGCATATTTATTTATTCATTGGTACATGCATTCATGATTTCGGTATATAATTGTAAATTGAGGTAGTGAATTAGTGGATAGTGAATCGAGGTGATTGAATTGGTAGATCGTGTTTAATTGAGGAATTGGAGTTATTGGGTTCAAGTGGTGATTTAGAATAGTTTATGAGTGGTGGTATTTTATAGTGGCTTATAGGAAATTTCAGAAATTTGGGAGAAAATGCGGATCGAAAATTTTGGGTGACCAATAGATTATTTGTATAATCTTGAAAGAATAGTCCGATGATAATGGAAAAATTTAGAGTTATCTTGATAAGAAATAAATGTGTTGAGCCATTGAAAATTTGAGGCTGAAATTTGGGTGATTAGGAGACTTAAGTCTATAAATACAAGGTTAGTAATTTGGGGAAAGGTTAAAGGCATTTTGAAGTTCTCTTCTCCTCTCGACGCGTCCTTTGAATTCCTCCCATCGGTGAGGATTTCTTGATCTTTCTTTATGGTTTCCTCTTATTGAGTAAGACTAACATGTTATTGGTGTTTGATAAAGGGTTTAGAGGCTTGAGAGTGGAGTAATCGTGGATTTTGGAGAAAGTTAGGTTACGGTGATTTGTGGATCGATCTGTAATTGGTAAGTTTTAAATGGTATTAATGTTGTTTTAATGGATTCTCTGCATTTATGGCATTTATTAGGGTAGATTTGAGGTAGTTGAGGGTGTTAATGGAGGTTTTAAGAGGAGGATCGATCGGAGAAGGCAGCGGAGTTAAATCATGCGCCGCTGACTTTACGCTGAGCCCAATGGCGACGAATATATATATTAAATGCGCGCCGACGAAACTAGTGTAGGCGCCCATGGCGTTATATATGAATGATGCGCGGTGTGTTTCCTCGTCTCATGCGCATTGCTAAGCGCGTTGTTATTGCCAATGACGAACCATTTATCTTGCATGGCAAGGGCCTCAAGCCTCACGAGGAAGGGGACTGCTCCATTGGATTTAATTTGGTTTATTGGGCATAACTTTTGGTTTAGACCTCCAATTGAAGTGATTCCAGATTCGTTGTGAACTAGGAAAGAGGTCTACGATTGAGAATAATTATGAGAATTAGAATTTAATTATGATGGTACTTGATTAAGTAGAGATTAAGGTCGATTATGGTTAATAGTGTGACCAAAATATTGAATTGAGACAATTGGAGTTCTAATTGAGTTTTCACGGTATAATTTGACCAATGGATAGGAAATTGTTATAGGAAGTATGAATTGAGAAAATTGGTAGGCGAGGATTGAACTAAATCGGTGTTGATCGATTGAGTGAAGAGTTGAGATCGATCATAGGATATCGAAATGGGGTTTTAGCACATAGGAAATCGTGATCATGCATTGGACATAATTTCATAGAGACATATGCATTCTTGTCTTGTTTAATTGAAGCGATTTTGTAATGGACCGAATCAGCTCTTGTTATAAAGGCACCGTTAGATCGTTGCTTCCATGGGCATTCTTTGGGACTTCGAGCGATGCTTCGGAAGTTCTGAGAGTAACCTAGTTGGTTTCTCAAATTCTTGAGTGTCTAAATGTTCACTTGTAAATTACTTGATAACGTGAAGTACATGATTCTTGAATTATATGTGATTGGATTACCTTTGTATTATTCTTGAAATGTATATGGTAGAGTTGCATGCTCTTCTTGTATAGAGCGAACAATGTGAATTACCTTTGTATGATTGCATGACTATTGGAAAGGAGTATGATTGCATTGTATGTGTTTACTATATTGGATTGAATTCTTGAATCATCGAGTATTTGTAACATCCAAATTCTTTATTAGCGAGGTATTAGGGTAATTATGAGGGTAGTGATAGGCCTTCTTGTATTCTTGTTGAACATGTTCTTGGCCTCTAATTATAGAGGCCGGTCTCTGCATATGCATATGTTCATTGGTACATGCGTTCATGATTTTTGATATTTAATTGTGAATTGGGCCGATCGAATTATTTGAATTGCTTAAATCGTGATTAATTGAGAAAATTAGAGTAATTGGGATCAATTGGTGATTTAGAATAGTTTATGAGTGGTGGTATTTTATAGTGGCTTATAGAAAATTTTGGAAATTCGGGTGAGAATGCGGATAGGAAAATATTTGGGTGTTGGTGATTGGTGAATATTCTTGAAAGAGCATTTCAATGACAATGGAAAAATTAGAGTTTCTTGTTAGATGAATTATAGTTGGAGCCATTGAAAATTTGAGGCTGAAATTTGGGTGATTAGAAGACCTATAGCTATATATATAGCGAGAGACTTGAAATTGGGGAAAATTTTGAAGGCAATGCGAGTTTCTCTTCTCCTCCTCCCACGGTGACTTGCGATTCCTCTCATCGGTGAGGATTTCTTGATTTCTCCTTATTGTGCAAGACTAATTGGTTCATTGTGTTTGATGAAGGATTGAGGAGTTGTAGAGTGGAAAATCGTTGATTTGAGAAAGATTAGGGTTCTGATGATTTCTTGAGATTTTCGGATCGAGAGTGATTGGTAAGTTTCTTGGTTTTAATGTTGCTATTGATAGTTTCTATGGCATTTATTATGGTTGATTGAGTAGTTGGGAGAGTTAATGGGAGTTTTAGAGAAAGCGGGCGAAACCGATCGGAGAAAGCGACCTGCGACTTCATGCGTCATGGGCGTGCTGAGCCTCGCCATGATGAAAGATATTATTATTTCAGTCAGCGCAAAAAAGGTTTCACGCCACGGCGAGGAGAAAGGGACGTCGCGGCGGCGTCATTTAGTTGGCCCTGTGACGAGCCGCTTCACCCGCGAAGGTGGCGTGAAGCGTTCGCTTCTGGCGGCGTGTTACCTTGGCAATGACGACCCGTTTGTGGCGCGCGCGAAGGCCGCTGAGTCGCATGACAACGAACTGTTTTATTGGTTTAATTATGATTTATTGGGCATAACTTTTGGTATAGACCTCTATTGAAGTGATTCGATTAGATTGCGAACTAGGGAAGAGGTCTATGATTGAGAATAATTATGAAATTAGAATTTAATTATGATGGTACTGAAATGTATATGGTGAGTTGCATGCTCTTCTTGTATAGAAATGAACAATGTGAATTGCCTTGTATGGTGCATGACTCTTTGGAAAGAATACGATCACATTGTATGTGTTTCTTGTATTGGATCGAATTCTTGAATCATTGAGTCTTTGTTACCTTTGGGCTTTATGGCTATACATGTAAATTCTTGAATCAATGAATCTTGAATTTACGTATGTTCTTGAGAAATACACTCTAGGGCTTTTATAGCCATATCTTGAGCTCTTGAATCTGCTCTCTTGAATCTGAATTTATTGAACCTTTGCATTGCGTGCATAAATGCATGATCGGATAAAGGATTGTAACTCAAGTTGCTAATCTCCTTGAAAAGAGCCTGAAGCTCGAACATTGTCTTGTCTGGAAGCTTAGCAGGGGAAAATCACGACCGTCCCATCGATCACATTACTCTTGGCCAGGACCTCGAGCACGAGGGTTTATCCTAGCCTTTATCTTGGCCAAGACTGGCCGAGGAGAAATCACTGACGTCCCAGTGATCCTTGGTGAGCACTTGGGCACAACATTTGAATAAGCGTAAAAGTCGCACGTGCATTGCATCTTATCTTGAATACAGAAATGACGTATGTGACTATTGTGAATGAATAGTGATTGTGTCATGATTCTTCAGAAATTGTGATGTGATCTGTGAATTGCATTATACTCTTGTAATATTATTCCGAAATCGTATATTGTTATAGACCACTGTAAACTATTATATAATCATTAATTAATATTCTTGTCTTGCGTCTTATCTGTAATTCGTAATGCATGATTTAGTGAACCATCGATGATGGTTTCTCCTTGAGTTAAAACTCACCCACATTGTAACTTATTTTTCAGAAATCGAAGAGTACCCAGATTAGCAAAGCGGGAGTATGTTATGAGATTCAAGTGAAGGTCGAAGTCGGGATCGGTTCGTTATGCATTGCATGTCTTGACTTTTGTACTAAAATGGTTATTTGTATTAAGTAAGATTGATCTCGATGGCTATTGAAATGTTTGTACCCAATTGGATAGACTTCGCGCATTTGTTATTTAAAAGTAATGTCTTGATTTACGATCAGTGGTTAGCACCACGATTCTCGGGCACGGGACCGGATATCCTTTGTGGATGTCGGGTTGGATCCTGCGGGTGTGAAATGTTACATTTGTGGTATCGAGCTCGGAAATGCGATTGTACATGGGCGTTCTAAAATTGGTGCTTGATTTATATGCATTAAAAGTCGTCAAGTCGTCACGGCAGACGGTGACAACGATCCCGATCTAGCGTATGAGTCGCGTGCATGGCGTGTATCGATCGATAAGCGGTCGAGATAGAGAGGAAATGATATGACGGTGAGAGTGTGATAAAAGGAAGTGGCGATCATCGAAGGATAAGAAAAAGTATATGGTCCGATCGTGACAAATGAACATTTAGTGTACCCATATTGATGGATATCGATGATATGCAAAAGAGAGTGGTCTTGAAATATGTGATATGAATATAGACTTGTGGATTGATAGAGGAATAGAAATATGATAGAAATGACCGAGTTTCGATGTGTAAAGGGAATGAAATGAAATGTTACAATTGGGATTGATTCTTTGTGATAAGTGTTATAAATAATGATTTATGGTGAAGATCGATTACGTTAGTGAAATGTCGATAAAGGTTATGAGGTAATTAGTTACTATAGTGCAATGTGATTAAGCGTACCTAGGGACAAGGATAACGTTGTATCTTTATCTTGTGATCGATTTTACGAAATTGTGGTGCCTTAAAAAGTGTGGGGCATTAGCGTATAGAAAGGTTATAGATATATCCATGGATATGCAAATCAATGATGATCGAGATACTTTAGGAATTTGAATGATTATGAAAAGAGATTAAATGGATTGAAGCGGAAATTCAATAGCGTATAAGAGTATTCTTGTTGATGGATAATTGTCAAGTGGTAAAAAGAAAGTAATATGAGTTATCGAATTTCAAATAAATTGTGTATAAAAAGTCTTGGCAAAATAATCGGTGATTGAAAACGCAAGCTGTATTTGGAAATTCAAATGGAGTCAACTTATGAGAAAATGATATTTATAGTGTATTGTGAAGTGTGTGTTTTACATAAAAGAGGCATTAGAAATTTTAAGGAATCGATGAAGTGTTGTGTTTCAACAGAGTGTCTTGAAAGAGAAATCAAAGGTCTAGAGTGAGAAATTGAATATTAAATTGTGGGAATGATTAATGAATGTATTCTTTGAGGCAATCGTGAGGCGATATCCTTGGAGTCCGTTGTGATTATGCGAACATAGTCAAAGACTATAATTGAATTGAGTAAATGATAGCGATGGCGTGAATCTGTAATAGGGGTTGAGTGATCCAGATCATGACTATGAGTCGAATCGTTAAGGAACTAAAATCGTTATTAAATGGTCTCTTGCATATGCATATGTTCATTGGTACATGCGTTCATGATTTTTCGGTATTTAATTGTGAATTGGGCCGATCGAATTATTGGATTTGCTTAAATCGTGATTAATTGAGAAAATTAGAGTAATTGGGATCAATTGGTGATTTAGAATAGTTTATGAGTGATTGGTATTTTATAGTGGCTTATAGGAAATTTTCGAAATTCGGTGAGAATGCGGACGGAAAATATTTGGGTGATTGTTGATTGATTGAATATTCTTGAAAGAAGCTGTTCAATGACAATGGAAAAATTAGAGTTTCTTGTTAGATGAATTATAGTTGGAGCCATTGAAAATTTGAGGCGAAATTTGGGTGATTAGAAGACTATTGCTATATATATAGCGAGACTTGAAATTGGGGAAAATTTTGAAGGCAATTCGAGTTTCTCTTCTCCTCCTCCCACGGTGACTTGCGATTCCTCTCATCGGTGAGGATTTCTTGATTTCTCCTTATGGTGTTCTCCTTATTGTGCAAGACTAATTGGTTCATTGTGTTTGATGAAGGATTGAGGAGTTGTAGAGTGGAAAATCGTTGATTTGAGAAAGATTAGGGTTCGATGATTTCTTGAGATTTTCGGATCTGAGAGTGATTGGTAAGTTTCTGGTTTTAATGTTGCTATTGATAGTTTCTATGGCATTTATTATGGTTGATTGAGTAGTTGGGAGAGTTAATGGGAGTTTTAGAAGAAAGCGGGCCGAAGCCGATCGGAGAAGGCGACTGCGACTTCGCACGTCATGGCGTGCTGAGACCTCGCCCTTGGCGAAAAGTTAATATTCAGCGGGCAAGGTTTCACGCCGGCGAGGATAAGGGGCGTCGCGGCGGCGTCATTTAGTTGACGCTGACGAGCCCGCCCTTCGCCCATGGCGGGCGTGGCGTTCGTTAAGGGCGAAGCGGCGTGTTACGCGCCCTTGGCGGCGTGTTACTGCCGCGACGTGTTACTGCCTTGGCGGCGTGTTACCCTGTGATGACGACCCGTTTATGGCGGCGCGAAGGCATGAGCAAGTCGCGACGACGAGAGCTGTTTTATTGGTTTAATTATGATTTATTGGGCATAACTTTTGGTATAGACCTCGAATTGAAGTGATTCCAGATTCGTTGCGAACTAGGGAAAGGGTCTCGATTGAGAATAATTATGAGAATTAGAATTTAATTATGATGGTATTGATTCGTAGAGATTAAGGTCAATTATGGTTAATAGTGTGACCAAAATATTGAATTGAGACAATTGGAGTTCTAATTGAGTTTTTCAACGTATAATTTGACCAATGGATAGGAAATTGTTATAGGAAGTATGAATTGAGAAATTGAACTGGCGAGGATTGAACTAAATCGGTATTGATCCAATTGGTGAAGAGTTGAGATCGATCATAGGATATCGAAATGAGGTTTTAGCAGAAAATCGTGATCATGCATTGGACATAATTTCATAGAGACATATGCATTCTTGTCTTTGTTTAATTGAGAGATTTTGTAATGGGTGTCTTTGTCTTGTTATAAAGGCACCGTTGGATAAATGGTTCCACGGGCATTCTTTGGGACTTCGAGCGATGGCTCGGAAGTTACGGTGAGTAACCTAGTTGGTTTCTCAAATTCTTGAGTGTCTAAATGTTCACTTAAATTACTTGATAGCGTGAAGTACATGATTCTTGAATTATATGTGATTGGATTGCCTTTGTATTATTCTTGAAATGTATATGGTAGTTGCATGCTCTTCTTGTATAGAATCGAACAATGTGAATTGCCTTGTATGACCGCATGACTCTTGGAAAGAAATACGATCACATTGTATGTGTTCTTGTATTGGATCAATCTTTGAATCCTTTGAGTCTTTATTACCGGGCTTTATAGCTATACTTTGTAAATTCTTGAATCATTGAATCTGAATTTACGTATATTCTTGAGATATACTCTAGGGCTTTTATAGCCATATCTTGAAACTCTTGAATCTGCTCTGAATCTTGAATTTATTGAACATTGCATTGCATGCATAAATGCATGATCGGATAAGGATTTGTGACCCGTGTTGCTAATCTCGGTGAAAAGAGCCTAGAACTCGAACATTGTACTGTCCGGGCTTAGCCCGAGGGGAGAAATCTGTGCGTCCCCACGATCAACATTACTCTTGTGGGCCTCGAGCACGAGGGGATTTATCCTAAGCATCAGCTTGACAGCCTAGCCCGAGGAGAAAATCACGACGCGTCCAACCGATCAACGGTGAGCACTTGGGCACAACATCAATAATCTGGAAAAGAGTCACACGTGCATTGCATCTTGTCTTCAATGCTGAAATGACCGTATGTGACTATTGTGAATGAATGACTGAATTGTGCCATGATTTACTGTAAATTGTGATGTGATACTGTGAACTTCATTATGCTCTGTAATATTATTACCGTCTTGTATCTTGTTATTGACCAATCGTAAACTATTATATAATACATTAATTAATATTATCGTTGCTCTTTATACGTGATTGACGTAATGCATGATTTGAGTGAACCATCGATGATGGTTTCTCACCGAAGTTATAAACTCACCCAACATTGCAACTTATTTTTAGGAAATCGAAGAGTACCCGTTAGCAAAACAGGAGTATGTTAAATAAAATTCAAGTGAAGGTCGAAGTCGGGATCGGTTAGGTTGCGCATTGCATGTCTTGACTTTTGTACTCAAATGGTTATTTGTATTCGTAAGATTAATCTCGATGGCTATTGAAAATGTTTGTACCCAATTGGATAGACTTTCGCGCATTTGTTATTTAAAAGTAATGTCTTGATTTACGATCAGTGGTTAACACGCCATTCTCGCGGAGACGGACACGATATCCTTGTGGATATCGGGTTCGGATCTCGCGTGTGAATGTTACGATCTTATTACTTGGGCTTTATAGCTATACTCGTAAATTCTTGAATCCTTTGAATCTTGAATTTACGTATATTCTTGAGAAATACACTACTAGGGCTTTATAGCCATATCTTGAACTCTCAAATCTGAATTTATTGAACCTTTGCATTGCATGCATAAATGTATGATCGATAAAGGATGTGACCCAGTTGCTAATCTCACTGAAAATAGCCTAGAGTTCGAACATCAGATCTTGTCTTAACTTGCAGGGAGAAATCCATGACGCGTCCCCCATCGAACATTGATGAGCACTTGGGCACAACATCAATAATCGAAAGAGTCTCATATGCATCATATACATGATTGATCGAATCGCCAAATTGTGTGATGATTCTTTGAACTAAGTGATGCCATGATTTCTTCAGAAATTGTGATGTGATCATGAGCTGCATTATATTCTTGTAATATTATTACCGATATCGTATCTCGATATAGACTATGTACCTTTACGTAAACTGCTTTCTACGCCATCAGTATTGTTATTCACATCTTGTATCTTGTCAGAAATGGCGTTATAGACCACTAAACCGTTATATAATCTGTTAATTAATATTCTTGCGTCTTTATGCATGATTAGGCGTAATGCATGATTTGAGTGAACCATCGACGATGGTTTCTCACCGAGTTCGCAAACTCACCCAACATTGCAACTTATTTTTAGGAATCGAAGAGTACCCGTTAGCAAAACATGAGTATGTTCGCAGGATTCAAGTGAAGGTCGAGTCGGGATCGATTCGCGTCTGCATTGCATGTCTTGACTTTTGTACTAAAATGGTTATTTGTATTATGAAGATTGATCTCGATGGCTATTGAAAATGTTTGTACCCAATTGGATAGACTTCGCGCATTTGTTATTTAAAAGTAATGTACTAATTTACGATCGAGTGGTTGTACGCCATTCTCGCGAGACACGGACCGGATATCCTTTGTGAATGTCGGGTTCGATCCTGCGGGTGTGGGTGTTACATTTGTGGTATCGAGCCAGGTTGTACAATCTTACATGGGCGTTACAAAAAAATGTCAAGTCATGCATCTAAGTCATGTCACTGACGGTGACAACTGATCCCCTGTCCTAGCATATGAGTCACATGTATGAGCATGTATCGATCGTTTAGCGATTAGAAGCAGTGAGGAAAATGAAAGGAGAAATATGATAGAAATGGTAAGAGTTCAAGTGTACATGGTGATGAAAATACGATTCCATGATAGGAAGGAGTTATAAGCTGGGATTGATTACCATGATGAGAATTTATGAATAATGATTTCGATTGTGAGTGATTAGATTGAATGTGTTGCGATTGTGCATACTTGTGATTGTGAATCGGTGTATAATATTACGAATAAGTGTTACGATAGTGACCACGGTGGTGAAGTGATAATATATGTGCTAGTGATGTGTAAGTGTTAGTGCATGCTTAGCGTGATTCTAAGCGATAAATAAACCGTTGTGATTGGAGCAATTTGTGACTAGAACTTTAAGCTCGAATATCGGTGAAAAGGGAGTATCCGATGTAGTGAAATTGAGAATCGTGTGATGTGACAATTGGAAAGTGACTATGAGTATCGAAGATCGATTAAATGCATTTAAAAGTGAAGTAAATAAACTGGTATAGTTGAGGAAATTGTAAAGCACGCGAGTTTCATAAGAGTGGATCTAAATCCGATCGAATGAATAGTGAATGATTTAGTGTTTGAGTATGACTTATCGGGAGACTTAATGGTGATAGAGGTATTGATAAAATGCAAAATTTTCCAGGAATATATGTATACGGGATTTGGAGTTAATTGGAACTAACTGAAGGTTGAATACGTCCAAACTGTGTCAAAGATTTTCTGGCATTAGCTTAGCCAAAATGTTTGAAGAAAATGTGTGAATAGTATGACCGATGATTGTGAAAGAGACATTTGGAGAACTATTCACTTTAAGTATTAATCATGTTGTTTTGAATGGAAGATTTGGCAATAGTTAGTGAAATGTCCCGAAAGGGTTATGAGGCAATTTGTAGATATAGGCATAGTGATTCTATGTATTAGGGGCAAGTATAACCGTGAACTATCTTGTGACAAATTATTTGAAATTGTTATCTTGAGTGTTCTTTGTGAGAGCTTGGATATGCAAATTAATGATGATCGAGATATTTTGAGAATTTGAGTAATTCTCAAAGAGAGTAAATGGATTAAGTAGAAATTCAATAGTGTATAAGTATGTTATTATCAAATGATAACATCAAACGGTAAAGGGTAAAAGAAAGTAGTATGAGTTATCTAATTCCAAATCAACTGTGTAAAAGGACCGGCAAACCAAATTGGTGATTCAAAAAAAATTTGCAAACCGTATTGGGAAGTTTAAATGGGAGTTAACTTTTGAGGAAATGATATTTATAAGCAGATTGTGGAGTATGTGTTTCTTTCGCTAAAGAAACTGTTAGAGAAATCTCTAAGATCCATTGAAGTGTTCAACAAGAATGTACCGAAGAGTAATAAAAGAGTTTAAAGTGTGGAATCGAATAGTACTTTGTGGGGGTAACTAATCGATGTGATTTCTTGAGGCAATTGAGGTCGATATCCTTGGAGTCGCTTGAGATTGATGAACATAGTCGAAGACTTTGATTGATTTGAGTTAATGAAGATAGTGAAGTGAATCAATAATAATAGATTGGTAAAGTGGTCTAAACTCTAAAGGATGGTTCGATTTACAAAATGTTCTATGGATTTGGATTAAAAGGTATGATAAATGTGTTTACGATCTTGAATATACGGATTTGCGAATAATTATCGTGATATGAGTGGGAATTAGAATAGAAAAGATGTGGATAAATTCTCCTGTCCTCTTGATTCGCCGTATATGAAAATTCGAGGACGAAATTTTAATTAGGAGGGGTGAATTGTAACATCCCGTTACTGCGAGCAAGGGCATTTTGGTAATTATGGGTTAGACTAATAGACTGCACTGCATTCACTGATTGAATATGTTACTGGCCTCTAATTATAGAGGAACAGTCTACTGATATGCATATTTATTTATTCATTGGTACATGCATTCATGATTTTCGTATATAATTGTAAATTGAGATATCAATTGATCGGATAGTGAATCGAGGACCGATTGGACCGATCAATCGTGTTTAATTGAGGAATTCGAGTTATTGGGTTCAGTGGACTGATTTAGAATAGTTTATGAGTGATCGGTATTTTATAGTGGCTTATAGGAAATTTCAGAAATTTGGGAGAAAATGCCCGATCGGAAATTTTGGATCGATCGATTAGTCGATCGTATAGCTTGAAAGAATAGTCCGATGATAATGGAAAAATTTAGAGTTATACCGATAAGAAATAAATGTCTTTGAGCCATTGAAAATTTGAGACCGAAATTTGACCGATTAGGAGACTTAAGTCTATAAATACAAGGGTTAGTAATTTGGGGAAAGGTTAAAGGCATTTTAAGAGTTCTCTTCTCCCTCTCAACGGCGTCCTTTGAATTCCTCCATCGGTGAGGATTTCTTGATCTTTCTTTATGGTTTCCTCTTATCGAGTAAGACTAACATGTTATTGGTGTTTGATAAAGGGTTTAGAGGCTTGAGTGGAGTAATCGTGGATTTTGGAGAAAGTTAGGGTTACGTGATTTGTGGATCGATCTGTAATTGGTAAGTTTTAAATGGTATTAATGTTGTTTTTAATGGATTCTACTGCATTTATGGCATTTATTGGGTAGATTTGAGGTAGTTGAGGGTGTTAATGGAGGTTTTAAGAGGGAGGATCGATCGGAGAAGACGACGGAGTTAAATCCGACACCGCTGCTTGCGCGCTGAGCCCAACGGCGAATTAATATATATTCAGATGCCGCCATGTGGCGAAACTAGTGTAAGCGCCGCCATGCGCGCATATATGAATGATGCCGCGTGTGTTTCCTCGTCTCGCTGGCCAAGACACGTTGTTCGTCGCGACGAGCGGACCATTTATGCCGTGGCGAAGCCACAAGGCATGGGCGAAGGAACTGCTCCATTGGATTTAATTTGGTTTATCAAGTATAACTTTTGGTTTAGACCTCCAATCAAGTGATTCCATTCGCCAGAACTAGGGAAAGAGGTCTACGATTGAGAATAATTATGAGAATTAGAATTTAATTATGATGGTACCGATTCAGAGATTAAGGTCAATTATGGTTAATAGTGTGACCAAAATATTGAATTGAGACAATTGGAGTTCTAATTGAGTTTTTCACAAGATAATTTGACCAATGGATAGGAAATTGTTATAGGAAGTATGAATTGAGAAAATTGAACTGAATCGAGGATTGAACTAAATCGGTGTTGATCCAATTGAGTGAAGAGTTGAGATCGATCATAGGATATCGAAATGGGGTTTTAGCACCGAAATCGTGATCATGCATCGACATAATTTCATAGAGACATATGCATTCTTGTCTTGCTTAATTGAGCGATTTTGTAATGGACCGCATCGTCATCATTATAAAGGCACCGTTAGATTGTCGCCCACGGGCATTGGGACTTCCACGCAGAGCTTCTGAAGTTACTGGTGAGTAACCTAGTTGGTTTCTCAAATTTCGAGTGTCTAAATGTTCACCGTAAATTACTTGATAACGTGAAGTACATGATTACCGAATTATATGTGATTGGATTGCCTTTGACATTACCGAAATGTATATGAGTAGTTGCATGCTCTTCAGATAGAATCGAACAATGAATTGCATCCGTATGATGCATGACTACCGGAAAGGAGTACGATCGCCTTGTATGTGTTTCATTGTATTGATTGAATTATCAATCACCGAAATCATACATCGGGCTTTATAGCTATACACTCGTAAATTATTGAATCACCGAATAATCAATTTCTATATGTTATCAGAAATACACTACCGGGCTTTTATAGCCATATATCGAGCTATCAATATGAATTTATTGAACATCGCATTGCATGCATAAATGCATGATCGATAAAGGATCCGTGACCCAAGTTGCTAATCTCACCGAAAAGAGCCTAGAGCTCAACATCGCATCGTCCGGCTTAGCCCGAGGGAGAAATCTATGACGCGTCCCCCATCGAACACCGATCGAGCACTTGGGCACAATATTGAATAACCGAAAGAGTCTCATATGCATCATATACATGATTGATCGAATCGCCAAATCGTGTGATGATTATCGAATCGAGTGATGCCATGATTTATCAGTAAATTGTGATGTGATATCGTGAATCGCATTATGTTATCGTAATATTGTTACCGATATCGTATAACCGATATAGACTATCATATATCGTTACGTAAATCGTTTCTACACTCATCAGATTATTGTTATCGATATCAGATACCGTCAGAAATCGTTATAGACCACTGTAAATCGTTATATAATCATCATTAATTAATATTATCGTGTCGGTCAGACGCATTGGCGAATGCATGATTTGAGTGAACCATCGACGATGGTTTCACCGAAGTTCGCAAACTCACCCAACATTGCAACTTATTTTCGTGAATCAAGAGTAGCAGTTAGCAAAACGAGAGTATGTTCGCAAGATTCAAGTGAAGGTCGGCGGGATCGCCTCGGCTCGCATTGCATGTCTTGACTTTTGTACTAAAATGGTTATTTGTATTCGTAAGATTGATCTCGGTGGCTATTGAAAATGTTTGTACTCCAATTGGATGAACTTCCGCGCATTTGTTATTTAAAAGTAATGTACCGATTTACGATCGAGTGGTTAGCACGCCATTCTCATGGGCACGGACGGGATATCACCGTGGATGTCGGGTTCGGATCCTGCGGTGTGGGTGTTACAATTTCGCTTTGGACGTCTTCTAGAAAACTGTAGAGCATGTTAAGATCTTGAAAATGGTATAAAACGGGTCATTTTTCGACTTATGATGAAGAAGTTATGAACGTTTCAAGTTTGTCGCCCACTATGCTTAGTAATTCTCAATTACTATTCATCGCCATTTTGGGCTGAACCCTCGGAGGGTTTTTCGCCCTTTAGAGCGATATCGGGCTTTTTCATCTTTCACGAAAGATGTAGAGTTTGTCAAGATCTTTAAAATGAGATATGGTGTGTCCTAATCGAAATTCGGAGTAAAAAAATATAAGGGTCGGAAATTGGCCGATTACTATTCATATGGTCAATTACTATTCCTTTGGTCATTTTACATTTTCTCTTATAACTTTCTTGTTTGGCCTCCGATTTATTCAAATTCGAACCGTTGATTTCTCATCAAGTTTCCTACCTTTCCTTGCAAAAATGTCTAATGGTTAGCTCAATTGAATTTTGTCGTAATTAGCCTCACGCTTGTCTTGTTGCTTTGCCCTATTTGAATTATGCTTCGAGATGTTCGCTTGCTTCCGCCTTTATACCTTTCTTGTTCAAGTTGCTTTGGCTTTCGCTTTCGCTTGTTTCATACTTTGTTATCTCGATTCATTCTGCTTCAACTGCTTTGCTTTCGATTTCGAGCCTTCGATTTGCGCTTGTAATTTGCTTTGGATTCAATTCTTTAGTCTTTGATTGTCATGTGCTTCGTAATTTGTTTTCAGATGTTTCTTCGCTTCGTATGCTTTTCTTCCATTCCGCTCAATTTACTTTTGTTTTGTCTTCGCTTGCTTCTCGGTTAAGACCCTAATCATGAAAATGGAGTTAAGATGAATTAAAAAATTATATCAGATTTTCGGATTTGAGATTGATATTCTAGAACGGTGATAAGAGTTCATAAGAGTCGTATTATGCGTATTGAGGAATATGTATGAGTAGTTGGATTTCAAAACGAGATCCAACATTTATGGTATCGAGCAAGAAGAGTTTATAAGGAATCATGCGCACGTAGGAGGGAATCAGATGAGTAGTTGGGTTCAATGCGGATCCAACATTTATGGTATCGAGCCCAAAGATAGGACTTGGGCTATATGTTTGTTAAGATCGAGCCCAGATTAGATCTTACTGGGCTATATGTTTGTTAAGCTTGAAGCTAAGTGATTGTTTGATTTAGATGACGAGAATGATGAATTATGGGCAATCTTCAGATATGTGTCTATCGCGAAGCGAGAAAAGAGTGGTGTTCGATAGAGTTTATGGTAAGGAAAGTTATAGATTTTAGCAATAAGAAATATAGCGAATCTAAGCAATAAGAATTGTGAAACGATCTCTATGTTAGACATAGATTCATTTGGGATTATGGTAAAGAATAGGAAACGAAATTTTGTGGTGCATACGCATTTGAATTACTATGGATATGAAAAGGGTTTCATGGATCGATTAAGGAAGAATAAAGACATAGGTGAAATGGTAAGATTTGAGTATAAGTAAAGAAGAATTGAAAGGTTGAATTAATAATCGAACATGATTGTTTAATTGAGGTGAAGCAAATATTGTCAAAGATAAATGGAGATCAAAGTATTATTCGTGGTAGATATAAATTAGTGTTCGTACAAAATTTTCAAGTAAGTAAGCAAAGTCGGATGGTGTTATATTAAGAATGATAAATAAAAGAACAAATCAGAATGAATATGAAATAAATTGAAAGTGAATTTTGAGCCTTATCTAGTGGGGACTTGAACATAAGAGATGAAGTATGTATATGAGATCTAACTTAGATTTTGATGAATGCATCATCAGAATAATGTGTTATTTAGAGAAGCATTTGAAGAATTAGGTAAGCAAGTGAATTATAATAAATGATTGATTGATTTAAGTGAGTCTATTGATCAAATCAATCGGGAGAAGTATTCGAGTGAAGAAGTTAATCGAGAGAATAAATGACTGATGATTATTCAAGAGAATTTCGAGGACGAAATTCTTTTAGGAGGGGGAGAAATGTTGGGCCCCGATTCGCATTAAGCATGCTTAAATTATTTTGAGGTTTTAGTTTGATGATTTTTATTTTGGTTGGAATAAATTTAGGATTTTAATGTGTAGGATATGATTATTAAATGAAGGGATTTAATAAATTCATTTGTTGAGAAATTATTATTTTGTGATATATTGTTAGTATTAAAAGACTTATCTGAATTGGGGTCCTACGGATTTAGGTGATTGAGATTGTGGATTTAGTTCAATTAGAGCTTTATTAAATTGTTGATAATGAGGAAGATATAAATGTTTTGAAGGCTTAAGGTTTAGTATGATGGGTCTTGAAATTTTTATATGCTATTAAATGGAGAAGAAAAGAAGAAATTGGGCTAGGTCCATTTTAAATTGTAAATAAATGAAGAGTAAAGGAAGTATGGGCTAAGGTCGATTTTCATTGTAAGTAAATGAGAAAGATAGCAGCTTGGGCTTGTAGCCCTTTTAAAATGTCATTTGCATAAAGAAAGAAGGACTTTTATGGTGGGTTGTAGGGGGGCCTATGAAATTTTGAAGTAGGAAGGAGGGAAAGTTTGAAATTGGTGAAAGTTACAAGGAGGGAAAGATGGAATTGGGCTTAAGTGGGCTTAACACTTAAGTTAATTAGTTGATGAAGTAAACAAGATTAAAAGAAGGAAGCTTGGGCTTAATAATTTAAATGAGGCCCACGAAATTATGCTTAGGTTGGTAGTTAAGGAAGAGAAGCTTGTAAAGGAAATAAAAAAAAGAATGAAAATGAAAGAGGCATAAGGAGGTGTCGTATGGGTTAGGTTTTTAAGTTTAAGACAACTTATGTTTTAGCCTTAGGAAGAGAAGGTTACGAAAATACAAGAAAAAAAGAGAGGGAGAGTCATTCGGCCAAGCTAGGAGAAGAAGAAGAAGAAGAAGAAGAAGAAGAAGAAGAAGAAGAAGAAGAGAAGGTTAGGCTTTGGTTTTGCAAGAAAGAGGAAGAGTTCAATCCTCCATTAGAGTCAAGAAGAAGGATTTCGTGGGTGTCTTGGAAGGTAAGAGATTTCGAAATTTTGTGATTTTTGTAGCTAGAATGTTTCCTTTCTTGTTTTAAATGGGTGTTGGAAGAATGATTGATGAAGAAAGAAAGGAAAGAAGAAGAGTTAAGAAAGTGGAAGAAGAAAATCTGATTTTCGTGGGTGACTTTTAGGCTTGGGATTTTCGAATTTTTGTTGATTATTTGGATAGGTTTTGATGTTAATAGTTTAGATAAGGTATGGGTAAAGTGATGTTGAATTAATTTCATGTTTTCCCTTCCCGTAAAATTTTCCAGCAATGGTCTTCTTTGTTAATTAGGGTTTTATTGTGAAATTTGGTCTTTTTGCTTAATCATGGTGGTTTGAAGAGTGAATATGAAGGATAGGAAAGGTTAGATTAGTTTCAAATGTAAGTTGTTTCATTCCTTGAAAATTTCAGCATGTTGATCTTGTGTTAATTCATGTTGTTAAGTCTTTAAACAAGACATGTGAAGCACCAAGGAAGAGGAGAAAGGGAGAAGGGTTATTATAGTGTAGGGAAGATATAGGAAAGGTACAAGTGAGATTATGTAGGGTTAAGGTCAAAGGTTTTCATGCTTTCAATTTTCCAGCAATGTCATTTTGTGTTAATGAGGATTTTTATGCCTTGATTAAGGCATGAGATTGTTGAAAGTATTGATTAAATTGAGAAAGGTTATGATGGTTATAGTTTAGGAATGGCATAGGCAAAGTTAGGTTAGTTGAAAGGGAAGTTTTCCCATTCCTTTTAAATTTCCATCATGTTCCCTCTTATTAATCAAAGAAGGTAATTGAAGGTATAGACAAAGTTAGGAAGGTGTTTATGCAAGTTTTCCATTCTTTAAAATTTTCCAGCACTGAGTTCAATTGGTAATTGGGATTTTATGCTTGATGAAGGCATTGAAAAGCCATTGGAAGTAGAGGAGAGGCATATTGACCAATCCTAGAGTTAAAGGAAAGGTCATCGGTTCGAGAATAACGCTTAAGGATTTAAGGTGGGTAATTTCTTAATAAGTGAGTTAATAAGCATGTTAAAGTTTCTTATAAATGCTAACTATTGCTTTCCAATGATTTACAAAGCTTGGATTAATTGCTTTTTGTGATATCTTACACTTGCATTTGGTGTGCTTGAGTATAAGTTTTATGTTGGAATGATTGATTGAATGGTTTGTTAAATGAAAATGATAAGACTTGATGATTTCGGAAAAAGATTGGATTAAGTGATTTTGAAAAAAAAAATGCCATGTTTGGCACTTATGTTTGAATAATGTGAAAGTACATGATTTCTTGGGTTTGTAGTGATCCCCTCCGTTTAGCAAGTGCACTTGTCTATAGGCTTCACTACCGCTCATTAGTGGCCCAGGAGTTCCGAAAATCGGACTCCCCTCTGTTCACGGCTACACATGGTCGCTTGTCGGACATGTGTAGTACGTTCTGTTAGGATCACTCAAACCACTTGTATGTGATTATGTGCTATTATGCTATGATTGTTGACCTTGTAAAACCACTTGATTTGTGATGATGTGATTTTTGTACTAATGTTTGCTATTTGTTGACTTTGAAATTGTTTGACGTGTGGTATTATGTGAAAAAGTTTTGAAAAATTGAGAATGCTTTACTGAATGTTTGTATGAAAAGAAAGAATGAATGAATAACGGTTTCCGCATGTTTCTCATTTATTAAGTTATTACCCACGGAGCCGTCGAGCTCACCCCCTTTTTCCCTCCACAGGTTTTGAGAGAGAAACCGAGTTGTGCATCGGGATTAAGGCTTTATTCCGATACTTTTGCTTTGAATGTTATACTTGAGAAAGCAAGGTTTTAGATAGCCTTTTGGGCAAGTAATGTATTTGTGTAATTTGTTCTTTAACACTTTCATGTAATTGGGCTAAATGCCCTTTGAAGCTATATATTGACTTATTCTCATGTAACTATAAGAGTTTTGAAGTTTGAATGTATCTTGTATATGTATTCCTTTGAGAATGACAAAAAGGAAAGAATGAGATGGTATTACTTTATGGATTGGAAATTTGTGAATGCTTAGAAGTAAGGTTACTTTATGGTTTGAGAAACAATTAGAATCCTAAGAGTGTGATGTTGCCATATTGAATGAGAAATGGATTGCTTGGTGATTGGGAGACTTGAGAGTTGTGGAAGATTGAAGTGGTTTTATGCAGGTTTGAAGTTTGGATGATAAAAATCAAGTTTGGCTAGATGCAATTTTAGGAGAGGTGCTGTCCATTTTTTTAAAAATGGGCAGCAACTTGTTTTGGAGTTTTAGACCATGTTAGGATGTGAATTTGAATGGGAAGTCTTCTGGAAGTTCGTAGAGTATGTTAAGATCTTTCAAACGGTATAAAATGGATTATTTTCGGACTTAAAATGAAGAAGTTATAGGGTTTGAAAATTTTCAGATTTCTATATTCGGGTACTGTTCATTCTGCATTTTTGCAGAATCTTTAGAGGCATTTTTCACCTTCTTAGAGACAGTTTCAAGTTTTGCTTTCTTCATAGAAAATGTAGCTTATCTTTTCCTCTTATAATTTGATGTATGATTTGCAATGTTTGAATATGGGTGTAAGAAGTTATGAGCGTTTGAAGATTGATTTTACTGTTCATTCTGCAAAATTTACTGTTCCATTGATTTTCTATTTGGGCTGAATCTTTCAGTGTGTTTTTCCCCCTCCTAATGATTGAATCGATTTTTCCATCCTTCATGAAAGATGTAGAGGGTCTTTTTATCTTTCCATAAAGGTATGATTTGTTTTGTTCGGAGTTAGGAGTAAAAAGTTATGAGAGTCGAAAGTTGACTTTTTACTATTCATTTGGTCAAAATACTATTCTTTTGATTTTTCGTTAGGTTGAAATTTTGCTACAACTCATGACCTCCCTAATGGATGAATTTGTTTTTAAATCATTCTAGTGAGTTATAGAGTTTCCGTTTATGTTTCGATAGGCACTAAATCTTCAAAATTCGGATTTAGGAGTGAAAGGTTATAAAAATGCAAAGTTGGTTTTAATTCAAATTCTAAGCAAAAAGTTATGCATTTTCTCTTATAACTTTCTCGCTTGGCTCGATTCCCGATTTTCGAACCATTGCTTTCTCAACAAGTTTTCTACCCTCTCCCAAAATGTAAAATTTTCAGATTGTTGAGTATTGTCGAATTTTGTCCTCAACTTCGCTTGAACCATTTGTTCGCTTTGCTTCGCTTTAAGCCTCTCTTGCTCGCTTTTCTTCCGATTCGGAGCCTTCATGTGCAATTGTTTACGCTCATTCAAACGCTTGTTTCGACTTGCTTCGCTTTGTTTCCGCTTCCAATTTGAAAAGAAATTGTGCTTTTGTTTCGTTTTTCGCTTCATTTTCTAGTTAAGTATGAGAGTTTTGATTAAATAGTTGGGTTCTGATTCGGATCCAACAGATATGCTCGTTTAGTTTGGTTTTTCAGAAGAGGTTGGATACCCGAAACGGGATCCAACATTTATGGTATCGAGTAAGAAGAGTTTATAAGGAATCAATAAATGCGTAGGAGGAATCAGATGAGTAGTTGGGTTCCGAATGCGGGATCCAACCTACCTGTCTCATGGCAAAATTATACCTTATATATGAAATAGATGCTAGGTTTAGGTCTTTACGTATGCATGGGAGACTTCCACCTGCGAGTGGTAGTGGATGCGTGATCGGGCCTAGCTCAAAGATAATCGATAGAATTAGGTCGGCCTCATGGGTGGACCGATCGGTCCATGAGTAGTTTTGACCGGGCTTGGGCTTAGCACGACCGACCCAACCACAATCCAAGACCCTTAATGTAATTGAAAAGTTACTTATCCCATTGGATATATCAACAACTTGCTTTGCCATTTGAGCATAGATTGTCTTTATTTCTTTTCTTTGAATTTTTTTATATGCAGTGTGACAATCCAACTCAACGTGTTTCATTCACTTGTAATATATTAGATTTGCAATGCATAGCTACTTGATTATCACACAACAATTTGGTAAGTTTATGGTGGTTAACACAAAAGTCTCATAAAATAATGATCTTATAGATAAAAGTGTAAAGATGCTTAAATAAATATAAGTGCATATTAAAAACAAGTGTATTGAACTAACTCGACAAGATAATTTCATATGGAACATTGAAATGCTTATTATGATAATTATATAAGTAATCATTTGATTTGATATCTCGACAAAGATTATTATGTTTTATACTACTTAGTACTTTTCAAAGTTACAGTAATTTGATTAGTATTTATTGGATATGAAATTAAATTCATAGAGCTAGATGAGTGATCAATATATGTTTTGTCTAGGTAAATATTTTATCATTCTCGATTAGCATTTATTTGAAAAATCCTTAATTAAGTCGTAATGATATTTTAAAGTTTTTAAATGTCATTACAAGAATCAATTGGTAAAGTTAAAGAACTAATATGATTAAAATTAAATAAAGTAGACATTAATTTCATACTTTATCACTCACTTAAATACTGTATGATGAAGTGATTGAATTATATATAATATGCAAAAGGATAGTCAAACCAAGTTTATAATATTCGAGTGGTTATGATGTGTTATTTGATGTCAATCTTAATATATGAATATAAATTATTTAATTAGATAATTAAAGATAAACTAAAGGAGCTTAATTTATCTAATCTTAAATACGATCTAAGATTACACTTAATATCAATTGCCAACATAATAGAAATCTAATGAGATACATATAAAACCGATTAAAGAGAGAAACGTGATTTAATTAAATTGAACCTAATTTTAAAGATGATAAACTTTAATGTCAAATATATGATATTGACAATAAAGACTAATATTAAATATTATATTTTATTTAAACGTAATTAATATTAAATTAGAATTATTTATACTTAATTAAAGTTTGATTGAAATTATAATTATAATTTAATTTAATTACTAGAAGGCCCAAACTTTATTATAAATAAGAGTAATACTCTTAGCATACTCCTTTCTACAAGATTTAGAGTTATCTCAATTCATTTATGTAGAAACTATTGAAGCCTAACACTTACATGATTATAGTGATTTTCACATAATATGTGAATTTAAGGAACTATAAAAAGAATATTAATCATTATAATAAGTTACGATTAGTGATTCATACTTATTGTATTTATAGATTGATCATGTTGTAAAATGAAAATATCCTTAATTTTTAGGAATTATGAAAATTTATTTTACATATTTACTCTTCTCATATTCAACTTTTGCTGATGACGTTGACATGAAAACTTGCCTTTTGCTTTGAAAGACGTAAGAACTTTTCAAAGAATACATAATAACATTTTATCAATCCTCAAGTAGATCAAGATAATCTACATCGTAATAGCTACTTAATTTCAATTGTCAATGAGATGGAAAATAACCCCTATTGGGGCTTTCTTAACTAGATCTAAAAGGAGATGTGCAAAATTAAGATGAGATCTTGATTATTGTATAAATAAGTGAAAAATACATACGTAATCTCTGGTCTTCGTGTTGTTAAATAGATCAATAATTTCTTCATCATTCTTTATGATAATCGTGTCGTTGATATAACATGAACCTTAGGGTATGTTTGGATGTGGGTGGAGGGATGGAAGGGAATGGAATGGAATGACCCAAATGACTCAAACCATTGTTTGGGAGTCTATTTTGAAACATGATGGAATGGCAATTGATGGCTTTGGAAGCCATCCTTTGCCATCCGAAATCCAATATTTTGTGACCTCCCAAATTGGGGGGTCAGGGATAGAATGACATGACTTGCCTTTCAAACCCTAATTTAATGACAAAAATATCCTACAAAAATTAATGAAATTACAACCCTAGTCTAGTAAATACCTACGCGGCTACATGTTACTACGTCCATTGTGTTTCCTTCAACTGGCTTCTTCCATTGACGAACATTTTCCTCCATAGCTACTATGATCTTGATAAAGCTAGCATTGTGAATGTTCATAAATTTTAAATATATTATTAATATACATCGAAATATAGAAATAGATTTACAACGCCAAGAATGATTATCAACCATAACAAGACACATGAATAAATTCCTAACGAAGAGTACAAATTGTGATGAGGGTTAATAAAAAGAACAAGAAAGTTGGTTGCTTATATAGGAAAATGAAAAAATTATATTCTGAGCATCCTACAATTTGAAATGCTTTGGGGTTACTAAAATAGTTTCATGGCATCTATGTATATTTTATTATAAGGGTAATTTTGAAAAAAAATTACAAATCATTCCATTCTATTTATTTTTAGTATCACTTCCAAAAAATGATCAAAGGAGTCCCTCTCTTATTTTATTTAATCTTCCAAACAATGGAGTGACCCATTTCATTCCATTCCATTCTACTCCATTCCATTCCGTTTCATTAATTTCCATTTCATTCCATTCCATCCTAAACTCCCAAACATACCCTTAGTCAACAAACTAATTTGCCCTCAATCAATTAAAGCCGATGTCTCGGATTGAGCCTTTATAATGAATTAATGATTTGATATACTGACGATGAAAGACACGCTTAACTAATTTAGGATATGACTTTAAATTATTAACTGTTAAATAAAAGTTAACAAATACAAAATTGTCTATACATAATAAATAATAATATTGAAAAATCTTGTAATAAAATACAAAATAAGAAGATAATTTTGTGAGAAAAATTACTCCAAGAATTAAACTAAATTGGAAATTGTGTTTGTATTAGATTGATTGTTATTCTCCAATTTTGTTTGAATTATAAGTGATAATTATTAAGATATTGAGAATATCCAATTTAATACAAAACAAAATATTGATTATCTTTATTGTATCAACTTCTCTTTAATTGTCTTACCTCCAAATATTGTTTATTTTGTTATTGTTTATTTATTTTATTTATCAAATTTGATTGGTTTTATGTATTAAACAGACGATCAAATTCAAAATGACCATTGTTATCTCTTAATCAATATAGACCACAAACATACATGTTTCATAATTCTTAAAAGAACAAACACTCATTATTACACCAAAGTACTCTTTAATCATCTATGTACTGTAGTAGTAGAATATCACAAATAGAAAAACTCTTATAGGGTATTTGGTTGAGAGGAATGACTATTTCATTCCTCGCTCATTTTGTTTGGTTGAAAAATTATGCGTAATAGATAATCCTAAGGTTTAGTTAGTCTTGAATTTACATAATATCTAAAGACACCCTCTCTTATCTTTAGCTATTTCGAACGGTAGTGGTGAATAATGATGATGATGATAACAAAAAATAACAAGAATAATAATTATAATTATAACAAAATTAAAAAATAATCATAAGAAGAAGAAGAAGAAGAAGAAGAAGAAGAAGAAGAAGAATAAAGTTAATAATAATAAGAAGAAGAATGTAATTAAGAGGGACTATAATAGATATTTTAATCTTTTGTTAGTTATTCTTCTGTAGTTTCAAATTTATATTTTCAAACTAAACATTGGCATATATCATCATTAGAAATTTTAGGAATAAACCAAATTAAATAATACATATTTCATTTCATTGCTCATCTATTCTATTCTTAAGAATAACTATTCCAAAAAAGAACCAAACACTTTGTTAGTATCGGACAAGACAAAACACAAGCAACATAAAAGCCTCTCTTGAAGTAAACATAGAGAGTAAAATTAATCTTCCTAAAGCAGCTTTATAAATAACATACCGATACCGATATTAGATTTGATTATGGTACATTATTGTACCATAATTGATCCTCTAAAGTAATTTTAAAATTTTTAAAATAATTTCTAAATTGTTTTAAATTGTAAAATAGTCCATTAATATATTGTATCTATAATTTATAATTTTAGGTTAATTCTATCTCCAAAATTATAATAATAAAATTTTGAAATAATAGTAATCTATTAACTTATATTAATATTATATTTAACATGTTTAACATGTAAATAATAACCACAATTAATATAAACAAATAATCCTCAACTAAATTCTTATTTAGATTAAGCTCTAAGAGTTGTTTTTGTTGCAAAAAGTTAGACACTTGTCTTATTCTTTTTCTCATATCAAAAAGCAACATTCCCACCTTGTTAGGTAGAAAATGAATTTTCACAACTAATTTCACTTTTTTATAAGACTCTACTTCAACTTTGATCCCAACTAAATACTTCTTTAATCTAGTGATTCTCTCACCTTTCAAATGCTTATTACAATATACACAAATGGTATAATTCTTCATTTCAGGAACCAATATAGTATGAGTCCAAGTTGGACTATTAAATCTTCCTGAAACTGCTAAATTGTTAGGAGTACTTGAACTCTTTTTATTCATCTAAAAATAAATAAAGACATATGTCAAATTTAAACTAATAATTTCATATTCAAAATACAATTTTTGCATATAATATCATTACATACTATAAAAATTTAATATTTGATTATAAACATATTCAAATTCTAGATAGATTGTATCTTACATTTTCTTTATAATAGCACGCATTACAAAAATGACTTGTGTTTATAATGATACACATCGTAAAAAAGATTTAAACATTTACTATTTCAAATTATGTTAAATAATGTGTATTCTCTCATAAATTCACATACTATTTTCTACTAATCGATGATAAATGTGTATTTGCTAAATTGCTACTCATAAGATAGGATAAATATTTGTAATATTATTTCCAACGAGAACAATGAACAATATAAAAACTTAAACATTTAATTTTCTTAACTTAATTACATATATTAAATGATTTAATTATATATTTAAATAAATAATCATTTGTTAAATACCTTTTATAAATAAACAATAATTAGAAAATTCTATGTTTCATATAAATTAATTAAAATTAAAAATTAATTATTATTATTGATATTGACTTATAAAGGTTAATTTTAGGATAATTTGAATCTAATTGTATGTTAATTTGATTCATATGATAAGATGATCTAGAATGTGGATGGACAAAGTTGAGGTTAATAAGGGATGGATATTTGTAAGATTAATAATTTATATTATGATTTTCTTAAGGACAAGCAAAAGCTTAAGTATGGGATGTTTGATAAATGCTTAGTTGACTATAATTATATACCCATATTTAATATGTTTGACTTGTTATTTAATAGTTTTATAATATTTTAGTAAGTAATTCACTTTAAGTGCATTTGTAGGTGATAATTGCCTTCTTAGACCAAAAGAAGAAGAATTAGGATGAAATTGTGGCATGAAATGAGGATTTGAAGCAATTTGAACTTACATGACTGTGTACAATAATTGTGTAAGTCTCTGTAAAAGTGTGAAGATTTGAAGAATTTTGGTTCTAGTTATGTGAAGCTACACACCAGTTATGTGAACTTACATGATTGTGTACAATAATTGTGTAAGTCTCTGTAAAAGTGTACTTTGCTATTGTAAGTCTCTATGCTTGTATAAAATTATGAATTTAAGTGATTTTGGAGATACATTGTTGCTTACACGCTCGTATATATTGACCGTATATATATTATAAACCTTAGTTTTTACTATAAAGGCATGTGAACGAAGGCAAAATAGGGGAGACAAGTTTTTAAGTAATTTTGAGTTGTAAGACACGAGAAAAACACAAAGAATACATCAAAAGACTCGATAGATAACAATATCCAATCCAACTTATAAGAATATCCATTAAAAGAAAAAGTGCAACATCCCACCACCACAAGATACATACCCAAACATTTAAGCATATCCAAGTACCTATCCTATGATAATGGCATGTTAGAGCAAAAGCAAAACCAAATTATCTAACATAATCAAAAGTTGCTATAGTTTTAAAATCATTCATTGCATTAATCCAAACAATTTTACACTATTTCCTTTAGACAAAGATTTACATAACCGCATATAGGTTCTAACAAAAACAACAAAATACAAGACACTACTCCTGGAGTCAGCCGACAGACCTCTAATCCATAACAAAATCCAAAGGGTCCTTTAGTCCTATTTAAGAACTAAGTCTCCTGTCTCGTACCTGAAAAATCACGTTACAATTTTTATGAGTTTTGCAAACTCAATGAGTGAACCATCATTGATGATTTCACCAGATTACAAACACATACCACATATCTCACATATATTCATTTAGATCATGTATACACGCCAAATATTCGCACAACATGATGTATCATATGATCTCACAATCCACATAGCCAAGTACAACAAATAGATCATAACAATTTATCATTCGTTTCAGCTTTGCAAATCATTAAATATTATATGCATGAGACTCACATTCTTTCTTATTGTTATGACCGAGTGCCTATCATAAACTTATACAAATATCGGCCCATAGGGCTTAGTCAAACAGAATCACGGAACATAGCTCTACGCACAAAATAAGAAAATCACGGAGCAAAGCTCTACGTGGAAATGTTTCATACTGACAACAGAAGTCACAATGCCTTTGTAACATCCCGTTACTGTTAGCAAGGGTATTATGGTAATATTGGGTCAGACTGATAGGTTTCATTGCATTCACTAATTGAACATGTTACTGGCCTCTAATTATAGAGGAAAAGGTTTATTGCATATGCACTTATTCAAAGGTACATGCATTCATGATTTTCGGTATTTTAATGGTGACTATGAATTGATTGGATTGGGAACTGGAAACTGACTGGATTATGATTGATTGAGAAATTAGGAGTAAGTGGGCTTGAATGACTGATTTAGTATAGTTTAAGAGTGATTGGCTATTGATACTGGCTTATAGGAAATTTTCAGGAAATTCGGGAGAAAATGCCCGACCGAAATTTTCGAGTGATGATCGATTGATCGTATAATCTCGAAAGAATTGTCCAATGGCAAAGGAGAAATTAGAGTTATACTGTTAGGAAATTAAAATGTGGAGCCATTGAAATTTAGAGACTGAAATTTGAACTGATTTGGAGACCTATGTCTATAAATAGCTTAGGTTTGAAATTGGGGATTTTATCCTAAGGCAAAATTGTTTTCTTCTCTCTTCTCCCATGGTGTTCATCGATTCCTCCCATAGGTGAGGATTCTTCGATCTTTCCTTGTGGTTTTCTCTTCAATTGTGCAAAGCTAACTTGTTTAATGTGATTGATGAAGGTTGAGAAGCTTAAGAGTGGTTTATCGTTGAGTTTGAAAGATTTTAGGGTTTACGGTGATTTGAGGGATTTGTGGATTGAGGCTGTGATTGGTAAGTATTTATGGCTTTAATATTGTTATTAATGGTTGTTCCATGCATTTATGGCATTTATGGTTGATTGAGTAGTTAGGGTGTTAAATGTTGAGATTAAAGGGCATTAATGGCAGAAATCGATCGGAGAAGACGATCGGGCCTTCGCACGTCGCGACGAGTGCGCAGAGGCGTGAGGGCTTCGTCGCGACGAATAATGATTTATTCGTCGCAACGAGCTCGGTTGGACGTTGCAACGAGCGTGGACTTATTCTTCGCGACGAGCGGTCTCTACGTTGCAACGAACGGACTTTTTCACGTCGCGGCGAAGGGACGTAGGTCGCGACGAGGGATAGAAATTCTGAATGGATGAGTGTTAGTTTATTGGGCATAACTTATGGTATAGACCTCCAATTGAGGTGATTCCAAATTCATGGTGAACTAGGAAAAAAGGTCTACAATTGAGGATAATTATGGAAGTTAGAATTTAATTTAAATGGTATTGATTCATAGAGAATAAGGTCAATTATGGTTCATAATGTGACCTAAGTATTGAAGTGTGATAATTGGAGTTTTAATTGGCAATGGATAGGGAATTGCTATAGGGAGTATGAATTGAGGAAATTGAACTGAATTTTTAGGAATGGATCAATTATTGTCGAGCAATTGAACGAAGAGTTAGAATGGGGCATAAGAGTTCAAAATTGAGTTTTAGCACCGGGAATCGTGAACATGCATTGTACATAATTTCATTGAGACATATGCATCACTGAATTGTTTAATCGAGCATTTAGTAATGGGACTGTATTTTACTGCTATAGAGGCATCGTTGGATCGTCATTCCACGGACATTGCTGGAACTTCCAGGCAGTTTCTTGGAAGTTACAGGTGAGTAACCTAGTTGGTTTCTCAAATTCCTGATTGTCTAAATGCTCAATGTGATTTACTTGCCAATGTGAAATTGCATGATTACTAAAATGTACATGATCGAATGGCATGCTTTTACTGTATTGGATGGGACTACTGCATGACACTGAGAAATGCAATACTAGGCTTTTATAGCCATACACTGAATTACTGAACACTGCATTACATGCATAAATGCATGATCAGATAATGGATATGTGACCCAAGTTGCTATTATCACTGAAAAGAGCCTCGAGCTCGAACACTATACTGACCGGGCCTCGAGCCCGAGGGGAGAAATCCCGACGGCGTCCCCATCGAATCTTGACCGAGCACTGGGCACAACACTGAATAACTGGAAAAGAGTCTCATATGCATTGTATACACATGACTGATTGAATTGCGACACTTACTGAATTATGTGATGACATGAGAGATTGCAAATTGTTACATGCTACTATAAACTGTTGCATAATACTGTAAATTGCGATATGATACTGTAAATTGTTATATGCTATTGTAAATTGTTAATTGACACTGCAAACTGCTATAGGTTATTGTAAATTGTTATACACTAATTGTATCTTCTTGTCTGTAGTCTTGTCAGACGCAATCACGTAATGCATGATTTGAGTGAACCATCAATGATGGTTTCTCACTGAGTTCGCAAACTCACCCAAAATTGCAACCTATTTTTCAGGATCGTTAGAGTAGACTCCTAGCTCCGGAGATAGTCTTTTCTTGCCGTGCGAGCGTGTTGGAAAGAGAAGCGATGGCACTCAGGTCGGTCAGCTGGGTTGGACTTTTGCGGATGACTTAGGATAGATGCTTGTATCAGTTTCCTTTTTTTGGTGTTGTTTAGGGGACTGATAGACTTGTCTATTCTGTTATTGAATGAATGTATAAAGATTATTTTGGGATGTTAAAAATTTGCTGATTTCTGACATTATGGTTTTAATTATTACGATGCCATGTGGACTATTAGCGGGATTTTCTGGTAATGCACCTTTATCGTGGGATACGTGTCGGAGCGACCTTTGGACGTCCCAATGTGTACCCTACGGTGAGGGGGCGCTACAGCCTTTATCTGAGCATGCATTATATGAAATGCAACAATTTCAGAAAATCACATATATCATAATCTCATACAAATTCAAAGTCAGCGGACCTAAATATGGCATTCAACTTTCATGAAGAATCAAATATCAACAATTTATATCAAGTCAAAACACTTCCAATACATGCCCAACTATCAAACTCCTCGGACCTCAGATCCAGAATCCAGAATCAACTCACAAACAGTTCAATAATATTGGAAATGTAATAAATTATATTAAATTCATATGAAATCAATCCTAGGAAATCATCTAGGTTGACACACAGAATGCTCCAATATTCTATTGTCTGGATGGTCCAGCAATTTCTGTCTGGCGTCCACTTGGCTCCTCTAAAACATACACAATACATTCACAAATATCAGATTTTTACATAAATATACAAGTGTTCTTTTATGCACATCAATATATAGAAAGTATTCACAATGCATGTTCAATGACAATTCGAGGTATCTTATTGAAATTTTCATCATCAAACCGATCAGATATCAAAGCCCTCATGATAACATTTGGTACTTATAATTTGGACCAAAAGAAAACAATGTGAAATCAAGTTGATAACCTAATTTACCACTTCAGATTTTCAACCCATATAATTTAGGGTCTATTTTGCATAAATAATCTGGTAAGGTAAATGACAAAATTAGGCAATACTTTCTTCTGAAAAGTTGTTCTAAAGTTTCTTAAGTTTCTAACTACTCTAAGATCATCTAATTTGATTCAGTATTCAATTAGTTATGTACAAAATACCTCAGACTGTGCACATTTGAACTTTTGGCTAGCATATGATCATACCCTCTAATTGTTCAACTCATATCTTTCAGCTCCGACATCCAAAAATTTCACACTTTATACCAATTTAAAGCTAAGAGAGTAAGCTACAACTTTGGTGAAGACAACTCAGCCTAATTAGGGCTAAATCAATCTAGTTTGTTCAATGATCACAGGACATGATTTCTGTCCCTAGTAGTGCTACAGCCTAAACTAAAACTCACTTCCATGCCAATTTTGAAAATCAAAGAGACAAAATTAATATTCGACCTCTTCACAAACATTGTAGAAATATGTCTCTAGTTTATTATTAATAAAAAAAAACTCATTCTGAAATCTACAGCTCAAGTTATAATTAGAAAACCAAAAAATGATCATGAAAATTTCCAGTTCATAATATTCCAGCAGACCTCCACACTTTCATCCTATAAATCAATTTCAAATCAATTCAGATAACTCTAAATTTTTATGGAGAGAAAGAAAAATGTCTTATGAATCCATTTATCTAAGTTTCAAGTTATTTGGAATTCGGATGAAAGAGTTATAGGCAAAAGATCGAGAGTTGTTCAATGAAAAACTCAAGTTTTTAACCCACACATATAAACCATCAACTTTTCTCTCTCTATCACGCCATTTTCATCTTCTCCACCGAAAACTCCTTTTTTTTTTCCACTTTTACACTTCATAAACATTCATATCTACCACATACATTACATAAACCAACTTTCATGCTCTTCCTTCAACTCATCAACTCACAACAAAGCAAAAATCCAAGGTTTAAACTAAATCATCAAAAATGCAAAATCTCACCTTCACTCTCTCCCTCTACTGTGTTTTATAACTTCTGCATCTCTCTTTCTTCGGTTTTCCATCACAACAGCCCACGTTTGCTATCATTTTCCTCCTTAAAATACCACACCTCTTTATGCTCTTTGCTTTCTTAAGCGTTAACCTCATTTAAACCCATCTCTAACAATACCCAAACATCTACGCATATACTGGAAAAAAATAGAGCATGTGTTTTCAACTATTATGCATAAAGGGTTTTGCATGTGTTTTAAAATCCAACAATAACCTCATCTCAATCCAATGCATGCAGTATCAAAATACCACTAAAACATCATCAAAATCACTTACTTTCAATTCAAATTCCAACAAAATTTCCAGCTGTGTTATTAAAGACCAGATTTCGGTGGATGAGCAAGGAAAACAATTATAAAACACAGTGTTCTTTCGGTGAAAAAAACAATAAACGAAGGAAAGAAAGCTACAGATCATTCCCTTCTCTAAAACACTTACTACGTGTCCACTTTGCATGTATTTCACGTGTCATCCAATTAAGACTACCACATGTCACCGCACATGCAACCATTTGTCAAAATTCAATCAATCCATGTGTCACTATATAATTGGCCCATAAATCAATATTATTCTAATTTCACCAAAAATTCAAAATATCCTAAATAATACCAAAATTGTCAAAACACATTTTAATCACATTTACTAAACCAATTTTACCCGGAAATGTCAATGAATGCATGTACAGTAATATTAATGTGCAAAATGTGCATGTCACAATTAACTATGCATGATATGCATTTTCCTACTTTCACAATACTATCTCACAAATTACTATTCTAGCCTTAACATGGGTAACGGGATGTTACAACTCTCCTCTCCTAATAAAAATTTTGTCCTTGAAATTCTTACCTAAAAGATCAAATAGGTAGGGGTACTGATTTCTCATGTGTTCTTCCGTTTCCCATGTGACTTCTTCACTCGAATAATTTTTCGAAAGAACTTTGATAAGTGCATATTTGTCTAATATTTATGTTTTAATTATCCCTTTTTATTCCTCATGTTGATGCAATTATTGGGACTTAATTTGATTTAATATTTCCTTGTAGGAAATTACAATCTTTGCATAATGTGGGAAATTAAGAGGAAATCAGCAATTAAATCCAAGACTTGGAGACTAGAGGATTGAGGGTTTTAACGCAACAAGGGACAAGGAGGAGGGCTAACATGGAAGTCGTGGAAGCTTGGAAATATAAATAGAAGAAAGAAAGCAAGTAATGGGGGCCATTGTTCTTGGACTGGAACGAAAATAACGTAGGCCAAAGGAGCAAGCAACAAGAGAAATTAACGCAGGTGGGCTGAATTGAAGACAAAAGACACGGGTGACGTGGAGAAGAAAACAAAAAGAAGGCCATCAAGAGGGGCCCACGGCAATTAAAAGACAAGGAAAAAACCTAGGAGGGGTATCAGAAGGAATTTTTCGTAAGGGCTGGAAGAAGAGGTCACACACGGCAGCCAAGGGAGGAACTTTTTAAACCAGGAAAAAAGATAGCAACGGCAGTCAAGGACGCTGGAGCAATTCTTTGGACTGGAGCAGGAGTCATGCACTCAACAGTGACGATACAAGGACAACAGCGTGTTTAGGGAGATTTTCTAGTTTTTCTTCTTTTCTTTGTTTTAGATTATGTTAATTAAGAACTTTGTTAGGTTTAATTTCCGTATGAGTAGCTAGTCCGTTTTAGTCGAGGAATTCCAATTTTTATGCGGTGACTCGTGAGACCTTGTTTGTTCTGATTATTTGATTTATAATATTCGCATCTTTGCTTCCGTTTCTTGTCATTGTTTATTAATTGATTCTGCGATTGAGGCTGATTGTAGAGTTAGTTAATTTACATATCGCCAACCGATTTACTTGGTGGAGTCTAACTGGTGACCGTGTTTGTGGCAATTGGCACTAGGGCATAGTACTTGTCGATTTTGTGTGGAGAAACTTGCGATCTAACTAGATGAAGCATGAGTCATGCGTGGTCGATTAGGGTTAGTGTTTCTTTAGAGTTTATTGTCATTTAATTAATTGAATCTCGGAGAGAGTCTCGAAGGGTTATTAATTAATTAGGGAATAGTTCAAAGGAGTTTCTGCACTATTCTAAAATTAAGAAGAAACAAGGGAGCCAGAGGTAGTTGGTAACCATAGCTAACCTATTATTAAACCAAAGAAAATATTTGAGTCGATGATCGCGGTCTAAGCATAATTAGGAATTTCTGCTAAGTTGTCGTTATTTGAGTTTATCAATTTTATTTGCATTCTTTGTTATTTGAATCTTAGTTGTTATTTTATTTAATTTTATTTGAGTTGATAATTTATTAGTTGTTATTTTAATTAGTAGTTTTAGTCAAAACTTCAAAACCCCTTTTTTATTTAATTTCATTCGTTCTTTGGCATTTGAAAAAAATCAATTGTTCCATTCTCTGTGGATTGACCCCATTTATCACTGTGCGCAATTTATTTTTGTTTGGTGTTTGAGATTTATTTTTGGTGGATTCGACACCCATCAAATTTTAGCCTGCTGTTTGAGAATTGGTAACTAATTGATTTTGTTTTGTTTTATGCCTAGAACATTCAGACGGAGATTCCATCTTGTACGACCCCGAGATCGAAAAGACTGCTAAGAGGCTAAGGAAGTTGAGCAAACTAAGGAAGAAACAAGGAGAAGTCAGGATTACAGACCCGGTGGAGTCGAACATCGAAGCGAATACTGAGGAGATTGGAGTTGAACAACAACTGACAGAAGCTTAACCGTGACCACGCAGCAGGATATGGCTCTTAACAGAACCCTCCGTGACTTGGGTAGACCCATCAAGCGCGGATCCGCGTGCATAGACTTTCCGAACTTCAAGAAGGGTTTGAATTGAAGTCCGGACTCATCCATTTGTTGCCCACCTTTCGTGGTCTGGAAAACGAGGATCCGAATAAGCATCTGAAGGAATTTCACCTCGTCTGCACTTCCATGAAGCCCCGCATTGTCACAGAGGACCAAATCAAACTGAGAGCTTTTCCATTCGTTGCGGGATGCAGCCAAGGATTGGCTCTACTACCTACCTCGAGGACAATCAACATTTGGGAAGGATGTCCCAAGCGGTTTCAGAAAATATTTCCCAAGATCCCAGCCGCCAACATCAGCGTGAGATTTGTTGCATTAAGCAAAAGGATTCAGAGAACCTCTCGAGTCTTGGGAGAGGTACAAGAAATTTTAGCAAGCTGCCCGCAGATGGCATATCTGAGCAATTGATCATCCAAGATTTCTCGAGGGTCTAATTCGAATGGAGCGGAATGATGGATCTTGCAAGTGGTGGGGCCATCGTCAAGAAACCCCAATCAAGCCCGGAGTTGATATCAACCATGGCAGCAAACTCCCAAAATTCGGTGCCGACCGGATATACTGCATGAAGAGTGAATGAGGTAAATGTTACTTCTCTCATGAGGTCAAGTCTTTCTAACAACTTTGTTTGAAATTTGAATGTAGGTACTCCTCCACCTCCGAGGGTGTGTGGCATCTGCACTAGCTTAGCTCACCCAACCGATGCATGCCCAACACTCCACGATGAAACACCGAAGAATGTGAATTCTATCAGATTTCAACAGAGGAAGTTTGATCCCTATTCAAACACCTACAACCCCGGTTGGAGAAGCCACCCAAATTTCAGTTATGCTAACAACCACAACCAACAACACTTCTATCACGGACTACCACCACCACCAAGAATAGCCTTCTGCTCGGGTAAGCCTCTTGAAGAAATTGTCCATATGTTAGCTACTAATACTGCAAAATTTCAACAGGACACTGCAATCAGATTTCAAAAGATAGAAGAGAGCATGAAGACCCTAGAGACTCAAATGAGTCAGATAACATCCTCCGTTAGCAGAATGGAGACTCAAGGCAAGCTGCCATCTCAGACACTCGACCCGAGGAATAATGTGAGCGCGATTTTCTTAAGAAATGGTAAGGAATTGCAGCCCCCAGTTGACAAGAACCCTAAACGTGACCACGTCCAGGGTTCCCGTGCAGAAACAGAACAGGAAGCCGAAATGGAGCTTAAACGTGACCACATACAGGATTCAGTTCTGGCTGAAAAACCTTAGAAACCCAAACCTCTAGTGGTTCCATCCCCATTCCCACAGAGACTGGCTCAGAGCAAGAAGGAAAAGGAGGATAAAAGCATCATGGAGTTGTTCCGAAAAGTTGAAGTAAACATCCCACTCCTCGAGGCCATTAAGTAGGTTCCGCGCTACGCCAAATTCCTTAAGGAATTATGCACAAACAAGCATAAGTTGACAGGTAATGAAAGGGTGAGTGTGGGTGAGAATGTTTCAGCTGTCTTACAGAGGAAATTACCTCCCAAGTGTCGCGACCAAGGTATGTTTTCCATTCCTTGCAAAATTGGGAACATTGGCATAAGTAAAGCTATGTGCGACTTAGGAGCCTCTATTAATGTGATGCCTTTATCTGTTTATACTTCTTTGGGTCTTGGTCCATTAACTAGTACTGGAGTTATAATTCAATTGGCGGATCGATCGATTGTCTATCCTGAAGGTGTTTTAGAGGATGTGCTAGTTCAAGTTAATGGATTAATTTTTCCTGCCGATTTCTTTGTTATTGATATGGAAAATGATAGTTCATCTAATTCTTCTGATATCTTGTTGGGTAGGCCTTTTCTCAGTACGGCTAAGGCAAAGATAGATGTGCATAGTGGTTTATTAACTTTAGAGTTTGATGGTGAAGTGGTGAAATTCAATGTGTATGATGCCATGAAACATCTTTGAAGAAGTGTCTTATGTTTATAATGTTGATATCATTGAAGATTTGACTCATGAGGTTTACTTTTAAATTATGATGATGAGTTGAATTACGCGTTGTGTCATAGGATGTCATTGATGGAGTTAAGAGATTTCTTGATCGGTCCAAGTTTCGATGATATACTTGATGAGGCCCCAAAGATGGAGCTCAAACGCTTCCGGCGTTTGAAATCGCATATTTAGGTGACGGTGAGACCTACCGTGATCGTATCCGGCATGCTCGGCGACTGGAAGAGGAGAAACTAATTAGAGTGCTTGAGAGCAGGGAGGCAATTGGTGGGAACATTGCTGATTTCCAACATCGAGGCGAGGTTAACATCGAAGCGAGGATCGTCGAGCCTAGGACGTTAAACAAGGGCGCTAATGGGAGGCAGCCCATATTTTTATTTTATTTTATTTTATTTTATTTTCTTCCTTTCTTTTGCTTTGTTTTGTGTTCTTTTGTCTCGTTTGTTTTTTTCTTTGTTTTGATATTTCCTTTCCTTCCCCGTGTCTTTCGTGAGGTTGACATCGGATCAATTCGGAGTTCTTAGATTACTTGGTGGGAGTCCTTTATATGATCATATGTTGGCTCGTCCCTCACTGTACTAGCTATACCCTCTGGCGGGAAGCCTAAACGAGCTCACGATAAGCCCTCATCTTCACCACTGACCAGCCCACATCAAAAAGCTTTACTAGGCGCCATTGAACACCATCGCCCGGATTGGGAAGTCCTCGCCACTCTTTTCATTTACTTTTATGTTGAGGACAACGCATGCTTTAAGTATGGGGAGGTGATTTATAGCTTTTGCGATGCATGCTATTTTGAATTGTGTTGGCTCCTCCGTTACTTTTTGGGGTATCTTGAGTTTTAGCTATTGCTCCATTTTGCTCGATGACTTGCTGTGCCTTAGGTAATGGTGGATTGTTTGAAAGGAGTCGAGAGTATGGTTGAGTCCCTTGTTGTTTAATGTTAATTAAATGTTAATGATTTTATCCTATATGTTGAAGTTGCGGGCCTGAGTTAATTGGATAGAACTAAAAAAATAATAATAAATTGTGTGATTAATCGGTGCCTTTCTTGTCTAGAGTCATGTTAAGCTTAGAAGTTGAGTTGGTATATGTGTTGAACTTTGGATTGATGGTGGGAATTTATGGTGGAGAAAGGGAATGGAGAATAAAAATAAAAAGGTGTTAGATTCGTTCGCCAATCACCAAAGGTGGTTGTGGTGAAACCAAAAATCCGCTCTAAAGGTGGACGAGGCCGAGTAGCAAGGCGACATTCATCACAAATGTTTGCGCTCGCGTAAAAAGGTCTCGAATAACTATGACGTATGAGGCAACCAATTACTCCTCTGATTACTCGAAAGAAAAAAGAGAAAATAATGCATTGCAAGCATATGAGTAATTACGAGTAAGGCTAAAGCCACTTGGCATTGTGATTGATCGAGTAACCGGATGACATTCATCACAAATGTTTGCATTCGCGTAAAAAGGCCAATGACAATTCCGAGCAAATTATAGCTAAAAACACCTAATTAAGTAATTAAGGTTAACCCGATCTTCCCATAATTACCACATAAATTTGAAATTTCTCGTGTATGCCAACCACCTGATAAGTGAAATGTGTTTTCTAGGCTTGATTGGTTTTTAATTAAAATTCGGTAATTCATGCATGCGCTTCAATTTGCGCTCAGGCTTGTATCTTCTCGTGTGGGAAATTTGTTGCATTTATTTGACATTTCATTGACATTGGGACAAGATTGCGCTCTCATTCCTAGTTTACATTACCTTTGTGCGTGTTTCATTTAGTGGAGTAGTTTTTCATTGTGTCTTGGTCCTCTTTTATGCTTGAGGACAAGCATCGTCTAAGTGTGGGGAGATTTGATAAGTGCATATTTGTCTAATATTTATGTTTTAATTATGCCTTTCTATTCCTCTTGTTGATGCAATTATTGGGACTTAATTTGATTTAATATTTCCTTGTAGGAAATTACAATCTTTGCATAATGTGGGAAATTAAGAGGAAATCAGCAATTAAATCAAAGACTTGGAGACTAGAGGATTGAGGATTTTAACGCAACAAGGGACAAGGAGGAGGGCTAACATGGAAGTTGTGGAAGCTTGGAAATATAAATAGAAGAAAGAAAGCAAGTAATGGGGCCATTGTTCTTGGTGGAGCGAAAATAACATGAGCCAAAGGAGCAAGCAACAAGAGAAATTAGCCTTGGTGGGCTGAATTGAAGACAAAGACACGAGGCGATGTGGAGAAGAAAACAAAAGAAGGCCATCAAGAGGGCCCACGGCAATTAAAAGACAAGGAAAAAACCTAGGAGGGTATCGAAGGAATTTTTCGTAAAATTTGGAAGAAGAGGTCACTTACGGCGACGAGGAGGAACTTTTAAACCGGGAAAAAGATAGCAGCGATCAAGGACGGCTGGAGCAATTCTTTGGACTGGAGCAGGAGTCACGCACTCAACAGTGACGATACAAGGACAACAACGTGTTTAGGGAGATTTTCTAGTTTTTCTTCTTTTCTTTGTTTTAGATTATGTTAATTAAGAACTTTGTTAGGTTTAATTTCCGTATGAGTAGCTAGTCCGTTTTAGTTGGGGAATTCCAATTGTTATGCGGTGACTCGTGAGACCTTGTTTGTTCTGATTATTTGATTTATAATATTCGTACTATTTCCGTTTTACTGTCATTGTTTATTAATTGATTACGCGATTGAGGCTGATTGTAGAGTTAGTTAATTTACATATCGCATGGCCGATTTACTTGGTGGAGTCTAACTGGGTGGCCGGTGTTTGTGGCAATTGACACTAAGGCATAGTACTTATGCGATTTTGTGTGGAGGAACTTGCGATCTAACTAGATGAAGCGTGAGTGCATGCGTAGTCGATTAGGGTTAGTGTTTCTTTAGAGTTTATTCATTAATTAATTGAATCTCGGAGAGAGTCTCGAAGGGTTATTAATTAATTAGGGAATAGTTCAAAGGAGTTTCTGCGACTATTCTAAAATTAAGAAGAAGCGAGGGCGGAGGTGATTGGTAACCATAGCTAACCTATTATTAAACCAAAGAAAATATTTGAGTCGATGATCGCGGTCTAAGCATAATTAGGAATTTCACGGCTAAGTTGTCGTTATTTGAGTTTATCAATTTTATTTAGTTCTTTGTTATTTGAATCTTAGTTGTTATTTTTATTTAATTTTATTTGAGTTGATAATTTATTAGTTGTTATTTTAATTAGTAGTTTTAGTTAGAAAACTTCAAAACCCCTTTTTATTTAATTTCATTAGTTCTTTGGCATTTGAATAAAATCAATTGTTCTATTCTCATGGATCGACCCATTTATCCTTTGTCTTGTGATTTATTTTTGTTTGGTGTTTGGGATTTATTTTTGGTGGATTCGACACCCATCAAACTTTCACCATCAGAATCACTCGATGCCTCAGTTGTTTATTCTGGTAATCAATTATCCTTACAGGTTCCTCAATATAGCTCAAATTACTAGAAAATTCAATCTCCTGAGTCGGTATCACATGAGTTGGACCGACCGATATCACCTAAGCATGGTTACATGAAACACATTATGTATCTGAGCCATTTCCGAAGGTAAGGCTAACTTATAAGCCAATGGTTCGATTATTTCAATTATCTCATATGGACCAATATATCTCGGACTTAACTTACCCTTCTTGCCAAATCTCAATACACCTCGCCAAGGTGATACTCTCAAAAATATCCTGTCACTAACTTGATACTCCATATCTCTCCTATGTTGATCCACATTGTTTTTCTATCTATCTTGTGCCATTTTAATTCTTTTGCGGATCAATTTTACCTCATCAATGGTATCCTGAATCAATTATAGGCCTTCAACAATTCTTAAACCCTCTTCATCCCAGTATAAAGGTGAACAACACTTCCTGCCCGCTGGCGCCTCATATGGAGCCATACCAATCTGCTTATAATCTTGATTATTGTGGCGAATTCAATCAAAGTTATATACTTATCCCATGCTCCACAAACTCCAAAACACAAGCTCTGAGCATATCATTGTGCCGTCTTGATCGTTCTCTCTCTCGACCATCATACAGGATGAAAGGTCATCTAAAGTTAAACTTTGCTACTAAAATTGTCGTAGACTACCCCAATCTTGAGGTAAATTGTAACATCCACCCCCTATTTGGAAGGGTAAAATAGGAAATTTATCATAGGATGGGATTGATAGGGAATAATTAGTCTTGTTCATGCATAATAGGATTGCTACACGTATCAATTGTGCACGTGGAATTCTTGTACGTGCATTCATGATAATTCCGGTAATTGGGCCTAATGCAATTTTATTAGGATTAACATGGTTATAGGGTTTGAAAAATTATTTTGACTGATCCAGTGTGTTTTATATTTTAAGAAATTTTAGGAATTTTTACGGAATTTTTGGAGAAAATTCGGACCGCAAAAAAATCGTCATAAATGGCCTAAATGTGTTTTTGTTATGGAAAATGTGGTTTTCGTGTTTGAAAAATTATTGGGAGTGGACTGTTATATGTTTTACAATTTTGGACAATTTCGGTAATTTTCAAAAAAATGATTCGAGGAAATTCCTGGAAATTCCCGGACTGGAAAAAATCGCCAAATGGCGAACCAGTTAATTTTTCTACTATTATTTGATCTTAAACCATTGCATATTTGGTGGGACTCAAAAGTGGACCCTTTAAATGGGTTGGAACCGAAAATGGGGGTGAAATGGTTTGGTTTGGGTTTTAATTTTGTCAAATTGTGATTGGTTGTTAATATTGTTGACTTTTCAACCTATTCTCATTTGGCCACCTAGCCATTCCCATTTAATGCATTCCTATCCATCATTCTCGGTGATGCTTTAAGGAAGAGAAGGAGCTAATTGTTTTACATGCTTTTTGTCTTCATCCATGAAAATCCTACTTTCTTTACATCTCCATCGATTTTCATCTTCTTCATCAACCTTCCTCTAAACTTGAAGCCTTCTTCTTCTACACCAAGTTCCTTACTTATCATGGAGGGCTTTCACATGCATGAGGTTAGAAAAAGGGGGTTAGCAATTGTTAGGAAAGAATTGAAGAGAAGAGAAGGTTGGAAAAGCTAATAGAGTCACACTTGGAGCGTTGGTCCACCGACATCACTGAGACGACCAGATTTTGGCTCGGAAATACAGGTGAGTAACCTAGTTGGTTCCTCAACCTTTATGTGTTTAATATTTTGCAATTTTGCCATGTGGAGATAATGGAGGATTATGTGTGTTTGATTTTGACTAATTTTGGACCGTAGGTGTCTCAAATATGTGGAATGTGATATGAAGTGCTATTTGTGTGTAACTATGCATGGGTGCTTCAATGGAATAATTTGTGAATATAAAATTTATTAGTGATTGAATTACGGACCGAAGGTCGAAGGAATGAATTGGTCTATGAAATGTAAAATGTCGGTGAATGTGAATTGGAACATGTACATTGCATGCATAAAAGTATGATCGAGATAAAAGCGGTTGTGACCGGAGCACCCACTAAGTATCGGGGCATATCACGATAATATATGAGCTTTTAGCTCAGCCTGCAGACCTCGGGTCCAGCGTATTGAGCCTCAGGCTCAATGTACGAGGCTTCAAGCCCATGTTTTCGAGCCATCAGCTCAGCGCTTGATATGCCCAAATCCATGGAGGCGATTTGAGCGCACGATCACAACAATGAAATGAAAATGAAAAGTGTCACATGTGTATTGCATCTATAAATGATTGAATATAAATTGTATTAAAGTAAACGCCTTACATTTGAAAATGTGATTGTATGTATTATTTAGTAAATTGATTGAATATGCATGAGTTGAGTGAACCATCGATGATGGTTTCTCACTTTGATTCACAAACTACCCAAAATTTGCAATTATTTTCAGATTCAGAAGAATACCCGTTAGGCAGCGAGGCGTATAACGTTGTTGGGTATTGAAGTAGAGAAGAGATCGGGATCGGTTTTAAATGCATTAGTGTCCATAAATTGTATTCCAAAATGACTAATTGTATGTGTAATGGGCCAATGTGGTTCTGTTTTGTACATAAAATGGTTATTGTAATTTATGGTTGACCATTTGTAATAATCATGTGATGGTATTAATCGAAAATATTTATCTATGCGTTGATGCAAATTGTCTCATCGTGTTCACGCATACGTGAGTGTAAATGAAAGAAAAAAAATGGCTACGATGGAATGAATGTTTGAAAAAAAATTATCTTGAGTTTCGGTTTGAGTGATGTAGCATGCCACCCTCGCCAGGAGCGGACCGGATATCACCATTGATGTCGGGTTCGGATCATGCGGGAATGGGGTGTTACATAAATCTAAGATCCCTGTCCGATACTATGGACACTGAAACCCCGTGTAACCTCATAACTTCATCCACATATCGCCGAGCCAACTGATCTAATGAATAATTCTCCCTCACTGGTAAGAAATGAGCCAATTTGTTCAGTCTATCCATAATGACCCAAATGGTATCATGTTGCCTCGAAGTCCTAGGCAAACTCATAATAAAATCCATCGTGATTCGTTCTCATTTCTACTCCGGAATAGGTAACGAATGTAATTTTCCTACCAGAGCCTGATGCTCAGCCTTAACCTGTTGGCAAATTATGCATTTAAACATAACTTCTGCTACTTGCTTTTTCATACCAGGCCACCAGTAATGTTGTTTCACCATGTTATACATCTTGGTAGTACCAGGATGCATAACATAAGCTGCTAAATGTGCCTCCTCTAAAATCTCTGTCCGCAAATTATCAACGTTGGGCATATATAGTCTTTGCTTTAATCTCAAAGTATCATTTCTCACTTCAAACTCAGAATCTGGACTCACATTCAACTTCTCAATTAACTTCACTAAATCTGGATCTCTGCTATCAATGTATCATTTTGTTCCAAATTTAATTCAACATTCAATGCTCTCAACTGAACTAGGCTTGGTAACCTCAATAATTGTACTTGTGCCACACTGCTATTTGACTTCCTGCTTAATGCATCAGCTACAATGTAGCACCCCACACCCGCGATGAGCCAAATCCAACATCGATGGTGATATCTGAGTCCGTGCCCCTCGAGGGTGGTGTGCTAAAACACTCAATCTTTCAAAAGCTCACAAATTTTTTTTTTAAAATCGATAACACAAAATGCAAAAATCAAAACTCAAATTGGGCCCACATTCATTCATAAATATTTTCACTTAACACAATTTTCAATAGCCATTCGGGCCCTTTTACAATTATAAAATACTTGTGTCATTTCAAAATATAATTTTATACAAAAAGATGCGGAAAATACAATTCAATACAAATTGTGAAAAACACAAATGCAGTCGCGAACCGATCCCGACCTCTATCCTTCACTAGAATGTTGTAAGTATACTCCCGTTGGCCTAACGGGGTATTTTTCTTATCCTGAAAAATAGTTGCAAATTTTGGGTGAGTTTTGCGAACTCAATGAGAGACCATCATCGATGGCTCACCCAATCACATAAATCATAATTCACATAACACATTCATCTCACATTTCACATTATTTTACACTTCACATTTGCTTTAACACTTCATATTCATTACACTTAATCATTCATATTATGCATATGCAATGCACATGATACTCACTTTCTTTTATTATTGTCGTTATGATCGAGTGCCATTTTACTAGCTCATATCCCTTAGTGGATACCGAGCTGTGTCATATAACGTCCCATATCCCTTAGTGGATACCGGGTGCAGTCACACTCGAGCCCGAGGCTCTAATCACATTCCAAGCTTTAAACTCTTTATCCTGGCAACTCCAGTCATAACATCCTTAATCTTGCATGCATTCATGTAATGGAATGCAACACTTATATTGCATGCTCTTATTCAGTCACAGTCACTTATCCTCGGACCGTAGTCCGGTATTCAACATATAGTTGAGAATTCACACTTAACTTGCATGCAATATCACATTCAGAGTTCACTTAGCAAACACTTCCGGGCATTTAGTTCATCTCATTCACTTACAGTTAGCACTTCAATATCCAAATCACAATCACAATCATCGGACCTCCTATTCGAAACCCAACATAATTAAACACATTCAGAATTTAATTAATATCAAAAAGGAAAACAGAACAAACAATAGAATGAGACCATCTAGGTATACTCACAGTACGCTCCAGATTAGCATTTGCTTTCAATTTCTGGGAACGCCTGAATGCGGACACTTGACCTGCACAACCTATTTATACAAGACACCCATTGTACACTCATCAATAATTACACAAGTAAAAACATTCATTTATGCACAATCGTAATAATGGACCATGTATAATACATGCTTAATGACAATCCCGGGCATATGTTCTAGAACACATCTTATGCTCATTTCTATTTCAAAATTCATAGGTGTTTAAATTAACTTAGACTTACAATTCATTTGTACATGATCAATCTAAATGTTCCTTTCAAATCTTTTACCCGTTTTATATGTCTAGCTTATTCATAAGCTTAAACTTCAAGAACACTTGGTTACTCTATATCATAACTCAATTTCTCATCATCTCTTTTCTAACCTCACATGATCTCATAATATCCAATTCCCATTCATAGCTTAGAAATTTAAACATATGTACACATTTAGGCACATTGCCTATTTATACAATAACCATAAATATTTTACCTACCTAGTTTGCTTGCCAAAACTCCAAGTCACAATTGTCTTTCCCTTGTTCTTGGGTAGGATTCTCTTGATATCCTGATTCTTCACCAAATGAAGAGATCTTTAGCTCAAATAGAATCTCTTTTCTTCCTACCTTATTCTCTTCTTGAACAACTTCAAAATCTCTCTAAACCCTAGCTTGTTTTCCCTTCCTTCTCTCTTTCATTTCTTTTTCATGTTCTCTCTCTCTCATCTCTTTTATAATCCACTCATTTTGCTTCTCTAGAATCTTCTCATTCACGTTTCTTCTTTATTTATAAGCAAGACAACACTTCTTCTTCCATTTATGCCCTTGATGAGTGAGAATTGTCCCATTTACCCTTTTATTTGTGCCTTATGTCTTTTATACTTAAGTTTCTTACCAAAAGCACCCTTCTATATTCTAAAATAACACTTTCTTCTATAAGAGTTTTTTCTATGGTCTTTAGTTTCAAATGACACCAAAAGCATTCATTTTGGTTCAGTAGTATAAAAGTTATACTCCAATATCTCCGGACTGCTTTTATTTCGAGACAGTACTCTATACTCAACTGCCATCCAAAACTTTAAACTCTTAGAGTCCGATTCAGAATTTGATTTCTCCATATAAGTTGTAGCCCTATGTTTCTAGTTTACCATAAAACAAAAATCGTCTCATTTGGACTTCTACTGATCCAGAAAACATTAAAATACTGAAGTGTGTTCAGTGAGATAACACCAGTTCATATTATTGAAGAACACACTCACTGTACCCGTCCCACTCTTTTCACTAAATCTTTCTCCATTAGTTTCATATGACTATGATTCTTGGTGGATATGTAGGGAAATGTCTTATGAATCCAATGATTTAAGAATCAAGTCATTTGGAGGTCTAGAGAAGAAGTTATGGCCAAAAGAGTCCAACATGTTCATATGTTTACTCGTACTATACATGTCTTGGAACAATTGCTATAACTCTCACTACAGATGTCGGATTAACTTAGTTTTTAGACTATTGGAAAGAGGACTTACAAATCTACAACTTTCATGAAGACCTTGAAGGCCAATTCTATTTTTTGATGTTTGTATCATCTCAAATTTTGCATAATCTCACTTTCGTTTCGTCTTAGTTCTATCGTCTCATTTCCATCGTTTCATTTCTATGGTCTCATTTTTTTCCATCTCATTTTCTTCGGTCTCGTTTCTATCGTCTGATTTTCTTCCATCTCAGTTCTATCGTCTGCTTTTCTTCCGTCTCATTTCTATAAATACCTTTTCTTCCGTCTCATTTCTATAAATGCCTTTTTACGTCTAGAATGTATCTAATTATACGGATCATAACTTTTGACTCGATGTCTAAATTTTTCATATATTATACCATTGGAAAGATAAAATAAAGATATACAACTTTTCAGAAGGAAATTTTGCCAAAATCTATCTGTATAAAACCCACATTTGCCCCTAAAATCTGAAGACAAAATTTTCATTCATACACCAACACTACACCCAATTCTTCACTTCATGACAATTTTTGAGACTCTTAGACACAAAATTAAAATTCGATGCCTTCATACAAAATGTATCCATATATCTCTAGTTTAATATAAATCAAGAATCATCTTGTTTAGATTACTAGAGAAAATGTTGTGGCTAAAAGACTGAAGCATATTCAGTGAATTTTTTTTTCCAGATCACTACCAATCTTGTTTCTAAAGGTTTCCTTATCACAACTCCTACCAAGATCACTCTTTCTACTCCTTCTACTCTTCACTTTCAATAACATCACATTTAAAAAAAATCATACCCAAAAATTGTCAATGAATGCATGTAAACTTATTTTTGTGCGAAGATTCAATATTCATTTGCATATATACTAACATTATGCATGAGCAAGAAAATGCATTTCCTTCATCTCTCTTTGAGCTTAGATGTGTTGAAATTTCAGGTCCTAACCCTTAATATGAAGACGGGATGTTACATTTCTCACCTCCTTAAATAAATTTCATCCCCGAAATTCTCATCTGATTGATCAATACGGTAAAAAAATAATTCCTCATATGCTTCTCCATTTCCCATATACCTCATCAAATACCCTTCCAAATGACTACAGCTGATAACTCAATAGGTCCTTCAATCACTGATTCAGTTATCACACTATCTTCACTATTTCATGAGCATATTTCAGAATACTTAACAACTTTTACTTCGTATATTGCCAATCTATCTCATCGATCATACCATTATTTCTTAACCTATTCACATATCACATATTTTGAGTTTAAAACCTCTTTCATCATTAACACTAACTCATAAAAATTTTCATACAGACCAATTCATAATAACCTAACTTATCCTTTCTCCAAATCTAAGCGCATCTTACCAAGGTGATACTCACAAAATCACTTCATCACTCCTTTGAAAATTCATTTCACTCTTCAGTGTTAACACATTCAACTCTTATGTCCATTTCACTATAGTCTCTAAATACGGTGTTGGTCCACCTACCTCATTCATCTTTCATGAGTTACTTTACTCTTATTTTAGATTCACCTCACTTTGATTGAACTCAAGTTTATCATATAAATTGGCTACACTTTTATGGCTTTTAATGTACTTTTTGACTCTTGATTCATGATTTTGTGCTTAAATTAGTCCCTTGCGGTGAGCTTATGCTTTATGCAATTTGTTAGTAAAATTGTGCAAATTGACATTGATTGCATTATAATTTTTCTAAGGACAATTGATCTGCAAATTGTTATTTTATATTGCGAGGAGAAAAAGGGGTCAAAAGGATGAGAAAGTCAATGATGCATGACGAATCACTCCGCATCGAAGAGCGCTCGTCATGACGAACAATTCTAGACATTTGAGGCGAACCAGGACCCTCCATTCGCCGCAGCGAATTAATGGTATTTAATTTATTAAGCATGACGAGTGACCAAATTCATTCGCGCGGCGAATGACTAAAATTATTCGCGAAGAAATGTCGGGTAACCCGACCCAAAATAGAAATTTTGTCTCACATGCGACCCCACCCGACCCATCCTTTAAATATTGCGAATTAGGTTATCGGAGGGGCTTCGACTTACGAAAAAAAAACACAGAGAGACCGACGAGAGAAGAGAGGAGAGAGGACGGCGTAGAGAAAAGAGAGGAGTGGTGGTCGTCGCCGTTAGTTGTTTTCTTTTGGTTGTTTCGCAGTGTCTTCCGCCGTGAGTAGCTATGGTTCGCCGCGAGTTGCGGTGTTCCCGATTGTGATGTGTGGTTAGGCATTCTTCTCCTCTTGACGATGCATTGATGGTTGGAGTTCACCGAGCACTAAAGGGAGTAAGCAATCTATAGTTTGCTATGATTTATGAATATGCCTTGGTCGAGGTTTATAGATTGTAGTGATACTATTGATTAAGCTCAATTAAATGTTTGGGCGTTTGTTGTGTTGTTTGGATTACTAGTTTACATTGTCACGTTTTTAACTACATTGTTGTGAGCAATGAGTTGGGGTTTATTGCTTTGTAGTTAGATTTTGCTTGATTATAGTTTAATTAAGCGGTGAGCGATGTAATATGTTATGGATTTGTTTATGTAGAACTTAGTGCTTAAATATATGAAGTCTCATATATGTTCACTTGTGATTTTGTTAATTCTCTTTTATACGCTTAGTTGTGTTAGATATTGAGTTGATCTTTAGATTGCATTTGACCACTTGCATTAACATGTCCATTGCATACACTAAGGTTTTAACAAGTTTTAATTAATCGAGTTGATTAATTAATTCATTGGACTTAACGAGTTGTTAAGGTTGAGCTTTGAAACTTAGTGATTTCTAGTCCACATACACTAAGATGTTTTTAACAAGGTTTTAAGCAATGGAGTTCATTGATTAAAACCTTGGACTTTCAGTTCCTTTAAGGTTTTAGGTGTTTTTTGATTAATGGAGTCGAGTGACGAGTCCATTAATCAAGACCCTGAACTTAAGGAGAGTCCTTTAAGGTTTTCCATTCAAACTTAGTGATTTCTAATCTGTCCGACTAAGATGCACTTAACGGGATCTCGAGCAATGGAGTTCATTGATCAAGATCTCGGACTTAAAGAGTCCTCTAATGTTACGAGGCTCAAGAGCACTCAATGGGGTCTAGAGAGATGGAGTCGCGGTGGCGAGATTCCATTAATCGAAACCACGAACTTAGAGATAGCCCTTTAAGGTTTACTATTCACACTTAGTTTTGAACTGTGATAGCCAAAATTTATTTTCAAGAGGATTCTATCTTTTGTTTTACTCTTTTTATTTTCTATTTCCAAAAACCCAAAAATACTTTTTGCATACATTTTAGTTTATTAATGTTTTAAAATCAAAACTCCCTTTTCCTTGCTAATTTCACTTGCATTGAATGACATATAGGCTAGCTTAGGTCCATTTCATTAGGTTCCTTTGAGACGACCGAGGTTGCATCCTATGCTGCAATCCTTGGTATAAATTATTTTATTTGACCGGTTTCAAGGATCGATTCTAGGATCGAACGACGAGCCGCCGATCAAATTAAGCGCGTTCTTAGGGAATCGAAAGTGGTTCTTTAAGTTTGCTTTTTGTCATTTGTTGCTACGTGAAGTTAGGTGTCTTTTCTTTTAGGTTGCATTCTAAATAGTTTAGTTGCATTTGCATCGTTAGTTAGTATTTTCTGATTACACCTTTTATGGAAGTTCACCGAGGCTAACTCTTATTTTCTGTGACCAACATTTTAGGTGAATCGGCTTAGTGGAGGCCGACATGGACGTGGGACTGGATGAAGTTATTTCGCCACACCATGGCCATTGTTGAAGGTTAACAGGCAAATCCAAGACCTCCATAACTCCCAGGTTATTTCTTTCCTTCACTTGTTTACTCACTTATGCCTTATGATTGCTTGTGACTTATATTGGTGCATTAGTTTGTTAAGTAAGTGTCGGGGAGGAGCAACCTCAGTAGACAATAGCTTAGCTTTTAGTTTAATTAGTATCTTTTCAATTCAATAAAGTCCCTTTGAGTTCGCCTCACCTTCCTTCACATTGTGTTGAATTGCCCGCGTGCTCTATTTCTTCTTGCTTAACATTGAGGACAATGTGTTGATTAAGTGTGGGGGAGTTATTTCCCTATTATTTTTTTGACATTGCATGACTATTGCTATTGTGTTTCATTGAGGACATATGAATTGTTGGCTGATTTGTGCGTTCTGCTGCTAACTTGGGTTAGTTTACATTCTGCTGTCATTCTGCATTTCTTCGCCGCGACGAGTGATCACACGTCAGCGGCCTGCTGATCTTCAGATTTCGTATCGTCATGGCGTGTTCCATGTTATGTTCGGCGTCCATACATGCATGAATGATTACGTGCTTAATTTTTTCCTCAATTCAAATTTGTTTTGCCCTTTGGACTTTTGTGGCTTTTGTTTTCAAAGTCTTTCTTGGTTTCAAACGATGCTTGAGTTATTGAAAACATCTTCCATCCTTTTCATGATAATTTGACTTGACAAAACCTTACTTTCAATGTTTTCAATACAAAGTGGATGGAAGCATGCTAATAAAGTGGCATTTAAGTTTTAAGACTTGAGATTGTTCATAGAGATCATACCTTGTGGAAGGATATTTGAGCCAAACATTTTCTTATCTTTGTGTGCATCTTCTTATTTCATTCTTCTCGTAACTTGTTTTAATTCTTACTTGAAGCTTAATGAACTGAATTTTTGCTGATATGATAGAAGCGTTCCTTCTTAAACCCATTTGTCTAAACACATCCCTTACACATTCATCCATTGCTAGCCCTTTGAGCTTTCTTGTTATGAGCATTTGCATTTATATTCTTAGATGATGTCGATGATACGTGTTTAGTTATTAGCGATAGTCTATGTTTTGTTATTAGTTCTCGAAAAAAAGTGTTGAAAATGAAAAATGTTAGTCTTGTGTATCCCGAAAGGGATAATAATGTGTTGTATCCCAAAAGGGATTAGCATCTAAAAAAATTTATTCAAGATGCAATTGTTAGTTTGAATTCTCTGATGACATCGGTTCACATTTAGTGCATCTGCTCATATTTTCTTTCTTATACTTCATCCATTCATTTAGCCTTCCATACATTACAACCCTCAAAGTCCTCTTGATCTTCAAATGATAGTTTTGTGGTGGAAAAATAGAATTGACACAAGCTTATGGTAGGAGGTGACTTAAGTAGATTGAGAGAAAAATACCTGAACCTGAAGTGGTGGCGTAAACACTATATCTTGAGAGTTTCTCTTTGTTCAATCTCTTGTGCTTGAATTCTTTTAGTGTTTATTCTGTTAGCTTTCTTCTTATTTCTTGTGGTTGAATTAAAGAAAGTAACTCGAGTCAAGTTCATTTTATTGTTTTGAGTATGGGTGCTATTTTCTTTTCCTCTTGTATTCTTTTTGACTCGGTAAACTTTGTCCAGAGTACAAAGGTCTAAGTGTGGGGAATTGATTGAACTCGAGTTTATCATATAAATTGGCTACACTTTTATGGCTTTTAATGTACTTTTGACTCTTGATTCATGATTTTGTGCTTAAATTAGTCCACTTGCGGTGAGCTTATGCTTTATGCAATTTGTTAGTAAAATTGTGCAAATTGACATTGATTGCATTATAATTTTTCTAAGGACAATTGATCACTGCAAATTGTTATTTTATATTGCGGAGAAAAAAGGGTCAAAAGGATGAGAAAGTCAATGATGCATGTGAATCCTCCACATCCAGAAGAACGCTCGTCATGACGAACAATTCTAGATATTGGGCGAACCGGACCCTCCATTCGCATGCGAATTAATGGTATTTAATTTATTACATGACGAGTGACCAAATTCATTAAATCGCGGCCGAACTCTGACTATTCGCATGCTTGGCGAATGTCGGGTAACCCGACCCAAAATAGAAATTTTGTCTCAACATGCGACTGGCCCGACCCATCCTTTAAATATTGCGAATTAGGTTATCGGAGGGCTTCGACTTCACGAAAAAAAACACAGAGAGAGACCGGCGAGAAGAGAGGAGAGAGGGACGGCGTAGAGAGAAAGAGAGGAGGCGGTGGTGGTGCGCCACCTGGGTTCCTCCGGGGTTCCACAGGAAGTCATTTTAGTTGTTTTCTTTTGGTTGTTTTCGCGGTGTCTTCCGCCGTGAGCAGCTATGGTTCGCCATGAGTTGCGGTGTTCCAAGTTGTGATGTGTGGTTAGGCATTCTTCTCCTCTTGACGATGCGGTGATGGTTGGAGTTCACGAGCACTAAAGGGAGTAGCTTAATCTATAGTTTGCTATGATTTATGAATATGCCTTAGTCGAGGGTTTATAGATTGTAGTGATACTATTGATTAAAGCTCAATTAAATGTTTGGGCGTTTGTTGTGTTGTTTGGATTACTAGTTTACATTGTCACGTTTTTAATTACATTGTTGTGAACAGTAGAGTTGGGGTTTATTGCTTTGTAGTTAGATTTTGCTTGATTATAGTTTAATTAAGCGGTGAGCAGTGTAATATGTTATGGATTTGTTTATGTAGAACTTAGTGCTTAAATATATGAAGTCTCATATATGTTCACTTGTGATTTTGTTAATTCTCTTTTATACGCCTAGTTGTGTTAGATATTGAGTTGATCTAGATTGCATTTGACCACTTGCATTAACATGTCCATTGCATACACTAAGGTTTTAACAAGTTTTAATTAATCGAGTTGATTAATTAATTCATTGGACTTAACGAGTTGTTAAGGTTGAGCTTTGAAACTTAGTGATTTCTAGTCCACCCACACTAAGATGTTTTAACAAGGTTTTAAGCAATGGGTTCATTGATTAAAACCTTGGACTTCAGGTTCCTTTAAGGTTTTAGGTGTTTTTGATTAATGGAGTCGAGAGTGACGAGTCCATTAATCAAGACCTGAACTTAAAGTGAGTCCTTTAAGGTTTTCCATTCAAACTTAGTGATTTCTAATCACGTCCGACTAAGATGCACTTAACGGGATCTCGAGCAATGGAGTTCATTGATCAAGATCTCGGACTTAAAGATCCTCTAATGTTACGAGGCTCAAGAGCACTCGATGGGGTCTAGAGAGATGGAGTCATGATGACGAGTTCCATTAATCGAAACCACGAACTTAGAGATAGCCCTTTAAGGTTTACTATTCACACTTAGTTTTGAACTGTGATAGCCAAAATTCATTTTCAAGAGGATTCTATCTTTTGTTTTACTCTTTTTATTTTCTATTTCCAAAAACCCAAAAATACTTTTTGCATACATTTTAGTTTATTAATGTTTTTAAAATCAAAACCCCCTTTTTCCTTGCTAATTTCACTTGCATTGAATGACATATAGGCTAGCTTAGGTCCATTTCATTAGGTTCCTTTGAGAGACGACCCGAGGTTGCATCCTATGCTGCAATCCTTGGTATAAATTATTTTATTTGACCGGTTTCCAAGGATCGATTCTAGGATCGAACGACGAGCCGCCGATCACACTTACTAACAGTTTCTCACATTTATCATGGCCTTATATCCTTTTAGGCCCTCTTCATCTCAATGTTAGGGTGAATAACCACCCTTCTGTCATACTATGCTCGATATCACTTCTAATAATGCCACTATGATAACAATTGTTATACCTGTAGTCAAATCGAATTATGCCTCAATCTCATCTTCCTACGAACTCAAAAATATGAGCTTCAAGTATATTCCTAACAGTTAAAACTGCTGGTAGCTCAAACCTTCAACCACTTGTTTCTACATCCTTAGCATATCCCTACCAGGATGTTTATCTTAGGTTGTTACTTAGGCTTCTCTAACACTTTCTTTGCTCAATCATCTTAATCGGATATACGTACTTCTTATTTCAATCACCAAATATCATTCTTCCGATTTCACTCGAAAGTTCAGATTCGTTTTTACTTTTTTTCGGGTGATTCACAATTCTGAATCTTTAGCTTTTTGGTTTCTTACTTCTTTCCAGTAGACTTGATCTTAAATTTCAATGCAACTAGAAACACTTTATTTTACCCCATATGCCACTCAATATTCTACACTCCTCGTTACTAAATTTGGAAACCTCAATATCTGAGCGTGTATTATTCCATTATAAACTTTTTGTTCGGTGTGTGATTACACTAATTTTACCGATATAACACTCATTTGTGCATTTCCTCCAAACTCAATAATTTCCTCAATCTTACATAATGTACATTCCGAAATGATTTGGCACATCTAATGTCTCCAAGACTTAAGCGATTTCTATCATAACACTTCTACCATGTACCAAAATCAACCCACAAGACCTTAATGGGCTCAATGCATACAAAAACCACTTTAGACTATTACAAAGGATTGTATCTTAATCTCTGATGTGAAATTTCATTATATAATGCATAATCTCCAAATCCAAATGATATTATTATCATCGGTGTCACATTCCTCAAATATTCAAAAGCGTCCCTTTTTACCTTGCAAACACTCTCAAAATACCATCTATGATCACAATCACTAATTAATACAATTATGCTTGGATCACTTAAATCTTCAATATCATAATACCATTGGAGTATCATTAACTCCAATAGATATCACTCACATTTTCCTTGTGTTAATTTCTTGCAATTCCTTAGGTGACTAATTCCCCGATGAAAGTAATATTGTCTCATGTCATTTTCAGTCCCCATTTGACTTTTGTCTCTAATTATTTTCTCTTTTCATTCAATTCCTTTAATTCACATTGATTGATTCAAATGCCTATTCATTCGTACTAGTTCTTCCACACATTTCAATTTATTTGAATGCTTCACTTTGTGTGTTGGTATTTCATTCCTCAGATTGAATTTGTATCTCCCGAACATATTTACATCGAATATAAGGGAGGACCTATATTTTCCTCACATTTGCAATAGTGTCACCTCAAATTTATAATCCACTCATGTAGTTGATGTATACACTCTCAGTGGCATATTCCACTTTTTATGCTTGAGTTTCTGCTTAGGATATGACTCCATTATTCACTTTTGACTTATTACATTTTCGTTTCTGATTTGTCTCTTCATTGATTACTCTTAAATCGAATCGTCATATCAACTTTACTCAATTTAGGGAAATTCTTCTTTGAAAGAAGATTTCTTACTACAATCATCAATACTGTTCATAAAACCTTATCAATCAACTATTTTTCATCATTACATATCAGTCATTCTTAATACCTCGAGAAGATCAATTTCAACTATGCAAAATATCTCAATAAGATCAATTTATGGCATAACTTACATGATCAGAACATCCCTTATAATGAGGCTCTGTAGGGCACTTAAACAAAATCATCACATCTTATCTAGATATGTATTTACATAGATTCACCAATTAGTAGCTTATACTATTAAGGATACTTTAATCCCATTTAATTCTAGATAACCTTTCTCTTTTTGTGCCAGTTCTCGATCATAGGGATTTTGCTATAATCATGTCCTTCTTCTTTTCCCTCAAGCTCATCACCTATGTTAACATCATTAACAGTCTCAATTCCTTCCCAATTGATCACTACAAGTACTCTCACGTCTTACTCTATCTTGAACTTTGAACTATAGGAACTATGATTGACACTTATTCAATAAGTCACTGATTACTTCCTATATCATCTTCACGCATATTATTCACACATGCTTAATAATTTCACCTGTTATGGTGATCCCGCTATCAGATGTACACTCACAGTGACAATTTAATCTGAACTCAACAACTTTTTCCTATATCACTATCATCATCTCATCTTCTAATTGTCATTTATTTCATCTCACACATCTTTATTCTCAATCAATTTATAATGGTAGGAGCATAACCCATATGAAGCTTAAATCTCCACTCCACAGATATATTCTCATACTGAATCATAAACTCTTATATCGATAATTACACAACCATCCTAAGTCCAAATGCAACCTTTCGAGGTCATATCAACTTGGCTTATACACTTTCACCTTATTATTTCTACTTATATCCCTATTTTCCTCAAACAATCCATAACGATGTATTCACATTTATATCACATTTGAGGACTTATCACCCGATTGTAATTTCGATTTCATATTCAATAATACATCCATCGATACAATTACATTGAATCTTTATCCCTTATATCCATCCGTATACTATTTCTTTTCCCATATATATATATATATCTCCTCAACCAATCCAGAATTTTCGATGCATAATTATTATGAATTTTCGATCTCAATATTTCCCTAATATCCCCTTATACTGAATTACAAACCCTTATCACAATACTTACATAACCATTTCGATTCCAAATTCGCCCTTTTATGATCATAACAGTTTTATGATTTCATTTCATTATGTCTATCCACTTTAGTCTCCTCATTTCTATTTATATGCTTATTTTTCTCAATCAATCCATGGCAATATACCAATTCACACTTATTTCACCCCCAAAGGATATATCTCCTTCAAGGATATGTACCCTTTTGTGGAGGACTCTTATCTATCATGCAAAACCAGATACTATTTCCCATTTCTAAAATGTCCATAAACCTTATTTTCTCACATTATGTCAGAACATCATTTCTCTCAATGCTTCTAACAGCTCAAACTCTTAAGGGATGCTCATGTATGTGACTCATACTGGGGATCAGTTGTCGCTGTCTGTTATGACGTGACTAATGTGCATGCAACTTGACGCATATTTTAGAATGCCCATATAAGATAGTACTTCTAGGCTCTGATACTACATAAATGTAGCATGTTGGGCCCCGAACTTTAATTGGATGTCAGAATTATTAAATGAGAAATTAGTGATGTTAAATGTTTATTTGGGTAATGTGAATTGGAGAAATTTTAAATGATATTTGGGGTTAAAGCGTGAAATGGGTTTTTGTGTATGTTGTATTATGGGTAACATCTTTATAATTGAAAAGTAAGTTTGTATAGTTACTATTTATGTAACTTCTTTGAAATTGCAAATTTTGAGACTTGATTTATTGGGGCTAGAAATGCCCACTAAAGCTTTGTAAAGAACCTTTTATTGTGTTACGCCATGCTTGTTCAAGTATGACCTTGCATTGATTTGAAAATGTGCCATAAGTTGTGTATATGAACTTTGTGAATGAACTTTGTGTGATATGTGGTTGCTTTCAAAATTTATTCTAAAAGTATGTATTTTGTGGCTTATGGATGATTTGAGAAATGGCTTAATGTTTGTCATAAGAATGTGTTGAATGAATTGTATATGGAGGATTTAAGTATGGAAAGAATGAGTATTTTGTATATGTATTATGTTATAGATTAAGTTGTGAAGATTGAATCGTGCTTGAAGTAGATTGGACGAAGAGTATTGTGGTAGTGAGGAAAATGTGAAATCAAGATGGAAAGAATGGATTGGTCTTGATGACTTTGAGGCTTTAAAGAGATATGTATATGTTATGAAATGTCGAGTGAATATTATGAGTTAATGAAAGTTAAAATGAATGAGTTGATTAAGATGATTGAAATGGAAGTTGAAAGGTAGGAAATAAAGATTGAAAGAGTGAGAATTGGAAGAATTAGTGAAGGTGTGAAAATATGAAGAATTATGAAAGTTTGACTTTTGGGGATGAATAGTTGACTTTTGATTTAAGTGAAATTTGATAAAATGATATTCATGAACATGTAGTGCTTGTTGAGGGCTTTGGTAGCCATAAAGTTTGCGAATTTTTCGATATCGGGGCTAGAAGTTATGATAGATTGAAGTTTTGATGTTGTTTAGGTGATTAAAAACCAGACGATGCTTCATGTAGCAAAAACCGACGATGCTTGTTTATGGCAAAACCAGACGATGCCTTGTAGCAAAAACAGCTGATAGGAAAAGTGGACGCTACAGAATGTAGGAGATAGAATCAGCCTTTGTAGTCTTCATGAGAGTTATAGATCTAGATGTCTACTTTCTAACCGTCCAAGAATGAAGTCATTTCGACACCTATAGAGAAAGTTATGGGATTTGCGCCAAAACATGTCTGATAGAAATCAGATGATGGAAAAACCAGCTGATAGAAAAACCAGCTGAAGCAAAAGCAGACGATATGGATTTGATATCGATAGATTTAGACAAAATTTCCTTCTTGAAAGTTGTAGATCTCTCTTTTCTCTATGAGATAGATACCAAGTTTGCCCAATTTGGATATCGGAGTCAAAAGATATGATCTATATAAGTGGACGTGTCTGGATAGAAAAACCAGTGATAGAAAAACCAGTGATAGGAAAACCGGAAGATGCAAAAATCAGACGAAAGATTAATTGAGACATTTGACCCTTTTAGAGACTGAATTTGGATTTAAGTTCTTCATGAACATTGTAGATAAGTCTTTCTCTATGAAATAGACATCAATTTTGTCAATTTGGAGTTCGGAGTTAAAAGTTATAAGCGTTTGAAGTTTGGAGGAAAATCGGTGATGAAAATCAGTGATGCAAAAATCAGGTGATGGAAATCAGCTGATCAAAAATCAGCTGATGCAAAATCAGCTAATGGAAAAATCGAGACGAAGGAAATCAGGCGATGAACAGTAAATCAGATGATAGAAAATCAGGCGATGAACGATAAATCGACGATAGAAAATCGAGATGATGAGCGATAAAAGCGGATGGAAGGAAAACAGTCTGCACACAGATCAGTATTTTGAGGATATATGAAGCTACAGATCTCGGATTGAGGTGATTCAAATTGGAGATTAAACTAAAGTTATAAGACTACAACTTTGATGAAGAACCCGATCAAGATGGAGCCTCTAAGACTGTCGGATATTGGAATGAAACTCGGTGCGATTATGCGGTCTCGATTTTTATGCAGTGCGATAGTATTTTGGCCATAACTTCTTCGTTTTAGATCCGAATTGAGCGTGGTTTGTTGCGTTGGATTCGTATGATCGAGGAGAACATTATGAAGAAGAAATTTTTGTAAAATTCCTTTATTTACCTGATCAGAATTTGGAGCCAAGATATCAACTTTTAAGGGCAATTTTGGAAGAACACTTAAAGAGTTAAGTTAGTAGGCTTATAAGGAGGGCATGAGAGTCTTTCCTCATTCATTAAATGACATGGCATGTGGATGTAGTATAAATAGAGGAGAAGCAGGCTGTGGTCGTGAGAGTTAGAAAGCAGAATAAAGAGAAACAAAAGAAAGAAAGAAGAAGAGAGAAAAGAGAAGAGTGGGTTTGGTGGAAGGAGAAAGAAAGGACAGCAGCTAGGATTCGATTTTGTGAGCTTTCAGGAGGATTTCGAACATGCTCCAAGAGGAAAAAGATGAAGGATGAAGAGAGCTCTAGGATGAGCTAAGAAAATCCGAAAATGGTGAAGAGTGAGGTAAAAGCCGATTTTCAAGCTTGAAGCTTTTCTTAAAATTTTGGTGTAGAATCATGGAAAATATTATGGTTTTGTGGATTATGAAATTAGTTGTGATGTCTATGCTAAGATGGTGGTTTAATTTTGGATTAATGTGAGTTAGGGTTTATGCCCAATTTTGGAAATTGGGGCTTTGTAAATTGATGCATTAGATAGCTTGGAAATATGTTGGAATTGGGTTTCTATAGTAAATTTTGAGGGTTATGGTATTTATGATGATGAATTTGGATGATTTGGTCTAGGAAATTTCAAAGTGGGCGAAAGAAAGAAGCTTGGAGAAATTAGAGCTTTGGACAAGTTCTAGCATGGATTGAGGTGGGTATCCGTTTATAATAGAATTTATAAGCCATTACCGCTTTCTTTAAACAAAGAGATTTTCTGACTTAAATTGCATCATAATTGTTGCATCATTGCATAAATGATTTGAAAAATCATTTTGATTCGATACATGAAATTTTGATGAATTGCAAAATACATTGTGTTATGCCTTGAAAGACTTCATGGCGTGTATATTCGGAAAAGAGCATTTGATAAATTGATTTGAGCATTATATGTGCTTTTGTGTGGGCGAGAGAGTAGCGTTGTGATAGTCTCGTGCGTGACAAAAATAATGTGATAGCCTTCTCCGGCTGCCCGCTTGTGGCTACTGAGATCCAAAATGGACTCGTTGTGTTTCAATAAACTTGGTTTATTTGGCGTGTTCTGGAACTCTCTAGCCATTTGTGTGTGCATTGCTTACGTGAATTGCCAAGTTGATGCATTCATGTCTTGTGACTATGGATTTGTGGTGAAAGCCTAAGGCGATATCGATTTGTAAAATGTGATTTTGATTCTGACAAGAAAAGAACTTCTTCAAAATGTGCTTTCTGATTTCAAAGAAATGTTTTCTAAGACCGAAAAGAAAAAGATTTCAAGAGTTTTGCTTATTGTTTTGTTATAAACTGTTACCCATTGAGCGTAAGCTCACCCCCTCATTACCATCCACGGTAATGAGAAGAAGATCAGTGAGCGAAAAGAGGATTTTGTATCTTTGTATTTGCATTCGGATTTTTGTATATATTGTGATTGTATTGTGGCTTGTAAGGCCATTAAAATTTGTATATGATTATGGGATGGGATTATGTAAGTGAAATAGGGTTAGTATTTATGAATGTGAATTATGATCATGACTTGAGATATAATGAGAATTATGGAAGTGTTTAGATATAGGATTGTAAATGTGTATGATGGGATTAGGACGGGAGGTCCAAGATTTGTGTGATGGGTTGGAAATATTGAAGTGCTTTTGTGTATGGATTTGTGTATGGACATGATATGGAAATTATGTATGAATGGCGTGAGATGGATTGGCGAAATTCAAATATTTGGTAATAAGCGAAATTGGGATAAAGAGAGATATGATTGTAGCGAATGATAAAATGTTTTCGAATCTGACGCGATATGATCGAATATGAAGGATTCAAAGGTTGAGGAATTGATGAAATACAAATTGGAAATTGAAACTACTTTGAACAATGTGTAAGTGGAAAAAAAATGAAGCGATATTAGTTAAGCTGCGATTAGATTCGTTATGAGTTGGGTTTCAAAACGGGTCCCAACATTTATGGTATCGAGCGCCCGATATTATGATCTTACATGGCGCATGTGTATCGTTAGGCAGCGTAGAAATTGTGAAAAGTTTGAGGTGATAGATCTAATAGGAAAATGATGATACTCGATATGAGAAAAGGAAGTTGTGGATAAGTAGAGGCAATTATGGTGAATCTGGATTCAATGCCATTATATTGGAAGTGTCGAAGTCTTTGGTTGAGAATTTGAGTCTCGGATCGTTAAGTTGGCGTCCTTAACGGTCAGATGATTTAGACCTCGATCGAGTACTTATCGACATTCCTTTTGATGGTAATCATTAGCATTAAGAAGAGATTAGTGGAATTGAGGTCAAAATTTCATGATGAATATGTATCGATAATTTGAATTGGATGAGAAATAAAGGAGTAGTGTGCCACCTCGTAACGGGATCGAGGAGTTTTGCAAGATCGATTATACGATTTCGCACCCTTAAAGGAGGGCGCGGATGAGTATAGAATAAGTCATATGTGAACTGTTGCTAAATGTTTGGACTATGAGAGACAATAGGAAGAAGGGTATTTTGTTAGAATATAAGGCAATGAAAGTGTGGCTAATTGGAAATAAGAATTTTAGTGGTCGATATATTAGACATGAATTCGGTATTTATGGATATGTCGGTGACTTGATGAATGGAATTATCTTTGTAGGTAAGTGTTTGAATCGATATGGATATATCATTACTCATGAGAATTGAATGAAAGGTAGTATGCAAGCAAAGTGGGCCGGTGAGGAAGCGAGATAAGTTAGTGTATGACTAGAGAATGCGGTCTTCCTTGACCGATGGCTGGGATTATAAGCTCTTACCTCGATTCAACAATGGAATTTGGTAATTCTTCCATAGTCCGGAGGACAAGGACCCTGGTATGGATCAACCAGTTGCTTGAGAAAGGAACCGATAAACGCAAGGGAGGAAGTTTGAAATGAGATGATAGATTTCTAGGAGTTGTGATGTGAATCTCATACTCCTTTTGGATCGACTACGTAAATAGTGGACTCGGAAATAAATTTCGAAGAGTAGCAACCAGTTATTGAGAGTGCATCTTTGATCTTGTGATTGAGTATATGAGATCTATTTTCAGATATAGCTTATGGAGTCATCTTTGATCCCTTGAGTTAAGTTATGAAATGAATCGAAGCTGAGATAAAGTATGGTATAGATGATTTTCTTTGGAAAGGTAAGCTGCGATGGAAGCGAAAAATTTGAATAGAGGTGATATTGAGAGGTTATTGAATTAGTATGATTGGTATATCGATGGCATAAGATATGAATTGGTGACATGCGAGATATAAGAGTAAGCGAATGTGTCTCTTATATCATAGGGTTTGATCGTAAAGGCTATTGGATTAAGCAAATCAGACGGTTTATTTCAGGATGATCAATGAAAGGACAAGTCAAGAAATGAATATGTAATAACTTTCGACGATGAAGTATTGGAGTCCTGTCTCAATGGAGACTTCAGTAAGAGGTGGAATAAAGCTACGAGAAGGTATGCATTTCGTTTGATGTAAAGAAAGTATCTTTGTGTAAGTATGTTTGGAGACTCAGTATGCCTTATTGAATGTGTTTCAATCACAGCGATTAAGTGTGCGGTTGAGCTGCAATGTGGACAGAAGTTTGTATGAATGAGCAAACATGAAAATAAGCCAAGGAGGTATGAGAAAATTCAAGGAATGGAAACAATCATTGAAAAGAATGTCAATTGGAAAATTGAAAAGAAAGTGTGATAATGTACCTTAATGAGGAATCGGTTATTTAAGGAATCGCGAGGACTAATCAAAAAGCACACGGAATATGATAATAATTGAGGTGTTAACCAAAGGACCGATAACACAATAATATTGGAGACCGAAGTGATCGAAAGAGTAGATGATGTATTAAAAGTATTAACGAATTGAGAGACTAGTCGAACACGTGAGGAAAAAGCGTATGAAACTTATGATAAATGGAAGGAAGGAGAATTTTGAAGAATGATTTTAATGAAAATCAAGCTGCATGAATTTGGAAAGTTTGTCGTATGCTGCGATGTTGTATAAGAGATTTGGATAAAATCTAATGGAGCATAATGAAGTGATTGCATATGTGCGAACAACTAAGGTTCTATGAGTTAAGGAGTTGATCATGTTTAAGAGCTGCTCCACTAATGATTACTTTAAAGCTTGGAGACAGTATGAATAAAGAACATCTTGGAAGTATTTATGCAAGTACAGATCGTAAAAGCGGGGACAATCATTGAATTGAGAGCATGGAATAGGAATACAAAAGATTTTGATTGTATGAATGAGAAATTCCTATTAAGGCTAAGTATTTTTTAAATGCATAAGCAGAAAATTCGATATCGAGGTTATTGGAACCAAGAGCAAAAAAGGAAGCATAACATGTAGGGGGCTTGATGCGTCCCGAATTAAGGATCAAGAAATTGTGAATCGTTTGAGAGGTTGAAAAGCAGATCTGAAGTTTGAGTTGAATAGAAAGAGGGCTACATGGTGATTGTAATAAGAAGAATGTGAAATTAATAATGATGGTTGAGAAAGGAGAATTTGCTAAGCGATATGAATTAATTAGTATGGAGTCTTATGAGATAGTGTTACTAGCAAAGATATCCGGATTTGAAATGTGATTAAGTGAGTGTGTTTGAATTAGATGATATTAGTATTATTGTCACAAGAAGTTGGAAGTTGTGAGTGATCTGAACTAGAATGAGGAACCAATCGAAAGTGATATGAATTTGAGGACGAAATTCTTTAAGGAGGGAGAATTGTTGGGCCGAACTTTAATTGGATGTCAGAATTATTAAATGAGAAATTAGTGATGTTAAATGTTTATTTGGGTAATGTGAATTGGAGAAATTTTAAATGATATTTGGGGGTTAAAGCGTGAAATGGGTTTTTGTGTATGTTGTATTATGGGTAACATCTTTATAATTGAAAAAGTAAGTTTGTATAGTTACTATTTATGTAACTTCTTTGAAATTACAAATTTTGAGACTTGATTTATTGGGGCTAGAAATGCCCACTAAAGCTTTGTAAAGAACCTTTTATTGTGTTACTTAATGCTTGTTCAAGTATGACCTTGCATTGATTTGAAAATGTGCCATAAGTTGTGTATATGAACTTTGTGAATGAACTTTGTGTGATATGTGGTTGCTTTCAAAATTTATTCTAAAAGTATGTATTTTGTGGCTTATGGATGATTTGAGAAATGGCTTAATGTTTGTCATAAGAATGTGTTGAATGAATTGTATATGGAGGATTTAAGTATGGAAAGAATGAGTATTTTGTATATGTATTATGTTATAGATTAAGTTGTGAAGATTGAATCGTGCTTGAAGTAGATTGGACGAAGAGTATTGTGGTAGTGAGGAAAATGTGAAATCAAGATGGAAAGAATGGATTGGTCTTGATGACTTTGAGGCTTTAAAGAGATATGTATATGTTATGAAATGTCGAGTGAATATTATGAGTTAATGAAAGTTAAAATGAATGAGTTGATTAAGATGATTGAAATGGAAGTTGAAGGTAGGAAATAAAGATTGAAAGAGTGAAATTGGAAGAATTAGTGAAGGTGTGAAAATATGAAGAATTATGAAAGTTTGACTTTTGGGGATGAATAGTTGACTTTTGATTTAAGTGAAATTTGATAAAATGATATTCATGAACATGTAGTGCTTGTTGAGGGCTTTCGGTAGCCATAAAGTTTGCAATTTTCGATATCGGGCTAGAAGTTATGATAGATTGAAGTTTTGATGTTGTTTAGGTGATTAAAAACCAGGCGATGCACTGTAGCAAAACCAGGCGATGCTTGTGTGCAAAAACCAGACGATACTGCTTATGTAGCAAAAACCGACGATGCCTTTGTAGCAAAAACCAGACGATGTACTGTAGCAAAACCAGCTGATAGGAAAAGTGGACGCTACAGAATGTAGGAGATAGAATCAGCCTTTGTAGTCTTCATGAGAGTTATAGATCTAGATGTCTACTTTCTAACCGTCCAAGAATGAAGTCATTTCAACACCTATAGAGAAAGTTATGGCATTTGCGCCAAAACATGTCTGATAGAAATCATATGATGGAAAAACCAGCTGATAGAAAAACCAGCTGAAGCAAAAGCAGACGATATGGATTTGATATCGATAGATTTAGACAAAATTTCCTTCTTGAAAGTTGTAGATCTCTCTTTCTCTATGAGATAGATACCAAGTTTGCCCAATTTGGATATCGGAGTCAAAAGATATGATCTATATAAGTGGACATGTCTTGGATAGAAAAACCAGTGATAGAAAAACCAGTGATAGGAAAACCAGAAGATGCAAAATCGGACGAAAGATTAATTGAGACATTTGACCCTTTTAGAGACTGAATTTGGATTTAAGTTCTTCATGAACATTGTAGATCAGTCTTTTCTCTATGCAATAGACATCAATTTTGTCCAATTTGGAGTTCGGAGTTAAAAGTTATAAGCGTTTGAAGTTTGGAGGAAAAATCGGTGATGAAAATCAGGCGATGCAAAAATCGGTGATGGAAATCAGTGATCAGAAAATCAGCTGATGCAAAATCAGCTGATGGAAAAATCGACGAAGGAAATCAGGCGATGAACAGTAAATCAGGCGATAGAAAATCAGGCGATGAGCGATAAATCGGGCGATAGAAAATCGAGATGATGAGCGATGAAGCGGATGGAAGGAAAGCAGTCTGCACACGGATCAGTATTTTGAGGATATATGAAGCTACAGAGCTCGGATTGAGGTGATTCAAATTGGATATTAAACTAAAGTTATAAGGCTACAACTTTGATGAAGAACCCGATCAAGATGGAGCCTCTAAGACTGTCGGATATTGGAATGAAACTTCGGTGCGATTAATGCGGTCTGATTTTATGCAGTGCGATAGTATTTTGGCCATAACTTCTTCGTTTAGATCCGAATTGGCGTGGTTTGTTGCGTTGGATTTGTATATATCGAGGAGAACATTATGAAGAAGAAATTTTTGTAAAATTCCTTTATTTACCTGATCAAATTTGGAGCCAAGATATCAACTTTTAAGGGCAATTTTGGAAGAACACTTAAGAGTTAAGTTAGTAGGCTTATAAGGAGGGGCATGAGAGTCTTTCCTCATTCATTAAATGACATGGCATGTGGATGTAGTATAAATAGAGGAGAAGCAGGCTGTGGTCGTGAGAGTTAGAAAGCAGAATAAAGAGAAACAAAGAAAGAAAGAAAGAAGAGAAAAGAGAAGAGTGGGTTTGGTGGAAGGAGAAAAGAAAGGACAGCAGCTAGGATTCGATTTTGTGAGCTTTCAGGAGGATTTCGAACATGCTCCAAGAGGAAAAAGATGAAGGATGAAGAGCTCTAGGATGAGCTAAGAAAATCCGAAAATGGTGAAGAGTGAGGTAAAAGCCGATTTTCAAGCTTGAAGCTTTTCTTAAAATTTTGGTGTAGAATCATGAAAAATATTATGGTTTTGTGGATTATGAAATTAGTTGTGATGTCTACGCTAAGATGGTGGTTTAATTTTTGATTAATGTGAGTTAGGGTTTATGCCCGATTTTGGAAATTGGGGCTTTGTAAATTGATGCATTAGATAGCTTGGAAATATGTTGGAATTGGGTTTCCTATAGTAAATTTTGAGGGTTATGGTATTTATGATGATGAATTTGGATGATTTCGGTCTAGGAAATTTCAAAGTGGTGAAAGAAAGAAGCTTGGAGAAATTAGAGCTTTGGACAAGTTCTAGCATGGATTCGAGGTGGGTATCCGTTTATAATAGAATTTATAAGCCATTACCGCTTTCTTTAAACAAAGAGATTTTCGACTTAAATTGCATCATAATTGTTGCATCATTGCATAAATGATTTGAAAATCATTTTGATTCGATCGTGAAATTTTGATGAATTGCAAAATACATTGTGTTATGCCTTGAAAGACTTCATGGTACGTGTATATTCGGAAAAGAGCATTTGATAAATTGATTTGAGCATTATATGTGCTTTTGTGTGGGCGAGAGAGTAGCGTTGTGATAGTCTAGTGCCGTGAACAAAAATAATGTGATAGCCTTCTCCCATGCTGCATTTGTGGCTCTGAGATCAAAATGGACTCGTTGTGTTTCCAATAAACTTGGTTTATTTGGCGTGTTCTGAACTCTCTAGCCATTTGTGTGTGCATTGCTTACGTGAATTGCCAAGTTGATGCATTCATGTCTTGTGACCTATGGATTTGTGGCTGAAAGCCTAAGGCGTATCTGATTTGTAAAATGTGATTTTGATTCTGACGAAAAGAACTTCTTAAAAATGTGCTTTCTGGTTCAAAGAAATGTTTTCTAAGACCGAAAAGAAAAAGATTTCAAGAGTTTTGCTTATTGTTTTGTTATAAACTGTTACCCATTGAGCGTAAGCTCACCCCTCATTACCATCCACAGTAATGAGAAGAAGATCAGTGGCGAAAAGAGGATTTTTGTATCTTTGTATTTGCATTCGGATTTTTGTATATATTGTGATTGTATTGTGGCATAAGGCCATTAAAATTTGTATATGATTATGGGATGGGATTATGTAAGTGAAATAGGGTTAGTATTTATGAATGTGAATTATGATCATGACTTGAGATATAATGAGAATTATGGAAGTGTTTAGATATAGGATTGTAAATGTGTATGATGGGATTAGGACGGGAGGTCAGAAGATTTATGTGATGGGTTGGAAATATTGAAGTGCTTTTGTGTATGGATTTGTGTATGGACATGATATGGAAATTATGTATGAATGGCGTGAGATGGATTGTGAAATTCAAATATTTGGTAATAGCGAAATTGGGATAAAGAGAGATATGATTATGGCGAATGATAAAATATTTTGAATCTGACAGCGATATGATCGAATATGAAGGATTCAAAGGATTGAGGAATTGATGAAATACAAATTGGAAATTGAAACTACTTTGAACAATGTGTAAGTGGAAAAAAATGAAGCGATATTAGTTAAGCTGCGATTAGATTCGTTATGAGTTGGGTTAAAAGCGGGTCCGACATAGCACCCACTCCGCGATGACCCGAACCCGACATCGATGGTGATATCCGAGTTTGTGCCCGTGAGAGTGGTGTGCTAAAAGCACTCAATCTTTCAAAAGCTCACAATTTTTTAAAATTGATAACACAAAATCTGAAATCGAAACTCAAATTGGGCCCATTCATTCATAAACATTTTCACTTAACACAAATTTCAATAGTCATTGGGCCCTTTCACAATTATAAAACACTTGTGTCATTTCAAAATACAATTTTATACAAAAGATCACGGAATATACAATTCAATAAAAATGTAGAAAAACACAAATGCGGTAGCGAGCGATCCGAACCTCTATCCTTTACTAGAATCTTTGTAAGTATACTCCGATTGGCTTTAAAAGGTATTCTTCTTATCTGAAAAATAGTTGCAAATTTTGGGTGAGTTTTGCGAACTCAATGAGAGATCATCATCGATGGTTCACCCAATCACATAAATCATAATTCACATAACACATACATCTCACATTATTTTACACTTCACATTCTCTTTAACACTTCATATTAATTAAACTTAATCATTCATATTATGCATATGCAATGCACGTGAGACTCACTTTCATTTATTGTTATCGTTATGGTGAGTGTCATTTACTAGCTCATATCCATAGTGGATACCGAAATGTGTCATATAACGTCCCATATCTCTTAGTGGATACAGGTGCGATCGCTGAGCAGAGGCTCTAATCACATTCAAGCTTTAAGCTCTTTATCCTGGCGACTCTAGTCATAACATCCTTAATCTTGCATGCATTCATGTTGTAACATCCAGTTACCGAGGTAATGGGTATATTAGTAAATTGGAATGGGTTACTGCGCATTATCATTGAGTATTTATTTGGCCTCTAATTGTAGAGGATTGAGTCATTTAGCACATGCACTAATAGATACATGCATTATGACATTTTCAGGCATTGCTTGTGATCTGATAGAAATTGAGAATGTGAGAAAATTAGAATTGAATCGATTATTGAGAAATTGGGAATAATTGGGCTTGAAAATATGAATTGGATATGTGTTAGAGTAATTAACAATTGGCATCGAATTTTACGGCAAATTTGAGAGATTATGTGGGATAGGAAATTTTCAGTGTCGGACAGATTATTACGTAGTGTTAGAATGATTGTCCTTTGGCAATGGAAAAGTTTGAATAATGATTTTAGAAATTAATATGTGAAGCCATTGAAATTTGGAGCGATTTGGATGGAAATAAATGTGAATAGATAAAAGATTTGAGGATAAAGACAAGAGGCTTAAGTGATTATCTTTAAAAGGCCTAAGATTATAGGAGGAGAAGGCGAAATTCATTTTCTCCCTAGGGCACGATTCTCCTCCATCGACCGTTCCTCCTCCTCCTTTGATGATTTTCCTTTCTTTCTCCTTCTTGATTCTTGCTTCTTGCTCTTTCCTCTCATAAGCATAGCTTGATCGTTGAGGAAGGGAAGATGGTTGAGCTTTGAGTGAAAATCGTGGATGATCGGCGTTGATGGATTTTCGGATGAGTTGAGGATTTGAGCTTGATCGGTAAGTTTAAGGGTTTAATGTTGTTATTTATTGTGTTAAATGCATGCATGGGGTTATTTGTGAAAGGATTGGGTAGTTATGGTGAGTCATTCTTTGGATTTAGAGAGAAAGAGGAAAGAGAATCGGGAAGGCAGACCAGTGCATGCGTCGCGATTTAATAAATAATTTAGGCGTCATGACGAAGAAATAATTTAGGCGTCATGACGAGCCTATTTCTGCGTCGCGACGGCGTGGAGAATCCAGCGCCTGGCGAAGCGACGAAGACGTCGCATGGCGACGATCTTCTTGACGTCATGACGAGGCGGATTTTGAACTATTTTAATTGGGTTTTGAGGTATAATTAATTGTGTAGACCTCTATTGAGGTGATGTTTGATTCGTTATGATCTAGAGAATAAGGTCTACAATTGAGGAAAGAATGAGAGTTTGAATTCGGTTTTAAGATCTCTATTAGTGAAAGAGAGTTAAGAACGTGATAGTAATTGCATCCTAAGGATTATTCTTGTGAATTGTGGTATAATGTGAGACTTTGAAAATAAATCTAATGCTAGTGGAATTTTAGAAATTGTGTTTATGGGTGAATTTGACCTAGAGAAAAGTGTTATTGATTTTGAGATAACACCTAGCGAATATGATTGGATAATTGGTTGGCTATTAGAATTGAAATTGAGGAGTTAAATCATATTATCAAAGTGAAATTGAGTTATTAGTATTGATTGAGTGGAAAAATAGAAAGTGTTAAAAAAGTGAAAATTGGGATATAGCAGGGAAAATCATGAATAGGCATCGTACATACATTATTGAGAGCATATGCATCATCGAATTATTATTTGAATGTGCATTAATAATTGGAAACTATTTGATCGTTATAAAGGCTCCGATGGATCAAGATTCCACAGACGATGCACTGAGACTTCGAGGGGTAGCACGGAAGTTCGGTGAGTAACTAGTTGGTTCCTCGACCTCGTGTGATAAAATGTCTTTGTGAATATGTGAATAAATGCTATAAATGTGAAATGAATGCTGCCGAGAGTGTTACTAAGTGTCTTTGTGAATGTGCAAATTAAGTGCCAATGTGCGTATTATAAATCTGAAATATAAATGTGCGAGATCGTGAGCGAATGTGTTGAGATTGTGAATATGAATCTTACTGAGCTTGTGAATAAGCTGTCTTAGAGATTGTGAATAAATGTATTGAATGGGACAATAGAATTGAGTGAGATATATGTTAGTGATTGTGCAAATGTGAGTGCATGCTGGGCATGAGTGAAATCGGTGAATTAACAGTTGTATTTGGAGTCATTAGTGATCGAGCTTTAAGCTCGATATCGAGTGAAATGGGCTAAGGCCAAAAGGAATAGTGCATACCAGAGGGCTCTCTTAACCCTTATGTGAGCGGGCGTTAGTGTATACCACGAGGGCTCTCCTACTTGCCAAATATGTGAGTCTTGTGTAGGCGTGTTTGCATCCCTCGGTAGGTGAAGCAAAACCGTGAGGTGGTTCTCCAGCAATGAGCGGACAATATCGAAGGTGGAAGTGTATACCCAGAGGCTCTCCTTCCCTAAGACACGTCAATTGAATCTGACATTGTGAGTGCTCATCCACAACTTAGAGTAAAAGAATGGAAAATACGGGTAAAGATTTGTGTGCAACATCGATGTGTAGTGAATGATAACTTGTGAACCGTGTGAAAGGCGATGCATCTTATATGTGTAAAATTGGTGATACATGAAAGCGGTGAGACTTCGTGTATTATGTGATGAGTGCTCGTGATATATTTAATTTGTGATTTTAGTGAAGCGTGAAATTGTCGATAGTGTTCGATTGTGTCTTTGTGGTGTGTTGAGAAATTGGGAATAAATGCAATTAAGTGACAAAATCGTAAATTGATGTACGATGTTACGAATGTGTTAAATGACTATTGTGATTTATATCATGTATATATGCATGAGTTGGGTGAACCATCGATGATGGTTCCTCATTGAGTTCGCAAACTCACCCAACATTGCAATTATTTTTCAGGGATTGAAGAATACCCCGTTGGACAAACGGGAGTATGATTACTGAAAGTGGGTCAGAGTCAGATATCGGGATCAGTTCGCGTCTGCATTAGAGTAGTATTGTCTTTTGAGTTTTGAATTGCAGTGATTGCTCTAGTACGCCACCCTCGTGGGGCACGGGCTCGGATATCACCATCGATATCGAGTTCGGGTCTGGCGGGAGTGGGGTGCTACATATGTGGTATCAAAGCCCAGAAGTACAATCTTGCATGGGCTTTCTAAAAAATGTGTGAAGTGCATGCATCTAAGTCATATTACAGCAGACAGTGACAACTGATCCCTAGTCTAGCATATGAGTCGCATGCATGAGCATGTATCAGTCGTTTAAGCGGTTAGAAACAGTGAGGAAAATGAAAATGTGTGAGAATGTGATAAAAGGAAGTTGTGTACATCATGAAACCCGAAAAGAGTATATGGTTTAATTTGATAAGTGAAGATTAGTGTCTTTGGTATCGGTGGTTATATTATGAAATGCAATATGAGAGTTTTATTGGGTATAAGTTTGAATATGAGATAGAAATAAAGTGATAGTTATGGATTGAGAGAGAAAATGAAAATTGAAATATGATAGTAATGGCGAGAGGTCAAGTGTATATTGTGGATGAAAATAAAGTGTTCTATGTTATAGAGAGTTACAATTGGGATTGATTACCGTGTGAGAGTTATGAATCATGATTTATAGTGAGAATCCATTATCTTAGTGAGAAATCAAGAATGATGGTATAATTATGATATTGATTTGAGTGTGAAAAGTTCTTGAGTATGAGAATTATGAATGAGAATTATGAAAAGATTAAAATGTAAAATATTGAAAAAGACAGATGAAAAAGTGATTAGAGTTCAGCTGAATTGCCAAAGTGAATACACACCTGAGTATGGGAACCCCGTGGTAAGCAAAAATATTAAACGTAATTGTCTTATTTGTGGAGAAAGCATAGGAAGCAACTAATGAGTTAGTGGAAAATTGCCAGTCCGATTCTTATAGAATGAAAGTGTTTATATTGATCAATTGGGAATGAATAGAGATTGTATTCGATCTTCTTGTATGAGGACGGGTTATTAGCCCCGAGATTTTTTATTTATTTATTTATTTATTTAAGCATGATTAGACTAATTAAGAAATTGAGTTAGCATGAATTAAGTATGATAGCATTAAATAGCATATGGCATTAATTAGCATGTAGTAACATAAATGAGATAGGTGGTGAATAAATGAAATTTAATATGTTGGTTGGTAGTTAGGTTAAAAATTAATGGAATTAAATGTGTTAGTTGGGCTTGAATGAAGTAGGAAAAGAAAAGAGGAATGAGTTGGGCTTAAAAGAACAAATGGGCTTAAGTAGGAAAGTATAAGAAGGAAAGGAAGATGAAGGAGGAGTAAATGGGCCTAAAAGGATAATGAAGCTTAAGTGAAGTGAGTAGGAGTTTAAAAGAAGAAGAAAAGAAGTAGGTTAGTAGAAGAGAAGAGGAAACTTACGAAAATCAAAGGGAGAGAGGAGAAGTTACGGCAAAGTGGAGAAGAGAAGAAGAAAGAAGAAAGTTTGTGATTTTCCAAGAGATTCAAGTGGGTTTTTGAAGAAAGTGCAAGAAGAAAAAGTGTGGAGGAAGGTTCAAGCTACACTTTAAGCTAAGAAACCCTTTGGTTTAGTCAAGATTCAAGGTAAGTCATATTTTCAAGGTTAAGCTTTTGTTGGTTTTATGGTTTAGATAGCTTAGAAATGAAGTGGGTTTAGTGATTCTAGGTTGATTTCATGATTAAGGTTCATTAGGTTTTCAATTTTAGAAACCACTAAATGATGTGAGGTTCTTTTCTTGCGATGAATGAAGGAGGACAAGAAAGAAGAGGAGAACAAGAAGAGGAGCTTCCTTAGGCAAGCTTAAGCAAGGATATAAGGTGGGTTTCATTTTATCTTTATGCTTAGTAAGTGTGGAATGCTACTTTAACTAATCAATTTAATGATTTGTGACTATTTGAGATAAGCATTGATTGTGCCTTAATTATGTATGTAAATGGTGTATGATTGCCATTAAATGAGCATTTTAATAGTATATGTCATTGCCTTGTTATTGCTTGAAATTGCCATGAATTGAATGAGCATGAATGAGAATCATGAAATGTGAGCTAAGCATGAAATGTAGCATTTTCAAGAAAATCAACTTTATGGATGCATGAAAATCCATTTCGAGAAAATCAGTCGATGGACAAGACAAGTCCAGTTTTATGCATGAAATTGAGTGTTATGTGGGTTAGTTAAGTCCACCGCGAGTCACGTGCACGTGAACCCGTAAAGCCTTATTTCGGCTGCTGATTGTGGCATAGGATGTTCCTTTTGGACTCCTCGACATATGACTACACTTGTGTAGCTCATCGAAACCCGTGGACTTTTCAAACCATCAACTATGTGATTATGTGTTAGCATCGTTAGCAAGAATGATGAATGCATGAATCATGAAATTTTGTTGTTAGCTTGATGAATTTGTGAAATCAAGTTGCAAGATTTGTTAATAAGAATATTGCAAGCAGTATGAGTAATGAATAGATTGACTTAGTAGTATAAATATAAGCGTGTTACCCACGAGCTTAAAGCTCAACCCCACTTCCGTCCCATCTCGGTGAAGATCTGGATCTCGAAGAATGAGCTCGAGGCATACTCGAAGATCTTAGTGTTTTGCCCATATATTTCATGTTTTGTAATGAATGCTTTAGGTTGCATTTTGAAAAGCAGATGTATTTTGATTTGGATTGTAATAGGCTTGAAATGCCTACTAAAGCATTATAAGAACATTGTTTTGATATAAATGAAATGCATGAATTATGATTTATCATGATCTCCAAGGCCATTTACTATCATGTTTAAGCATAGTTTCCAAAGTTGTATGAAATTGCTTTGGAATTCATGTGAGTAGATGAATGATGTAAGTTTAAGTGAGATTATAGCATGTTGAGAGTGGAGTGGATGAGTTGAGAGGTTTAGAAGTGTTTATGGTGTTTGGAATGAGCGAGAGAGAGTGTAGAGGTTGGGTTTGAGTTGAATAGATATAAGTCGAGTTATTGGACCCGTAAGTGGGCACTGTGAAGCTTTGAATAATAAGTCGACTTGTCGGTTAGATAAGTCGACTTGTTTATCTCGATAAGTCGACTTGTAGGTTATAAGTCGAGTTGTTTGTCTCGATAAGTCGACTTGTTGGTTATAAGTCGAGTTGTTTGTCTCGATAAATCGACTTGTTTATCGACAAATGAAACATTGCTCTGAATCCATAGATAAGAGTGTTATTTTGGGGATTGTCGAGGAAGCGATCGAGGTCCGGGCCTTAGTGTGGTGTATGCTCACCACCAAGTGAGTCAAATAGAGTGTGTCAAGTTAGGGTCTTAGCAAGGCAAGTGTCTCGGGAATGAGCTCCACGAGGACCACCTCCGGGGACGATTGGGTCTCGGATCCAACATCATAGTAAGTTATATCTGGGTTGAGTAGCAGGATCCAACAGTTGGGGTCCAGTCTCAGGTCGGGGCCCGACATCGTGGTATCGAGAAAAGCCCTAGGTTTATGGTTTCTAGGAACCTAGTGGGTAACCTCGAGGTGGAGTCGCATGCATCATGTTACATGAACCACATGCATTGTTTTAAATCCGATGCATGTATTAGATTTTGAGCGACTTTACATGATTTGAACTTGTCTTACCGGCGTGAACTAAATATTTTAAATAGTTTTCATTAAAGGAGTAATATACGCCTCGAAGAAGAACTCGAGGCTCAATCTCGACGAGCTCTCGGAGAAATGCGGATGAATCCCACATTCCCGGGATCGGGGACCATCCACATTATAGATTACGAGGTACCAAGTGTGTGGCATGAGGTGCCTCTCGGCCTCCTCTATGCCAAACCCGTAGACCCACAATTCTTTCGGGCCTTCGCCCGAGCTTTCAGCGTATGCTATGGGCGAGGAAGGCGAGCTCAAGTACCAACTCCGGCAGATCGGAGTGGGCGGTATGACAAGCTCAGGAAGTATATGGGCTGTTGATTTCAAGGGACTACAAATCCGAAGAGGAAGCGTGGTTGAGGAGGACCAGGAGGTCTGAAGCGGATGAAGTGCTCGATGATGAAGAAGCTGGATTATGCGGTCATTACCTTTCTGAGGAGATGCATTGCATTGGTGGGAATTAGTGCCCCACAGTCGGGTTGTGCCTTGGTGTTGACATGGAGGATTTTGTGGAAGTGTTAGGAAAAAGTATCTCTCCGGGGTTTATATGCGGGAGAAGGCTAGAGTTTCTAAATTTGATCTGAGAGGGACATGAGTGTGGCGAGTATGAGTGAAGTTCACCTGACTTTCTCGTTATCGGTAACATTGTATGGCAGAGAGGAAGACAAGTTCCATGAAGTTTGAGGAGGTCTTCACTTGGGAATCGGGAGAAAGTCACGATTCACAACCTGTGATTACCAGCAGTTAGTGGATCTGGCGCTCGAGTGAAAATGGAGAATATTAAAATTTGAAGTGGCGGGAAAGGAAGAGCAGAGAACAATCATCCGGGAAGGGTAGTGCTCCAGCACTGAGAGGAGCACCGAGAACCCATCATACTCAGTGGCATGGCGATAGTGGTCTGCCAAGAGTCGACGATCGAGGGCAATTTACGAGCAGTCTCTAGTGTGGGAGGCTCGGAAAGTCATGGAAGGCAAGCATCCCAGTGTGATCGGTCTGGGAAGTTTCATCGAGGAGGTGTCTTAAAGGGTTTGGTGGTTGCTTCAGTGTGGAGAGAAGGGCATATGATGAGATTGTCCCAGAGGTGAGACGGAGAGTTCCCAAGTTCAAGCTCGAGGCGAGCCGGAGCAGTGGGAACGGGCCGATCACCAAGTAAGCGATTCTGGAAGCGATCGGGAGGCTAATCTGCGAGGAGGCGAAACACGGTCGAGGCACCAGCTAGAGTATTTACCATGACGAGAGGAAGCTGCATTGCTCTGAAGTTGTGGTGGTATGGCTCGGTTGTTCAATTCTGCGATTTATGTTTTGATTAATCTGGGTTCCACATTCTTTTGTTTCCTCAAGTATGAATATGCATCTTTATGTTACGAGAATATGGACAATTTTACGGTTATTAGTACTCCTTTGGGGAGTAAAGTAGTGATCAATGTGATGTATAAAATTGTGAGCTCGGCATCGGTGGTACTAGATTGGTAGTAGACTTACTACCTCTAGACCTTCGAGGATTGGATGTTATATTGGGGATGGATGTCATGGAAGTATAAGGCCAAGCTAGGCTGTAGCCTCAAAGAAGTAGAATTTGATCTGGAGATGGTGAAAGTAATCTTGAGGGATGACGCGGCGTCGAGGATTATTTCACCCTTGTTGGTGACAAATATGATGAACCGGGGTGTGAGGCCTTCTTGCACATGTGGTAGATCGAGAGGAAAATGTGGGCGGACTAGAAGATTATTCGGTTGTCGGGGAGTTTTCAGATGTGTTCCCAGACGAGTTCTGGGGTTGCTGCGGTGAGGAAATTGAGTTGAAATTGACTTGATTCGGAATCGCGCCAATCTCGATGCCACCATCTGAATGGCTCCGGTTGAGTTAAGGGCTTAAGGAGGCGATTAGAGGAGTCATTAGAGAAGCGGTTTATCGGGCCAAGTTCATCACCTTAGGGAGCGCCGATTCTATTTGTTAAGAAGAAGGATGGGATATGGCGTGTGTATAGATTCTGAGGAAGCTTAACAAGGTGACGATTAAAACAGATATCCTTTACCTAGGATCGATGATCTGTTTGATCATTGCGAGGGGCAAGGTCTTTTGAAGATCGACCTCGGATCGAGTTATCATCAACTCCGAATCGAGAGTGCGATGTTAACAAGACGACCTTGAGGACCGTTCTGGCCTATGAGTTTAGGGTCATGCCATTGGATGACCAATGCTCCAGTGCATTCATGGACCTTATGAATAGGGCTTTTCAGGAGTTCTTAGATCAGTTTGTCATAGTGTTCATTGATGACATTCTGGTCTATTCAAGGAAGAAGGGAGCATGAGCGGCATCTCGGGATAGTATTGCGAGATTGAGAGGCGGGGTGTATGTCAAATTCATGAGTGTGAATTCTGGTGCGTGAAGTAGTTTTCTAGGACATGTGATTTCCAGCAGAGGATTCATGTTGATCAGGAAAGTAGAAGCGATGGTAAATTGGCGAGCCTAAGGCGATAAAAGAGTCAGAGTTTTCTAGGCTGGCGGGTTATTCTGAGGAGGTTTGTGGAGGATTCTCCATGATAGGCTGCTTGATGACTAAGTTATTACGGAAGAATCGGCGATTTATTTGGAATGAAAATTACAGTGAGTTTTGAGGAGCTTAGCGGCGGTTAACTAGTGCTCCCAATTTAATTTTGCCCAATGGAATCGAGGGTATGCGATTATCTGATGATACCTCGAGAAAGGGCTTGGGTTGTGTGTTAATGCAAAATGACGGGGTGATAGCCTATGCTTCACGGTTTGAAGCCATATGAGTTGAATTATCCGACTCATGATCTGGAATTAGTAGCGATGATTTTGCCTAAAGATATGGAACACTATCTGTATGGGGTTGAACAAGGGTTTTCACGGACCACAAAGCCTTAAGTACATTATGAGTCGAAAAGAGTTGAATTTAAAGGCGAGGCGATGGTTGGAGTTGCTCGAGGACTATGATCGATGATAGAGTACCATCCGAGCAAGGCAAATGTAATAGCGGATGCATTGGTAGGAAGTCATCCTTAGCTTATGTTGAGGCGGTTTACTTGCCTCTTTTGGAACAAATGGCCAAGTTGAAGATCGACTTGAAGCGGATCGGTCGGATTGTATTCTTGCTCGATTGAGTGAGACTATCCTTAGGGAGAAGGTCGAGGAGTTGCGGAGCGGAGATCTGAAATTAAGTAAGTGAGAGATGAAATTCAACATGGTAGCGATCAAAAGTGCAAGTAAGGGATGATGGGCTAATGGTAGTGGAAGCAGGTTATGTATTAGAATGATAAAGCGATTAAGGATGAGATCATGGATGAGGCACACAATGCGCCTTATTTCATGCACCCAGGCGGACACCAGGATGTCTGAGATTTGAAGGAGCATTTACGGTGGAAAGGTATGAAGAGATGTGGCTGAATATGTGGCGGTGTTTAGTGTGTCGACAAGTCAAGGCCGAACACCGGGCACCTTCAGGCATGTTGCGCCATTGTCCATTCTGAATGGAAGTGGCAAAGGATCACGATGGATTTTGATGGGTTTACCGGAATGTTAGGAAGCATGATACTATATGGGTCATTGTAGACCGATTGACCAAGTCAGCCCATTTTAGCAATCAAGCAAGCAGATTCATTGCAAGTCTTAGCGAAGTATATCGATGAAGTGGTAAGGTTGCATGGGTTCAATTCTATAGTATCAAGCGGGGATCCTCGATTTACATCGAGATTACAGAGTAGTTCTGAGAAGCCACAGGGACTAAGTTGAGTTTTAGCACATTTCATCCCAGACGGATGGTCGATGCAGAGAGGACCATTCAGACTCTGAGGGCATATTGAGCATGTGTTATGGATTTCAAAGGGCATGGGATGAACATTTGCCGTTGTTGAATTTGCTATAACAATTCGTACCATTGAGCATTCGGATGGCTCCTTATGAAGCCTATATGGCGGGAGGTGTAGAACTCCGATATGTTGGGATGAAGAAGGTGAGAGGAAACTAGTAGGACCCGAATTGGTTCGGATGACGATGGATAAGATTGATTTAATTAGCGGCGACTTAAGGCGTACGGAGACGAGAATGAAAAGTTATCTGATGCTCGCGAGAAAGAAATGGAGTATCACGATGGGTGACAAAGTGTTCCTTAAGACCTCTCCATGGAAAGGGTTATGAGGTTTGGTAAGAAAGGCAAGTTAAGTCCTCGTTATGTAGGTCGTATGAGATTCTAGAGAGGATCGGACGTTAGCTTACAGTTGGCATTACCTCGAAATTATCTCGGATCCGTGGCGTATTTCATGTTTCCATATTGAGGAGAGTGCAGATCGGATCCTTCTCACATTATTCGGACCTCGGAGGTTCATTGGTGATGATTTGAACTATGAGGAGATGCGGTGGAAATGCGGAAGCAAGGAGAAGGTCCTCGAAACAAGGCTGTTCGGTTGGTTAAAGTCTATGGAGGAACCATGCAGTTGAAGAAGCGACGTGGGAACCATTGGATGCAATGAAGGAAGTATCCACACCTCTTGATGAGTCGGTAAGAATTTAGAGGACAAAATTTCTTAAGGGGAGAAATATTAGCCAGAGATTTTTTATTTATTTATTTAATTAAGCATGATTAGACTAATTAAGAAATTGAGTTAGCATGAATTAAATATGATAGCATTAAATAGCATATGGCATTAATTAGCATGTAGTAACATAAATGAGATAGGTGGTGAATAAATGAAATTTAATATGTTGGTTGGTAGTTAGGTTAAAATTAATGGAATTAAATGTGTTAGTTGGGCTTGAATGAAGTAGGAAAGAAAGAGGAATGAGTTGGGCTTAAAAGAACAAATGGGCTTAAGTAGGAAAGTATAAGAAGGAAAGGAAGATGAAGGAGGTAAATGGGCCTAAAAGGATAATGGGCTTAAGTGAAGTGAGTAGGAGTTTAAAGAAGAAGAAAGAAGTAGGTTAGTAGAGAAGAGAAACTTACGAAAATCAAAGGGAGAGAGAGAAGTTATGGCAAAGTGGAGAAGAGAGAAGAAAAAGAAAGTTTGTGATTTTCGAAGAGATTGAGTGGGTTTTGAAGAAAGTGCAAGAAGAAAAAGTGTGGAGGAAGGTTGAAGCTACACTTTAAGCTAAGAAACCCTTTGGTTTAGTCAAGATTCAAGGTAAGTCATATTTTCAAGGTTAAGCTTTTGTTGGTTTTATGATTTAGATAGCTTAGAAATGAAGTGGGTTTAGTGATTCTAGGGTTGATTTCATGATTAAGGTTCATTAGGTTTTCAATTTTAGAAACCCTAAATGATGTGAGGTTCTTTTCTTGCGATGAATGAAGGAGGACAAGAAAGAAGAGGAGAACGAAGAAGAGGAGCTTCCTTAGGCAAGCTTAAGCAAGGATATAAGGTGGGTTTCATTTTATCTTTATGCTTTAGTAAGTGTGGAATGCTACTTTAACTAATGAATTTAATGATTTGTGACTATTTGAGATAAGCATTGATTGTGCCTTAATTATGTATGTAAATGGTGTATGATTGCCATTAAATGAGCATTTTAATAGTATATGTCATTGCCTTGTTATTGCTTGAAATTGTCATGAATTGAATGAGCATGAATGAGAATCATGAAATGTGAGCTAAGCATGAAATGTAGCATTTTCAAGAAAATCGACTTTATGGATGCATGAAAATCCATTTTAGAAAATCAGTTAGTGGACAAGACAAGTCCAGGTTTTATGCATGAAATTCAGGTGTTATGTGGGTTAGTTAAGTCCACCAGTGAGTCACGTGCCGTAGACCGATAAAAGCCTTCGCATTTGCTTGCATTGTGGCATAGGATGTTCCTTTTGGACTCCTCGACATATGACTACACTTGTGTAGCTCATGAAACCCGTGAACTTTTCAAACCATCAGCTATGTGATTATGTGTTAGCATCGTTAGCAAGAATGATGAATGCATGAATCATTAAATTTTGTTGTTAGCTTGATGAATTTGTGAAATGCAAGTTGCAAGATTTGTTAATAAGAATATTGCAAGCAGTATGAGTAATGAATAGATTGACTTAGTAGTATAAATATAAGCGTATTACATACGGTAGCTCACCCCCACTTCCGTCCATCTCGGTGAAGATCTGGATCTCGAAGAATGAGCTCAAGGCATACTCAAGATCTTAGTGTTTTGCCCATGTATTTCATGTTTTGTAATGAATGCTTTAGGTTGCATTTGAGAAAGCAGATGTATTTTGATTTGGATTGTAATAGGCAGAAATGCCTACTAAAGCATTATAAGAACATTGTTTTGATATAAATGAAATGCATGAATTATGATTTATCATGATCTCCCAGGCCATTTACTATCATGTTTAAGCATAGTTTCCAAAGTTGTATGAAATTGATTTGGAATTCATGTGAGTAGATGAATGATGTAAGTTTAAGTGAGATTATAGCATGTTGAGAGTGGAGTGGATGAGTTGAGAGGTTTAGAAGTGTTTATGGTGTTTGGAATGAGCGAGAGAGTGTAGAGGTTTAGGTTTGAGTTGAGAATAGATATAAGTCGAGTTATTGGACCCGTAAAGTGGACACTGTGAAGCTTTGAATAATAAGTCGACTTGTCGGTTAGATAAGTCGACTTGTTTATCTCGATAAATCGACTTGTAGGTTATAAATCGAGTTGTTTGTCTCGATAAGTCGACTTGTTGGTTATAAGTCGAGTTGTTTGTCTCGATAAGTCGACTTGTTTATCGAGACAAATCGACATTCTATGAATCCATAGATAAGAGTGTTATTTTGGGGATTGTCGAGGCGGTCGGGGTCGAGGCCTTAGTCGGTGTATGCTCACCACCAAAGTGAGTCAAATAGAGTGTGTCAAGTTAGGGTCTTAGCAAGCGCAGTGTCTAGGAATGAGCTCCACGAGGACCACCTCCAGGGACAGTTGGGTCTCGGATCCAACATCATAGTAAGTTATATGCGAGGTTGGAGTAGCAGGATCCAACAGTTGGGGTCAGTCTCGAGTCGGGGCCGACAAATAGCCAAGGAAAGTTGTTGAGCTCGTATTTTATTGTCCTTTGTAAGTGTACATTTGATAGTGGGATCACCCTTATGGGTGAAATGATTGGCGTAAGTGAATATGATATAGGAGGAAAATCGGTGGCCTATTAAATAAGTTACGATTATAATTCACTGTGGCCCCGAGTTCGAGATGAGTTAAGCGAAGACATGAGAATGCTTGTAGCAATCAATTGAGAAAGAAGTGAAACTAGTAATGATGTTAGTATAAGCAATGAACTTGAGGAATAAAAGAGGAGTGTGAGTATAGTAAAGTCCCATGATTGAGAACTGGTACCAAAGAAAGGTTATCGAGAATTAAATGGGATTAAAGTGTTCTTAGCGGTATAGGCTACTAATGAGTCAATTGATGTGAGTGTATATTCAGATATGATATGATGATTATAGCAGTGCATACAAGATATTAGCGTAAATGAAATTGTTTAAATGCCTTACAGAGCCTCATTTCAAGGAATATTCTAATCTTGTAATGCATGGTATGAATTACTTTTATTGGAAAAATTATCGTAATCAAAATTGATCTTCTCGAGGTATTAAGAGTGGTGATAGATAGTGATGAAATAGTTGATTGACAAGGTTTTGGTGAGCAGTGTTAATGATTGATAAGGTTTTGTTAATCCGGTAATTTGATTTGAGAGTGATCATTGTGAGATAAATTTTGAAATGAAGTGAAAGTTAATTAAGGTCTAATCCTAGCGGAGACTCAAGTGTAAGAGATAAAATTTGTTACTAAAAAAGTGTACATTATATTGATAAGATGACTCTGATTGTATAAGAGAATTACTGAATATTAATGAAATGTTAATTGCGAATATGAGAAGAATATAAATTTGTGTATATTTTGTGTCATTGTGTTACGAAAGTACATAATGGATAGAGAAATGTGTTACCAACCCAGTTGGTAATGAGAGCAATAAATCGGATTATGTGGAGAAATTAGGGTAAAGGAACATATGTCGAATGTGTTATGATAAAAGCTGAAAGTTATGAGAACATTGTTCCTCATTGGAGACAATCGATCTTTAGAGAGTTATACGAATTGATTATGGGTATAAGGAATTGTTGTACTACTGAAGATTAAAGTGTCTCGATTGTATTTAATTGGGGAAGTGACTATGAGCATCGACGATCGATTAAATGTATTTATAAGTGAAGAAGATGAATCAGCACAGTTGAGAAATTGTAAATCATGCAAGTTTCATAAGAGTGGATCTAAATCAGATCGAATGAATAGTGATGATTCAGTATTCGAGTATGGCTTATCGGGAGACTTAATGATGATAGAAGTATTGATAAAATGCAAAATTTTCCAGGAATATATGTATGCGGGATTTGGAGTTAATTGGAACTGACTGAATGTTGAATACGTCCAAAATGTGTCAAAGATTTTCTGGTGTTAGTTTTGACAAAATAATTGAAGAAAATGTGTGAACAGTATGACTGATGATTGTGAAAGAGACATTCGGAGAACTGTTCAGCTTAAGTATTAATCATATTGTATTAAATTGGAGATTTGGCAATAGTTAGTGAAATGTCCCCGAAAAGGTTATGAGGCAAATCGTTGATATAGTGCAAAGTGATTCTCTGTATTTGGGGGCAAGTATAATTTCGTGAGCTATACTATGATTAATTATTTGAAATTGTTGTACTGAGTGTTGCTATGAGAGCTTGGAAATTATAAATTGTACAGAAAATTTTATAGAGATGCAAATCAATAATGATCGAGATATTTTAGAATTTGAATGATTTGAAAAAGAAATTAAGCGATTGAGTAGTATGAAGTTAAAGAAGGTGATGCAATAAAATGGATTGAGCGAGAAATTCAATAAGCGTATAAGTGTGTTATTGTTGAGTGTTAATTGTCAAACTGGTAAAGAGCAAAAAGAAAGTAGTATGAGCTATCGGAATTCCAAATCAATTGTGTATATAAAGGATTGGCAAAGACCTATATAGGGTGTTGAAATTTGTGAACCTTATTGAGGATAGTGATATGTAAAGTGTAATTAATAAATGTGTGTAGTACAGACTAAGAGACTATTAAAGAAATTGCAAAGAGCGATCGAGCCTAATATTGTCGTAGAGTGCATCGAAGAGAAATTGATGGTCGAAATGAAAAGTCGTATGATTATATGTGAAAGTGACCAACATTACATTGTTGGAGATAAATGTAAGCGATGTGTTGGGAATCTATAGGGACATGAGATCGATGTGTAGTCTAGATTGAATTGCGAATCTGATAATTGTTTTATGAGTGTAGTGTACTATGTTAATGAGTAATTGAATTGAAATAGAATTGAAATCCTAGAAAAAGGAAATGATTTGAGTGGATTGAGGTCATTGGAATCTTATGAGATTAGTGTTTTAACACTAAAGTGATATAATCATTAATTGATAAATGAAATATTTCAAAGTGTATCACATCGGCATGATACACTTAGATGAGATAGAGGAAATAGGGAAGCTGGATTCGTTTTAAAGTGGCCTCTATGTATTTGTCATATAGTAGAACCACGGATTAGAAATTGAGTTTCAAAATTCAAAAGATGATTCGGGTTTATTAAAGCGTTATATGGGCGTGTGATATGTATTATTGATAGCAAAGTGAAGAATTGCAGTAATTATGAGGAATCAGCTATGATAAGTGTAAAGATAGAGGAGAGATAAAGAGTGATCGATTGTATTGATTCGAAGGTTTACAGAAATTGATTATATAGTGAAATAAGTGAGAGACCGTATTTAGTGATGGATCAACTCCCTACCTTCCTCGATCAATCGTATATGAAATTTCGAGACGAAATTTTTGTTAGGAGGAGAATTGTAACATCCGCTTCTGAGGTAATGGGTATATTAGTAAATTGAATGGGTTACAGCGCATTATCGATCGAGTATTTATTTGGCCTCTAATTGTAGAGGATTGAGTCATTTAGCACATGCACTAATAGGTACATACATTCATGACATTTTCCGGCATTGCTTGTGATCTGATAGAAATTGAGAATGTGTGAGAAAATTAGAATTGAATCGATTATTGAGAATTGGGAATAATTGGGCTTGAAAATATGAATTGGATATGTGTTAGAGTAATTAACAATTGGCATGAATTTTCCGCAAATTTGAAGATTATGTCCGGACACGAAATTTTCAAGTGTCGGACGGATTAGATTGCATAGTGTTAGAATGATTGTCCTTTGGCAATGGAAAAGTTTGAATAATGATTTTAGAAATTAATATGTGAAGCCATTGAAATTTGGAGCGATTTGAATTGGAAATAAATGTGAATAGATAAAAGATTTGAGGATAAAGACAAGAGGCTTAAGTGATTATCTTTAAAGGCCTAAGATTATAGGAGGAGAAGAAGAAATTCATTTGTCTCCTAGGGCGATTCTCCTCCATCGACCGTTCCTCCTCCTCCTTTGATGATTTTCCTTTCTTTCTCCTTCTTGATTCTTGCTTCTGCTCTTTCCTTTGCAAAGCATAGCTTGATCGTTGAGGAAGGGAAGATGGTTGAGCTTTGAGAGTGAAAATCGTGGATGATCGGCGTTGATGGATTTTCGGATGAGTTGAGGATTTGAGCTTGATCGGTAAGTTTAAGGGTTTAATGTTGTTATTTATTATGTTAAATGCATGCATGGGGTTATTTGTGAAAGGATTGGGTAGTTATGAGTGAGTCATTCTTTGGATTTAGAGAGAGAAGAGGAAAGAGAATGGGAAGGCGAATCCGAGTGCGCGCGTCATGACGAATAAATAATTTAGGCGTCGCGACGAAGAAATAATTTAGACGTCATGACGAGCCTTATTGCACGTCGCGCGAAGCGTGGAGAATCAGCGCCATGCCGGAAACCACTTGAGACGTCATGGCGAGCAACTGAGACGTCGGGCGAAGCGATCTTCTTGACGTCATGACGAGGGCTGCTGCGTCGCGAATGAGGGCCGATTTCTGACTGTTTTAATTGGGTTTTGAGGTATAATTAATTGTGTAGACCTCTATTGAGGTGATGTTTGATTAGTTATGATCTGAGAATAAGGTCTACAATTGAGGAAAAGAATGAGAGTTTGAATTGGATTTTGAGATCTCTATTAGTGAAAGAGAGTTAAGAGCGTGATAGTAATTGCATCCTAAGGATTATTCTTGTGAATTGTGGTATAATGTGAGACTTTGAAAATAAATCTAATCTTAGTGGGAATTTTAGAAATTGTGTTTATGGGTGAATTTGACCTAGAGAAAAGTGTTATTGATTTTGAGATAACACCCTAGCGAATATGATTGGATAATTATTTGGCTATTAGAATTGAAATTGGGAGTTCAATCATATTATCAAAGTGAAATTGAGTTATTAGTGAGTGATTGAGTGGAAAAATAGAAAGTATTAAAGAAAGTGAAAATTGGGATATAGCACCGGAAAATCATGAATAGGCATCGTACATACATTATTGAGAGCATATGCATCATCAATTATTATTTGAATGTGCATTAATAATTGGAAACTATTTGATCGTTATAGAGGCTCCGATGGATCAAGATTCCACAGACAGCGCTGAGACTTCCAGGCAGGTAGCACGGAAGTTCAGGTGAGTAACCTAGTTGGTTCCTCAACCTCTGTGTGATAAAATGTGTTGTGAATATGTGAATAAATGCTATAAATGTGAAATGAATGCGCTAAGAGTGTTACTAAGTGTGCTGTGAATGTGCAAATTAAGTGCCAATGTGCGTATTATAAATGCAAAATATAAATGTGCCGAGATCGTGAGCGAATGTGTTGAGATTGTGAATATGAATCTTATTGAGCTTGTGAATAAGCTGTGCGAGATTGTGAATAAATGTATTGAATGGGACAATAGAATTGAGTGAGATATATGTTAGTGATTGTGCAATGTGAGTGCATCTTAGGCATGGGTGAAATCGGTGATTAACAATTGTGGTGGAGCCATTAGTGATCGAGCTTTAAGCTCGATATCGGTGAAATGGGCCTAAGGCCAAAAGGGAATAGTACATACCAGGGGCTCTCCTAACCCTTATGTGGCGGGCGTAGTGTATACCACGAGGGCTCTCTATTTGCCAAATATCTGAGTCTTGTGTAGGCGTGTTTGCATCCCTCAGTAGGGCGAAGCAAAACCGTGAGGTGGTTCTCCACGCTGGCGGACAATATCGAAGGTGGAAGTGTATACCCAGAGGCTCTCCTCCCCAAGACGCGTCAATTGAATCACGACATTGTGAGTGCTCGATCCTGACTCGAGTAAAGAATGGAAAATCTGGAAAAGATTTGTGTGCAACATCGATGTGTAGTGAATGATAACTTGTGAGCCGTGTGAAAGCGTCGTCTTATATGTGTAAAATTGGTGATACATGAAAAGCGGTGAGACTTCGTGTATTATGTGATGAGTGCTCAGATGATATATTTAATTTGTGATTTTAGTGAAGCGTGAAATTATACGATAGTGTTCGATTGTGTCTTGTGGTATGTTGAAAAATTGGGAATAAATGCAATTAAGTGACAAAATCGTAAATTGATGTACGATGTTACGAATGTGTTAAATGACTATTGTGATTTATATCTGTGTATATATGCATGAGTTGGGTGAACCATCGATGATGGTTCCTCATTAAGATTCGCAAACTCACCCATATTGCAATTATTTTCGAGATTGAAGAATACCCCGTTGGACAAACGGGAGTATGATTACTGAAAGCGGGTTAGAGTCAGATATCGGGATCAGTTCGCGTCTGCATTAGAGTAGTATTGTCTTTTGAGTTTTGAATTGCAGTGATTACTCTAGTACGCTACCCTCGTGGGGCACGGGCTCGGATATCACCATCAATATCGGGTTCGGGTCTGGCGGAAGTGGGGTGCTACACATGTAATGGAATGCATCACTTATATTGCATGCTCTTATTCAGTCACAGTCACTTATCCTCGGACCGTAGTCTAGCATTCAACATATAGTTGAGAATTCACACTTAACTTGCATGCAATATCACATTCGAGTTCACTTAGCAAACATTTCCAGACACTTGGTTCATCTCATTCTCATCGATTAGCACTTGATATCAAATCACAATCACAATTATCGGACCTCTGAATGAAACCTAACATAATCAAACACATCGAAATTGAATTAATATCATAAAGGCAAACAGAACAAACAATAGAATGAGACCGTCTAGGTCTACTCACGATGCGCTCAGATTAGCATTTGCTTTCAATTTACAGGAGCGCTGAATCACGGACACTTGACCTGCACTATTTATACAAGACACTCATTGTACACTCATCAATAATTATACAAGTAAAACATTCATTTATGCACAATCGTAATAATGGACCATGTATAATACATGCTCAATGACAATCCGGGCATATATTCTAGAACACATCTTATGCTCATTTCCATTTCAAAATTCATAGGTGTCTAAATTAACTTAGGCGTACACTTCATTTATGTACGTGATCAATCTAAATGCTCCTTTCAAATCTTTTACCGTTTTATATGTCTATCTTATTCATAAGCTTACACTTCAAGAACACTTGGTTACTCTATATCATAACTCAATTTCTCATCTTCTCTTTTCTAACCTCACATGATCTCATAATATCCAAATCCCATTCATAGCTTAGCAATTTAAACGTATGTACACATTTAGGCACATTGCCTATTTATACAATAACCATAAATATTTTACCCACCTAGTTTGCTTGCCAAAACTCTAAGTCACAATTGTATTTCCCCTTGTTCTTGGGTAGGATTCTCTTGATTTTCTTGATTCTTCAACAAATGAAGAGATCTTTAGCTCAAATGGAAGCTCTTTTCTTCCTCTACCTTATTATCTTCTTGAACAACTTCAAAATCTCTCTTCTAGCTTGTTTTCCCTTCCTTCTCTCTTTCATTTCTTTTTTATGTTCTCTCTCTCTTATCTCTTTTCTAATCCACTCATTTTGCTTCTCTAGAATCTTCTCATTCACGTTTCTTCTTTATTTATAAGCAAGACAACACTTCTTCTTCCATTTATGCCCTTGATGAGTGAGAATTGTCCCATTTACCCTTTTATTTGTACCTTATGTCTTTTATACTTAAGTGTCTTACCAAAAGCACCCTTGTATATTCTAACATAACACTTTCTTCTATAAGACTCTTCTCTATGGTCTTACGTTTCAAATGACACCAAAAGCATTCAATTTGGTTCAGTAGTGTAAAACTTATACTCCAATATCTACGGACTGCTTTTATTTTGAGACAATACTCTATACTCAACTTCCATCCAAAACTTTAAACTCTTAGAGTCCGATTCAAAATTTGATTTCTCATATAAGTTGTAACCCTATGTTTCTAGTTTACCATAAAAAGAAAATCGTCTCATTTGGACTTCTCGATCCGAGAAAAATTAAAATACTGAAGTGTGTTCAGTGAGATAACACCAGTTCATATTATTGAAGAACACACTCACTGTACCTATCCTACTCTTTTCACTAAATCTTTCTCCATTAGTTTCATATGAATATGATTCTTGGTGGAGATGTAGGGAAATGTCTTACGAATCCAATGGTTCAAGAATCAAGTCATTTGGAGCTCTAGAAAAGAAGTTATGACCAAAAGAATCCAACATGTTCATATCTTTACTTGTACTATACATGTCTTGACGCAATTGCTATAACTCTCACTACAGATGTCAGATTAACTTCGTTTTTAGATTATTAGAAAGAGGACTTCCAAATCTACAACTTTCATGAAGACTTATAAGGTCAAATCTGTCATTTGATGTTTGTATCGTCTCACATTTTGTATCATCTCACTTTTCTTTCATCTCAGTTCTATTGTCTCATTTCCATCGTCTCATTTTATTTCGTCACATTTTCTTCCGTCTCATTTCTATCGTTTGCTTTTCTTCCATCTGCTTTTTGCGTCCAGAATGTATCGACTTATACGAATCATAACTTTTGACTCCGATGTCTAAATTTTTCATATAATATACCGTTGGAAAGATAAAGAAGGATCTACAACTTTTCAGAAGGAACTTTTCCAAAATCTATCTATATCAATCCCACATTTGCCCTAAATTCCAAAGAAAATTTTATTCATACACCAACACTTTTAATTCTTCCTTTGCATGACAATTTTGAGACTCTTAGACACAAAATTGAAATTTGATGTATTCATACAAAATGTAGCCATATATCTCTAGTTTAATCCAAATCAAGAATCATCTCGTTTAGATTACTAGAAAGCGTTGTGGCTAAAAACTGAAACATATTCAGTGAATTTTGTTTTCCGAGATCACTACCAATCTTGTTTCTAAAGGTTTCCTTATCACAACTCCTACCAAGATCACTCTTTCTACTCCTTCTACTCTTCACTTTCAATAACATCACATTTAAAAACAATCCTACCCAAAAATTGTCAATGAATGCATGTACACTTATTTTTTGTGCCAAGATTCAATATTCATGTGCATATATACTAACATTATGCATGAGCAAGAAAATGCATTTCCTTCATCTCTCTTTGAGCTTACATGTGTTGAAATTTCAGGTCCTAACCCTTAATATAGGGACGGGATGTTACATACAATATTAGCTTTGCCAGGATGGTACTCAATTGTACAATCATAGTCTTTTAATAGTTCTATCTATCTTCTCTGCCTCATATTCAACTTCTTCTGGCTCAACAAATATTTCAAATTTTTATGATCAATAAATACTTGAAATGTTTCTCCATATAAGTAGTGTCCCCAAATTTTCAAAACAAATACTACTGCAGCAAGTTCCAGATCATGAACTGGATAATTAAATTCATGGGGCCTCAATTGTCTCGATACATATGCTATTACTTTACCATTCTACATGAGTACACATCCTAAACCTTGATGTGACGCATCACTATACACAACATAACCTCCAGAACCTGATGGGATAGCTAACACAGGTGTTGAAGTTAACCGATGCTTTAGCTCCTCAAAACACCTCTGATAATCATCACTCCATCTAAAAGGCACATTCTTTCTCAGAAGTTTTATCAAAGGGGTCGAAATTAGTGAAAACCCCTTAACAAATCTCTTGTAATACCCGACTAATCCGAGGAATTTTCGAATCTTAGACACATTCTTCGGAGCCTCCTATTTCATTTCTGTTTCTATTTTTTTTTGGGTCTACCTAAATGCCCTGTCCAGACATGATGTGACCCAGAAATACTATTCTATCAAGCCAAAATTTGCATTTGCTGAATTTAGCATATAACTGTTTCTCCCTCATTGTCTAAAGAACTAATCTCAGATGTGCCACATGATCTTCCCTACATCTCGAGTAAACCCAAATGTCATCAATAAAAACAATTACAAATTGATCTAAATAAGGTTGGAATACCTTATTCATCAATGCCATAAAAGTCATCGGAGCATTAGTCAATCCAAATGGCATTACCAAAAACTTGAAGTGCCCATATCTGGTTCGAAATGCACTCTTCGGAACATCTGCTTCAGCTATTCTCAGCTGGTAATATCCCGATCTCAAGTCTAACATTGTGAACACCTGAGCTCCTTGTAACTGGTCAAACAAATCATCAATCCTCAGCAATAGATATTTATTCTTAACTGTTATCCGATTCAACTGGCGGTAATCAATACACAATCTCAGAGTGCCATCCTTCTTCTTTACAAACAATACCGGAGCTCCTCAAGGTGATACACTAGGCCTGATGAAACCCTTATCTAACAACTCCTATAATTGGGTTTTCAGTTCCTTCAGTTCAATAGGCGCCATCCTATATGGAGGAATTGATATAGGAGCGGCACCTGGGACAATATCAATAGTGAACTCTATCTCTCTATCTGGGGGTAATCCCGGTAGTTCAGCTAGAAACACATCCAGAAATTTCCCAACAACTAGAATGTCCTCAATGGTTTGTTCATTTCAGGTATCCACCACGTGGGTCAAATAAGCCTCACATCCACCTCAAATCAACCTCAAAGCACTTAGAAATGAAATTAGTCGAGCTGGAACTGCCTGACTAACTACTTGAAACACCACTCTCGGTTGATTAGGGGATTCAAGCACTACTTCCTTCGTATAACAATTCATCACTGCCCCTATGAGCAGTGAGTCAGTCCATGCCTAAGATGAGTTCTATCTCTCTCAGTTGCAAAATGATCAAATCAGCTTCTAGTTCTGCCTGCTCAATTCGAACTATACACTTTTTACATACCTCACCGATCACTGTTGTACTACCCACTGGAGTGCTCATTACTAACCCACATTTCAATATATCTCGCTCACAATGCAACCTAGATGCCAAATTGTAGGAAAATCCCAGTGTGAGCATCACGTACCTGACGCGGAAAACAAAATTTTTGTTTGGGACCTTCCAAAGCCGGGATCCATGTGTCTATACAACAAACTCAAACCATAGCGGCCAAAAGACCGTCTCCAACGGTATCCACGCGAGATCGAGAGAACCTAACAGGACAAACCCTTTGACCGGGAATAGCTAGAACAAGTTAAAGGCGCTAGATCTTACCTTTGTTCTTGGAGAGCTTGGAAAATAACGATGAAGGAAGCTTGGAGAGAGGCTTGAAACTTGAAAGATGATGAAGCTTGAGAGAGAAACACTTTCTCTTCAAAGCCTTAGGTTTTCTCTAAAACCCACGATGATCATTCATCTTCATTAAGAAAGAAACTCCTTTTTTTTCTCCTTTTTATTCATCAACAACGATCATGCCTCTTCACCTTAACTATTTTGTCTTTTAGCCATTAAATACAAGTAATGACTAAGCTAAATGGAGAAGCTTCTCCTCCTCTTTCATCCATCCACGTTGCAACATATATATATGTATATATAAATGCTGAAGTGGTCGAGTCCTGCTGAATTGATCCTACCAACTCTAGGTCCCGGTATGGAAAAACCGCCGGAAACTCTTTTCAGCAATATCGATGTTGCGATCTCATCGAGACATATCTCGATCTCATCGGGATCCATTTAATTCTATTGCTCTCCATATATTGGATCTCTATCCAAAACTATTTTACGAATTCTCCGAGACACTCTTATGCGTGTGACCCATTAGGTTCCCGGTTATGTTGGCCACTTAGATTAACACTTAATCTGAGCAAGTCATGAGCGGTATCTAGCAACACATCATGACCCCCAATTGACCGGAAAGTAATTGGTTTGACGAATGAACTTATACTCATCATGAACCATATTACGAACCTTTCCATAGACAATTACCGTGCAATTCGTCCTTTCACCATGCTATACCCCACTTGGTTATGAGTATGGGCAAAGTGTCAACTCTTTACTAGACTGACTACGTCAAATCTAGTCCAAGTGATATCAGTTCTTGTCTTGGGACTCATTACTTTATATGTCACTGAAGACACTCTTCATGACATATATACTCCGGCCAGAGATTTCTAAGTAATGACCCTGACAAGAGGCCATGGGTATCATCTTCTGCTATCACAGAAGTGGTGAATCCTTTATTGGCTACTCAATTACCTTCGAATACCTCAAGCTGTACCCAAGCACCACCCTATGAGCGACCTCTGTAAGGCAACAAGGAATGGAGTCAAAGCACAGAATCAGTATCCAAGATATCCTTGAGCACCTCAAGTCTAAGGATACTTGCACCATTGCTATAATGAGATTATCACTGACATTAGAATAGGACATCCATGTGATGATCTCATAGCAGGTCATCCAATGTACTTACTACCTCTAGTAAGCATCCACATCTCAACCCTAAATATCTCATATTTACAGCTTTTGAGATCCACTGCTTGACCAAATCAAGGAGTTTGAGATGTGCTTACCTTTTCGGATTACGATGTCCGTCTCGATAATCCTATGACTAGGGATAATTTGAATCTTGACATAATTGCACATGATAGGAATCTCAGTAGTATGATCACATCACAATTTCCTTCATGCTATGTCATATATCATGGACTTCATTAATTTGCTTATTGATCAATATCAGTTCATTAATAATGAACAGCAACGTAATGAAATATGTCTTTCTTTATTTATTCATAAAGACTGTACACAAATTTGTACAAAATGCGCTAAAGGTGATTGCCTTCAAGGCACTACTCTAACAATCTCCCACTTGACCTAAAGCCAATCACCTTGATATCTAATACCATAGGCGAGTACATGAGAATCAAAACTCTTCTGTGACAATGGCTTTGTCAACGGATCAGCAATATTCTTCTCGGTGGGAATTCTCTCGATCTGGACATCACCTCGTCCTAGGATCTCCTGATCGATCGATGATATCTGCGAGATGCGTGTTTGGATCGTTGATGAGACCTTGGTTCTTTTCGCTTTGACATAGCCCCATTGTTGTCACAATACAATCGTATGGGCCCATCACTTCTAGGAACCACACCAAGTTCAATAATGAACTTCTTGATCAAACCGCTTCCTTTGCAACTTCGAGCGGCAATGTACTCTGCCTCGGTTGTTGAATTGGCGATCGTCTCTTGTTTGGAACTCTTCCAACTAATTGCCCGCCATTCAAGGTGAATACATAACCTGATTGGGATTTGGAATCATCCTTATCAGTTGAAAAATGGCATCTGATACCCACTCACTGGAGATCTCCATCCCATATATCAAGAACACATCCTTAGTCCTTCGAGTACTTAAGGATATTCTTGACACCACCCGATGACCCTCACGGGATCCGATTGGTATCCGCTCGTAACACTTAGAGCATATGATACATCGGTCTAGTACATAACTACAACGTATATGATAGATCTACCGCAGATGCATACGGGATCATATTCATGCGCATCCTCTCATCTTGTGTCTTAGGACACATAGATTTCGAGTGTTATCCCATGAGTCACGGAAGGTACCCTCTCTTGGATTGCTCCATGCTAAACCTTTTAGCATCTTGTCTATGTCGTTGATTGTGAAAGACCAAGCAACCTTTTTGATCTATCTCTATAGATTCTTATCCCAAGGATATATGTTGTTTCACCAAGGTCTTTCATGGCAAATTGTTTGGACAACCAAAATTTGGCTGATTGTAGCATAGAGACATCGTTTCCTAGCAATAATATGTCATCTACATACAAGCAAGGAATACGATTGCGGTCCACTAACCTTCTTATACACAGTGTTCATCCAGATTTTGTGAGAAACCAAACTCTTTGATTACCTCATCAAGACGGATGTTCCAGCTCCGGGATGCTTGCTTCAATCCATAGATAGATTTTTGAAGCTTGCATACCTTTTCTCCATCATAGGAGATGAAGCCCTCAGGTTGTGTCATATACATCCTCGGTTAGATTTCCGTTTAGGAAAGCGTCTTCACATCCATTTGCCATATCTCATAATCATAATGAGTGGCGATGGCTAGGAAATATTTTAATGGATTTAAGCATTGCTCACAGGTTGAAGATCTCGTCGTAGTCAACTCCTTGTCTTTGATGAAAGCCTTTAGCCACAAGCCTTGCTTTATAGGTAATTACATTACCATCCATATCGGTTTTCTTTTGAAAACCCATTTGCACCTATGGGTTTGATTCCTTGGTGCCTCGACCAAAGTCCATACTTGGTTTCATACATGGAATCCATTTCAGCTGCGTGGCGTGAAGCCATTTCGAGACTTTGAACTCTTGAGAACCTCTTCATAGGTGGTAGGCTCATTATCTTCTATGAAGCGTCGTCATCCTGTTCATTCACGAAATCCATATCTCTAGAACAGGCGTATCTCGTAACCTCTGAACTTCGTGTGTTGTAGAAGGTTGAGCAGTTACTTCATCTGTATGAGTTACGATTTCGAGTTCGAGCAATTGATACATCTGTTCGAGCATCGAAACTTCTTCAGTTCAATTTTGCTCCCCTTGTCTTTTGTAAAAGAAACTCTTTCTCTAAAGGACAGACATGTTTGAAACAAACACCTTTTGTTCCTCAAAGAAGGTAGAATTGATATCTCATTGTTTCTTTAGGATATCCTATGAACAAACACTTGTCAAACTTTGCATCAAGTTTATCTGACTGTGTCCGCTTCACATAAACGGAACAACCCCAAACTTTCAAATGAGTAAGATAGGGTCTTTTGTTAGTCCACATCTCATATGGAGTAACATCAACTGTCTTTGATGGAACTATGTTTAACAAGTAAACAGTTGTCTCGATTGCATATCCCCAAAAGGATTTCGGTAACTTTGCAAAGCCCATCATTGATCGTACCATGTCTAACAAGGTTCGATTTCTCCTTCTGCCACACCATTATCTTTGTGGTGTGTAAGGAGGAGTCCATTGAGATAAAATCCCATTATCTCTGAGATAATCCAAAAACTGTTGGTCTAAGTATTCCCCACCACGATCAGATCGTAATGTCTTGATACTTTTCCCAAGTTGGTTTTCTACTCATTTCTGAATTGTTTGAACTTTTCAAATGCTTCAGATTTGTATCTCATCAGATATAGGTACCCATATCGAGAATAATCATCAATAAAGGTAATTAAGTAAAGACAACCACTTCTGGCATGGAGGGACATCGGACCACATACATATGAATGTATTAGGTCTAATACTCCATTCGCTCGTTCACCCTTTCCCTTAAAGGGTAACTTAGTCATCTTGCCTAATAAACAAGATTCGCATGTGTCATATGATTCATAATCAAATGACCCTAAACTTCCATTCTTATGGAGCTTAGCTATGCGTCTCTCATTTATATGGCCAAGGCAACAATGCCATAAGTAAGTTGATTTTAAATTGTCTCGTTTATGTCTTTTCGTGTCATTGACATTCATAATTGGATGTGACATATCTAATATATAAATTCCATTGCATAATGTACCAGTACCATAAAGCATTCCATTCAAACTAATAGAACAACCATTGTTACTAAAGTCAAATGGAAACCACTCTATTTAAACAAAGCGAAAATATGTTCTTTGTTAATACAGGTACAAAATAACATTCATCAAATTTAATTACAAGCCCGGTGGGAGTGACAAAAATAAGTGCCTACGGCTAATGCACGACTCTTGCTCCATTTCTCACACGCAGAGTCTAGTTCTCCTTCATGAAGCATCTCATCGTCCTGAGGCCCACGCATATCATTGCATATGTGTGAGCCACAACCGGTATCTAATACCCATATGTTATGGTTAGAAACAGTGTTAACCTCGATGACAAACATACACGAAGAAGTCGAGGCATCGATGCCTTCTTACGCTTCAATTCTTCGAGATAGACTTTCTGGTTTAACTTCGGTGGCGGTCTTGCCATAATGGAAGCAAGTTCCTTGGTGCGTCTCTTTAGTTTTCTTCTTGGCTGCACTTCCTTTCCGTTCTTAGACCTTTTCTTCTTTAGATTCTTTTCTTTGAACCAGAAAAGAAGCCACCATAACTTTACTTACTATCCTTCTTGATAGATTGCTCTGCTTTGTCTTGGCGAGATTGATCGACTCGAGGGATTGTCGTGGATATTTGGTTCATCCGATAGTTTAACACAAGCTGTGAATAACTATCGGACAATCCAACCAAATTAAGTCAACACTTAATTCATAATCCATAACAAAACCTAAGGCAGCCAACCTCTCAATATACCCATTCATCTTTAGTGCATGCGCGCTGCGAGATGAACACAGAGTCATCTTAGTAGTGAAGAGTAGCCTCGGGTCTCGAACCTTTCAGACCGAGCTTGCTCATCAAACAACTCCTAAGATGAAACACTATGGTATGAGCATCCATAGACTCATCTTTAACTTATCTGACTCTGGTGACATCGAGGCAAGCATAATGCGGTAGCCGTGTCCTTGTCTTTAAGATGCTTACGATATGCTTCGATCCTCATCGGAAGCATCGGTAACAGTGGATCGGAAGTGGAACATCTAGGATATATCCAGTTCCTCGGACACGAGAACAATTCTCGATTTCTCGACAATCGAGAAAATTTGGTCGATTAATTTGTTGGAGTCCATAAGTGGCGCAATTCACACTGGAAGTCATCTTGATAACCTTTAGGAAAGAGAGAAAGAATGTTAGAATAGAATTACATGCATAATCATAAGGACTTGAATGACATGCATATGGCTCCCACTAGTTTCAAAGAATCCATAACCCTCGATGCGAATCCAAGAAACATTATGACAAAATGTCTAGTGGGTGCGATATCAGACATTACTAAGGATAACCTTGTGTTTACCAACAAGCCACCTTAGGTCAATCGGTAAGTATCGGTCATACCAATTGCATCATAGATATCCGACATTACTAAAATGACCTTGGGTTTACCCAACAAGCCACCTTAGATCTATCGGCACCTATCGGTCATACCAACGATTCATAGATGCAACTATCGACTAGTGCTATCAACTCGTGATGTATGCACACTCATTGGGTTATCAACTCTTGATGTGCGTACATCGATGTACCTACCAATTTACGCCTCTGTCACGTTGACCTTGAGTTTACTCAACAAATCAACGCTTCTAGTGAAAATGACCCGTTAATTGAAAATCTTATTTTCATGGTTCGAACATATCCTTATAGAGCGAGCTTGGGTTTGCCAACAACTGACTCTATAAGAACTCTGGTTCTCCCCGTATTAATGGAAGGCGTTAGTTTTCATATGATGTGTGAGGGTTTTCAGGTCTCATCTTCTTCTTCTCAAGCTATGGGATTATAGTCACTATGACTATATGGAATGATTTAGGGTATTTCATCAATCACATTGAGTCTATACCTAAAATCATCCATCATCCTACCTCTGCGTGTTGTTGTTGTCGTGGTGCATGTTCTAGTCATTGGTGCATGTGCGGTCGTGGCACTTATCTTAGTCGACTCTTATAAAGTCTTGTGCGCGTTCGATCGTGGTACATGTTCGATCATTGGGATGGATCTTGTGCACTTTCGATCATTGGGATGGATTCTTGTGCACTTTCGGTCGGTAGTGCATGTTCGATCATTGGAATGGATATTACCGATCGGTTGGTACATGTCTTGATCGACTAGTTTTGGCCTGCTCTCTAATCGGCTAATTTCTCAATCCGTGTAGTTCAAATTCACAATACCAAGTATAATATTCTTTATTATGATGTACCAATGAAACACTTTCCTTGTTCCATGCTTACTATATATAGTCAAACTATACATGAAACTTGAAATTGTTGAATACACTCTTATTCATTTAGATTTCCAAATAATTTGAGAATATCAAATTATCACCCTAATTATCTCTAGGTAGTCTAAACTTTATCAAGACTACTTCGGCACCTATCACAAAATTTGTGACGGCCAAAACAATCAAGATAAGGGAATATACTAACGAGACGCTAATGAGACATATTTGACATCCTAAATTGTTTGGAAACCCGATTTCAAAAAAATCATTTAGGCAAGCATACAACATCAATTTAACACATTTTTAATCACATTAAAAATTATCCAAGGCATTGGAATTGAGAAATACACAGTTTTTCATTTCAAACAATACAGCTCCAACAACTTTCTCAAAACTGCCAATTTCTGTGTTTTGCTTGAAAAACTCATTGAAAAAATTTCAATAAATTCTGATAAAATTACAGAGGTTACAAAATATTCCTAACATGCTTCATGAATTTTTTCAGGATTTATTTCCAACAAAAAACTCATCCAACCTCAGCAAGAAAGCCAATTTAGAATCTGTGTTCCTCAACACAGTTATTCCCAGCAGCACACCATAAATTCTCAAATAAATAGTAAATCACCTTGAAAACTTTTTTCCATTCTCATAGACATTCATAAACATCTTAGAGACATGTTGGTGAAAGAAAATCCGAAAAACAAGTTTTCTACAATTTATTCTCGAATTTATAAACATGCCTGTTCATTGAATGTGCACAAAGACAGCAACCAGAACATTGGGAATAAATTAGCAAAACCATATCAAATCACATTGATAAATTCCGAGCTTCCACATACATATGCAACAACATCTTGTGAACATATCTGGCAAGAAAATTTCGAAAAAAATATTTCTACACTGAATTCGAAATTCACACAATCAACATGCATTATCGTCACAAGCAATAGGCAACTCCGACCTAGTCATGGTTTCTTCGTTATATACGACACAAGTGGCTCTGATACCACTGTAGGAAAATCCCAGTGTGAGCATCACATGCCCATGGTGCGGAAAATTTTTTTTTTTTTTTCGGGACCTTCCCGAAAGCCAGGATCCATGTGTCTATACAATAAACTCAAACCATAACGACCAAAGGAGACCGTCTCCAACGGTATCCACGCAGAGATCGGAGAACCTAACCGGGACAAACCCTTTGACCCGGGAATAGCTAGAACAAGTTAAAGACTGCTAGATCTTACCTTTGTTCTTGGAGAGCTTGGAAAATAACGATAAAGGAAGCTTGGAGAGAGGCTTGAAACTTGAAAGATGATGAAGCTTGAGAGAGAAACACTTTCTCTTCAAAGCCTTAGGTTTTCTCTAAAACCCATGATGATCATTCATCTTCATTGAGAAAGAAACTCCTTTTTTTTTCCCCTTTTTATTCATCAACAACGATCATGCCTCTTCACCTTAGCTATTTTGTCTTTTAGCCATTAAATACAAGTAATGACTAAGCTAAATGGAGAAGCTTCTCCTCCTCTTTCATCCATCCACGTTGCTATATATATATTATTTAATTAATTAATAACATATATATATGTATATATAAATGCTGAAGTGGTCAGTCACCTTTGAATTGGTCCTACCGCCTCTCAAGGTCCCAGTATGGAAAACCATCGAAACTCTTTTCGTGAATATCGATGTCGCGATCTCATCGAGACATATCCCGATCTCATCGGGATCCATTTAATTCTATTGCTCTCCATATATTGGATCTCTATCCAAAACTATTTCTGAATTCTCAGAGACACTCTTATCGTGAGACCCATTAGGTTCCGGTTATGTTGGCCACTTAGATTAACACTTAATCTGAGCAAGTCATGAGTGGTATCTATGACACATCATGACCCCAATTGACCGGAAAGTAATTGGTTTGACGAATGAACTTATACTCATCATGAACCATATTACGAACCTTTCCATGAACAATTACCGTGCAATTAGTCCTTTCACCACGCTATACCCCACTTGGTTATGAGTATGGGCAAAGTGTCAACTCTTTACTAGACTGACTACGTCAAATCTAGTCCAAGTGATATCAGTTCTTGTCTTGGGACTCATTATTTTATATGTCATTGAAGACACTCTTCATGACATATATACTCGACCAGAGATTTCTAAGTAATGACCACGACAAGAGGCCATGAGTATCATCTTCGCTATCACGAAGTGGTGAATCCTTTATTGGCTACTCAATTACCTTGAATACCTCAGTGTACCCAAGCACCACCACATGGCGACCTCGTAAGGCAACAAGGAATGGAGTCAAAGCAGAATCGGTATCCAAGATATCCTTGAGCACCTCAAGTCTAAGGATACTTTCACCATTGCTATGATGAGATTATCGCGACATTAGAATAGGACATCCATGTGATGATCTCATAGCGGGTCATCGATGTACTTACTACCTCTAGTAAGCATCCACATCTCGACCTAAATATCTCATATTTACGACACGAGATCCTTTGCTTGACCAAATCAAGGAGTTTGAGATGTGCTAGTCTTTCCGGATTACCGATGTCTAGTCTCGGTAATCCTATGACTAGGGATAATTTAGATCTTGACATAATTGCACATGATAGGAATCTCGATGGTATGATCACATCACAATTTCCTTCATGCTATGTCATATATCATGGACTTCATTAATTTGCTTATTGATCAATATCGGTTCATTAATAATGAGCAACAGCGTAATGAAATATGCCTTTCTTTATTTATTCATAAAGGCTGTACACAAATTTGTACAAAATCGCTAAAGGTGATTGCCTTCAGGGCACTACTCTAACAATATGGAATGATTTAGGGTATTTCATCAATCACATTGAGTCTATACCTAAAATCATCCCATATTGTTAGAGAATATACTAAGGCAATCTACTAAACATTACTCTAACAATATGGGATGATTTTCGTATAGACTCAATGTGATTGATGAAATACCTAAATCATTCCATATTATTAAATGAATACCATAAAACAATCACCTTTAGCACATTTGTACAAATTTGTATGCGGTCTTTATGAATAAATAAAGAAAGGCATATTTCATTACGTTAACTGTTCATTATTAATGAACTGATAATCAATAATTTAATGAAGTCCATGATATATATGATAACGTGAAAATGATATAGAACCTACTACAACAATATGGAATGATTTAGGGTATTTCATCAATCACATTGAGTCTATACCTAAAATCATCCCATATTATTAAATATCGATAAAAAGTGATTGCCTTCAGGGCACTACTCTAACAATATGGGATGATTTTAGGTATAGACTCAATGTGATTGATGAAATACCCTAAATCATTCCATCTTTATTAAGTAGTGCCACAACAATCACCTTTAGCGCATTACTTGAAATTGTGTACGGTCTTTATGAATAAATAAAGAAAGGCATATTTCATTACGTTGCTGTTCATTATTAATGAAATGATATTGATCAATAAGCAAATTAATGAAGTTTAATGGCTAGAAGACAAAATAATGAAAGATAGATGAGTATCATCGTTGGCTTTTGGAAGAAGAGAAGAATTGTAGAAAAAATTGTTTTCCTACTTCTCTTTCAAAGGTGATGATCGTGGGTTTTAAGATGGGATTTGAGAAATCCTAAACTTCTTCATCTTTCATCAAGTTCTCTTCTCCAAGTCAAATGTGGGGTGATAAATGAATGGGTAGATCCTGGATCTACCAGTGCATATGCCTCAAAATTAAAAACATTCAACACACCTGCTACCACATCTGGGGAGTCCTGAGCCTCCTGTCTGGTGATGGCATAGACCCTGGCCTGAGATTGGGCTGGTTACTCCGTACCTCAGTCCTGACACTAGGTCCTGCCGACTGTATTCTGCCTCTACCTCTGCCTCTCTGTGCAGGTTTACTAACTCTACTCTGCTGAACTAAAGTCTTAGTCATAGTTCTTCCTTTAATTCTAGACTGGAACTCCGGCATCTTAGGGCAATCTTTGATCTGATGCTCATATGAGCCACATCGAAAACATGCTCCTATTACCCGCCAATACTCACCACCATGCTTTTTACCATAGTGCTCACATTCAGACAATTGGTGCGACTGACTGGTAGACATCTGTCCATCTTTCAACAATTGTTCAATTCTGATCGATGCTGCTCGAAGTTCTGTAAAACTGTTCAAGTTAGAAATGTTTATTCTCGTTTCGATCTCCATGTTCAAGCCCTCCTCAAATCGTCTACATTTTTCTTCTTCAGTTGGGATCAATACAGTTGCATATCTCATTAGCTCATCGAATTTGATCTCATATTCTGCTACTGTGAGTCTACCTTGCTTCAAATCTAAAAAAATTTTCATTTTCCGATTCAAGTAAACCTTGACATGTAGTTCTCACGGAATACTCTCGGAAATCCTCCAGGTCAAACTATAAGGTGCGATGGTGCTGCCGGAATAGTTTTCCACTTCTTGATATCTTGGACCTTGCAAGAGTGAGACAGCATAATCAAATTCTCATCAACCTCACGATCCATTTGGTGAACACTCTTTCAGTTTGCTCAAGCCACCCTTACCTTCAATCGAGTTTGTACTTTCGTGAAGTCCTGACAACCCCTTGTTTTCTCAGCTTCTCATATCTTCTTTCTCACCTCACAGGAATTCTCGATGGCATCTGAGCAAACTCAGGTACAGGAGACTCTAAATTGACTCCTATGGACTCCATGTCAGCTGACTCACAAATTGGATCTCCTATGGAAGGTGACCTATAACAAACAAAAATTGTGATCACTATTGGAATTCACTAATTATCATATCTCCACTCATATTTGTCCCTAAAGATGCCAAACCATGCTCTGATACCAAAAATGCAACATCTCACCACCACAAGATACATACCCAAACATTTAAGCATATTGAAGTACATATCATATGATAATGGCATGTACATAAAAATTGTAAAGAGAATACTCTTAAGGATTAATTAATCAAAATTCCCAAAAGAAGGTGTAAGGAAAACTAATTGAAAAATCACCATTATACAATGAAAAGGAAATACATGATAATTGGTTGAAAGACAAGTTTAAGTAAAGAAATGCTATTTAAAAGATACCTATAAAGAGACTTGAAATCAAAGGGATAAAATTTCTGCCATATTAAATGGTTCCCAATGAGGAAGCGGACCATATATTAAACTCAAGGACTTCAAAAAAGAGATCAAAATAAATATATCATCCTTAGTATGAATTGGTATATAAGCTTCCCCATTGTGCTTTTCAAGTTCAATAATAATTTGTAAAAAGGTATAAATTTTACCTACCTAAACAACACATAGGATTGGATATTGCTCCATAAGAGATCTTTTGACGGATTTCAAGCGAAGGAAATGAACCATCCTAAAATAGATCATAAAAGTTCATCTAAATTAGAAAAGCCGACTATCCTGATGGAAATTCATCTAAATAAGAATCTTACCTAACCAAAACTTCTCGAATGATCATTTCAATCCTAGAAGGAATGATTCTATAGGAGGAATTGGATTATGATCCTGAGAGTGAAGTTCTTAGAGAGTTCTTGGCATCTAACCAACAATACCATCACCTTTAGCAACATGCTCTAACTATCCATCGTTTATAAATGTTCTGAATTGCCTTTATGTATTTAAAACCCATTATTTAACGTAAAGAATAACATTACAATCATATAGATCAAGAGAAGCATAGTTATCAACTTATCATGATTATAATCTTTTTGCAAAATTCTTTGGTAGATAGTTTGCTTCTTAAGATAGCCCAATCCATATTGAACAAAGTCATGAGGGTTTACCATTAATAGGTCAAAAACTTACACCTTGAATCATCTCAACTCCTAAAGACCAACTATTTCCATAAAATGAAACTAGATAACATACGACAAATACAACTTCTCTTATTAAGCCACTGTCCCAACAATAGTATAATCATCAAATAGAAAAATGGTATAAGATACTTAAACAATTGACTTAGTGCAAGTGGGAGATTGTTAGTTTATACCTTATAACCAATCGATTGATTGTAGTTTAATGACAAAATAATTTAAAATCATTATTTATCTTGTACATGTTTAGATGTATATGATAAAGTCCATAGGATAATTATACATTGCAAATGAAATTATAATGACATTATAATTATGAGATTCATGTCAAATTTATGTATTATCCCTAAACTGTTCCTAGTCGTTGTTCTATTAAGACTAGACATTAATAGAACATAAAAAGATTAGCACATGCTATGTTTTTCCTTATGAAGGAAGTAGTCGATCTTATAGGTTAAACTATGGAGATACTTAAAAAATGTGTGGGTGTTTGCTAGAGAGCAAGTTCACCGAAGTGATCCTATATGAGAAATCCATTTGGAATATTACTCGTATGTCTATGGAAATTCTCATTATGATGATTGTATAAGTGATCCTTTGGTTTAAGATCTCCAAAACTATCTTATGTAGGAATTGTTATATTTTGATACTACTTATGATTTATTCTAATTATGGGTATATCAATCGGTTGTCATTAGATATAACATAGACTATATGGAGGTAGCTGAGTGATCAAGATAGGATTCATCACCCTAAAGTAATTAGGGATAATGTTTTGTTGTTCTCGATTAATATTAATTCCAGAAATCTTTGGCCAAGGTAGAATGATATTTTGTAAATATTTTACAAATATCATTAATTGAATCAATAGCTAATAGCGGAGAATTAATATGATTGGACTCAAAATAAAGTAGACATTAATTTCATGTTCTATGTCTAATCGAAACATCATATAATGAAAGGATTGAATTATAAGGAAAAATTATACATGAAAAGTTAATCAAAACCACTTTGACATTCCTAAATATTTGAGGGTTATCTTGTATTGTTAGACACCAATCTGATCAATGATTATAAGTTTTAATTTATCTAATTCTAATTATGAATTAAAATTATAATTTATAATCATTACCGATATATTTGGGAACCTAATAAGTCTCACATAAAGAACGAGTTGAAGAGAGTAAAAATATTTTAATCAAGTTAGACTTAATTGTAAAATTTGAGAAACTTTATAATTAAATTTAGGATATTTAATAAATAAGGATTAGAATTATTTGTAATTCTAATTAAAGTTTAATTGTAATAGAATTAAATTTTAATTAAATTACTAAAATGTTCAACACTTATAAATAAGCTTAAGCTCTAATAGAGCTAGCACTTCTTGCTAACCATCTCTGTAGCAGTTATATAGCTCTCTCAACTTATTCTATGGATACTATTAGAGATCAGACACTTGTGTTACTATAATAGTTAAGATGGATCAATTCAACAACAATTCAAAGGATCGACAAGCATATGAACAAGCTTGAAATAAAGTGCGAACTAAAATTCACTCTTTATTATGATTTAGTTGTTAATCATTTTATAAAATTAAAGTGATCTTGATTTTCAAAAATCAAAATAAAATATTTTGTAATTATTCCGCTATAGTTGGGATTAGATCCCATCCCATGCAGCCATTTGGTTTGTCAAAATGACTATGAGCGTGTTGGTTTATATCTTACATTCAATTAGTTTATTGTTGTTTAGTGACATCATTATTTAAAGACATTCTTTATCTTATACATATTTTGATGTATATGATAAAGTTAAATAGGATAAATGTATATTGCAAATAAAACTATGATGAGATTATTATTATGAGATTCATATTTCATCTATGTATTGTCTATAAATTATTTTAATCATTCTTTTAATAAAAGTTGACATTAATAGAGCATAAAAGACTAGTACATGTTATGTTTCTTTCTTTATGGAAGTAATCAATTTTATAGACTAAAGTATGGAATACTTCAAAAAATATATTAGTGCTTATCAAAGAACAAGTTCACTAATCTGACTCTAGATGAGAATTCCATTTGAAACATTACTTGTATGTCTATAAAAATTCTCATTCGGTCATTATATACATGACTTTGACTTGAGATCTCCAAAGTTATCTCATACAGGGATTACTATATTTTGATACTACTTATGACCTACTATAATCAATGATAATTCAGTTGGCAGTTATTGGATCTAGAATGAACTATATAGAGGTAGTTGAGTTATCAGTATATGGTTCATCACTCTAATGTGATTAAAGAGAATGTTTCATTGTTCTCAATTAGTATTGCCTTAGAAAACCGTTGGCTAAGTTAACATATTGAAAAATAATTTTCATGTGTCGTTAATTGAATCAATTACTAATAGTGGAGAACTATCATAATTGAACTTACATTATAGTATACATTAATTACATGTTTTATATCTAATTGAAATATTGTATGATGAAATGATTGAATTATATGAAAAATCATACATGAAAAGGTTAATCAAAATCACTTTCACATTTCTAAATATTTGGGTGGTCGTGGTGTATTGCGGATGTCAATCTTAATTTGTAGATATAAATTGTTTAATTAGAGAATTAAAGATAAATTTAATTTATCAAATACAAAATATGATTTAGGATGTGATTTATATCGATTGCCAACATATTTGAAAATTTCATAAGTCATACACCAAGAATGAGATGAAAAAGAAAAGTTTTTAATCAATTTGGACTTGATTATAAAGTTTGAGAAATTTATGATTAAATATAAGATATTTAATAAATAAAGATCAATGTGAGATATTGGATCTTATCCGGGCATAATTCGGTATTAAATAAAATTATAATATAATTTTAATTAATTATTAAAATGTTTAAAACCTAATATAAATAGGTTTAAGCTCAAATAGTGCTAACACTCCTTACCTAACCCTCTTTGCAATAGTTGTAGAGTTCTTTTTATAAATATATTTAGAGGCTGGACACTTATGCAACTATAATAACTCGTTAAATATTAAATACATGTGTTGGACATGATTGTTGTTTTTTATTGTCATAAAAATAAACTAAAGTTCTGTTTAAAGTTAGGCTTGTTGAGCAAACTTAAGATAGCTTTAGTTCGAATACATATAGTCTTATAACAGTGGATATTACTTAACTAAATTTGCGTGATTTGGATAAGCAAAATCATGATCACTTGAATATAAAGGCAGGGTTAGGAATAACATATAAGAAATGTTTTGGCAAGAGTTGTCATTTAATGGATTTAAAAATCACAAGAGATGTGATTGATAAAATTATTATATACCTAATTTAAGTTTAGTTGATTTGTTGAACAAACTCAAGATTAACTAAGTTTGAATAGGATCCTAGCCCACTAGAGAGATTAGACTAATCTTTTTGAATAGTAGTAAGGTTATTATTGTTGGACCCCGATCTTTTAGTGGAAATTGAAAATATGAAAATAAAAATTTGATAAGATTTTTTTGTATATGAATGGAGTTATAGATATTTTTGCCTTAAGGAAATTGATGAGAAAAGATTTGTTTGATTTGATAACTTTGGGTTTCAAATAGATTTGTATGGGTTATGAAAGTTCAAGTGGATGAGTAGATTGAAATGGAAGTTGAAATCAAGAAATAGAAAGTGAAAGTGTAAAATTTTGAAGAAATTAGAAAGCAAAGACAATTTGTTTGGTTATGCATGTGGTGTTTTAAGTTAGATTATTGTAAGAATAAGATTTCAGTCATATGTGGAGAATGGTGGAGTTTTGTATCTTTTGTACTTGGACTTGAATACTGATGTTGTAATATGGCTTGGAATGCCATTTAATTTTATAAACATTTATCTTATGATGTTAATGAGACATGGATTTATATATGGATATGAAAGATCAATTGTGTATGAATATCAATTGTGTATAGATTTGTGTGTATTGTGTTTGAGAGGAATTAGTTGAAGAGTTTGTGGTGATGTGTTGATATGTGAAGTTGATGTGTTAGAATGGTGTTAAAAACTTCAATGGCAAATCTGTACTGATCTAGATATATTTGTCCAAAGTGGTCTTCATGAAAGTTGTAGCTCATGTTTCCAGCTTTCTAACACCATAAAGTATGAAATTTTTCGATATCGGGGCGAAGTTATGATTTTAGAAGTTCGATGTTGTTTAGTGTGGGGTTGATCGACCAGTCCGTTTGCATGGAGTTTTGACCCATTTAGAGGTCGTTCTGATTTTAAGGTCTTCATGAAATTTGTAGAGAGTTTCTTTACCGTTCTATAGACACTAAGTTTGTCTTATTTGGAGTTCTGCGTAAAAGTTATGATGTTTGCAAGTTGAGTCTTGTGTAAAGTTTTGAGGAGATTATCGATGCGTCATCTTTGAGTACATTTTAACCTTTAAAGACTGAGTTTGCCTTTGAGTCCTTCTTGAAAATTTTAGATCTGTCTCTTAGCTTTCCAACGAATCAAACCGTGTCTTATTTGCAGTTCTGAGTAGAAAGTTATGATCTTTCTAAGTAGGGATGTTACGGAGAAAGGGTCGGACGAAGTTAGTCTTCATTTTAAATGCATGATGAAGTCATCTTCGTCTGTGATGACGTCATCACAGAGCAATTTTTATCTATGCTGGCGTCATCACAGGCAATTTTTGCGTCATGTTGATGTCATCATGAGACAATTCGCGTCTGTCTTGACATCATCGTCTACGCTTTTGTGTTTTGACCCTCTTCTTTCTTTTGGCCATAACTTTTGTGTAGACCTCCGATTGAGCCGATTTTTGAGCGTTGGATTCCTAAGACATTTTCTATCTTTTCATACTATATAGATTGGTTTTGGCATTAAACGGAAAAAGATCGACCCGATCAAAGTGAGCTGATCGGTTGTAAAATTTTGAACAGTGTTTAGTATTTTGGATATATCTCGGTTGGTAGAGCTCCGATTGATCTGATTCTTTTTGAAAATTAAACTAGAGACATGGGGCTACAAATTTTATGAAGAATTTGAGCTATAATTTAGCCTATAAGACTTCCAAATTCAGGTCGGAAGTTAGGTATAGTGTTCAGCCTCGGTGCAGAACAAACTTGATATTTTGAAGATATCTTGAGCTATAGAGCTCGGATCGATCTGATTCTTGAAGAATTGGATTCATAAGACATGAGGAACATTTCTATAGAATAAAGTTTTGTCAAATGGATTCATTTACCTGATCGAAATAATCATACAAGATGTCGGGTTTTGAAGACCAATGGAGGGCAATTTTGGAAGTTTACTTAAAGGGTTAAGTTTATAGGCTTAAATGGAGGGCTTATGGGTCATTCCTCATTCATTAAATGTCATGGCACTATAAAAGCAAGTGAGCTGTGGTTTTATCAAGGGAAGCAAGACATTTGAACAAAGAAAAGAACAAAGAGAGAGAGAGAAGGAGAGCAAGTTTGAGTGGAGAAAAGGGGAGAAAGCTAGGGCCGATTTTCTACCACTTGAAGAAGATTTTAATGTCATTCCAAGAAAGAAAAAGGTGGAGGATGAAGAGAGCTTCATCTTGAACCAAGAAAATCTGAAAATGGAGGAGAAATGAGGTAAAGCGGTTTTAAGATTTGAGTTTCTCTTGAAGTTTTGGTTTAGAATCATGGAAAATGGAATGGGTTTGTGGAGTATGAAGTTAATTTTGTTGATTTCTTAGTATTATGGGTTTAATTTTGGATTGAAATTAATTAGGGCTTATGCCCAAATTTGAAATTTGGGGATTTTGGAAATTTGTGATTTAAAAAGCTTGAATATATGAGGGATTAGTGTTTCAAAGTTCAATTTGAGGATTAAGTTAATTATGATATTGAATTTGGGTGAAATTGCTTTAGGTGAAGTTATATTGGAAGAAAGAAGGAACCAATGGACAAATTGGAGCTAGGAACAACTTTCTAACATCGAATCGAGGTGGGTAATGTGTTTATAATTTGAATTTATAAGCCCTTCTTGCTTTCTTTAAATAAAGAGATTTTCTGATTTCAATTGCATCATAAGTGTTGCATCATTGTGTGAATAATTTGAAAAATCATCATTAATTCCATACATGAGCTTTTGATGAATTGCAAAATACATTTGTGTTATGCCTCGAAAGATTCCATGGCATTTCGTATGTTCGAAAGAAAGAACATTTTGATAAATGATCTTGAGCATTGCTTATATGCTTTTGTGTGGGCGAGAGAGTTACGGATGGATGGTCATGTGCACGTCAACGTATGGAAAATTATAGCCTTCTCCCGGCTGCCTGCTTGAGGCTTACGAGATCCGAAAAATAGACTCGTCGTGTTTACGGTAAACTTCGGTTTCCGTCGTGTTTATGGAACTCTCGAGCCATGTGTTGTGCATTCCATATGTGAATTGTCATTGCATCTATGAATTGCCAAGTTGATGCATTCATGTTTATAAATTTATGAGTTTATGGCTGAAAGCCTAAAAATCATATGTTTTACAAATGGCGATTTTGGCTACAATGAGAAAAGTACTTTTTGAAAATGTGCTTTACGGATTTCAAAGAAATGTTTTCTAAGACCAGAAAAGAAAAAGAATTTCAAGGATTTTGCTTATATATTTGTTATAAACTGTTACCCACGAACAGAAAGCTCACCCCCTTCATTCCATCCACGGTGATGAGAAGAAGATCGGGTGAAAGAAAATGAAGATTCTGTTTGCATGTGTTTATATTGTATTATTGTTAAGTTAGATGGTTCTTTGAGAAGTCTAGAATCGTTGTGTATTGTGTACTTTGGTTTAGGGTTATGGGTAATGTATAAGGCTTGAAAATGTCACTATGATTTGTATAAAGCTTTGATTTATGAAATGGTGTATAAATCGTAATTGTATTTATGAGGTTTGGATGAGGCTATTGAGTTATGGTATTGCACATGGATATGTTATATAACTTGTGTATGTCAATGAGATATAAGCATGATTTGTATATGGAGAAATGTGAATGAGCGGGTATTGGACCTTGGATAGATGCGATTGTATGTGAATGTTATTGGATTGAGGATATTGAAGTCACTTGTAAGAGATGGAATGAAAATGAAAGAAAGAAAGAAAGAAAATAAATGTACGGATTGGATTAGTTTTGGTGATAGTCTTAAGGTTTCCAATAAGCGCTTTCTTTGATACTTGTTCACGGATGTCGGCTCCGTTTTGTTACGTGTCGAAATTGGTTTCGATTTGATTTGTATTCGATTCGTCTTGATTCGATACCTTCGTATTTGTTTCGTGTTTGCTTCCGCATGTTGTGATTCGATTTATTCGATTTGAATCCGCTTTGTTTCCTTCATGTTTCCTTCGTGTTCCTTCGTTTTCGGTTGGGATCCAGTTTTCGGATCGGGTCCCAACATTTGTGGTATCAGAGCGTCAGTATTATGATCTTACATGGGCGCATGTGTATAAGTAATAAGCATGAGAATTTGATAAGAGTTAATGAATGGATATGATTGAATTAGTGAGAATATGATATTGGTGTGAATGACCTATCATGAATTTAGATTGTGAGAATGTTTTGATAAAGGTGTCAAGATTATGATTGATGATAGAAAATGTGGTAAGGGAGATTTGGGTTCAAATTTCACGATGAATTTGGATGAATTCATTTCAGATATACATGTGTGAGATGTAATATAGGATACTTGAAAGATGAGTTGAATGATAGAGATATAGATATATGTGAAAGTTCAAAAGGATTAACTTGAATGGTATGGGTCCATATTAAGGTTATTAAGAATTGGGCCATTGACTTGTGTAAATCTGTTAAGAAATATTGATATGATATGATATTGGTGGTATTTGATACAAGAAGTGATAAATTGTGAGTAAGTTGAGAATATGTATGATGAGAATTAGATTGAAAGTGATTGAATATGATTATTTGAAGAGATTATTTGAGAGAATAAGTTATTTGGTGATTCTTCAGATAGAAATTTCGAGGGCGAAATTCTTTTAAGAGGGGGAGAATTGTTGGACCCCGATCTTTTAATGGAAATTGGAAATATGAAAATAAAAATTTGATAAGATTTTTTTATATATGAATGGAGTTATAGATATTTTTGCCTTAAGGAAATTGATGAGAAAAGATTTGTTTGATTTGATAACTTTGGGTTTCAAATAGATTTGTATGGGTTATGAAAGTTCAAGTGGATGAGTGGATTGAAATGGAAGTTGAAATCAAGAAATAGAAAGTGAAAGTGTAAAATTTTGAAGAAATTAGAAAGTAAAGACAATTTGTTAGGTTATGCATGTGGTGTTTTAAGTTAGATTATTGTAAGAAAAGATTTCAGTCATATGTGGAGAATGGTGGAGTTTGTATCTTTTGTACTTGGACTTGAATCTTGATGTTGTAATATGGCTTGGAATGCCATTTAATTTTATAAACATTTATCTTATGATGTTAATGAGACATGGATTTATATATGGATATGAAAGATCAATTGTGTATGAATATCAATTGTGTATAGATTTGTGTGTATTGTGTTTGAGAGGAATTAGTTGAAGAGTTTGTGGTGATGTGTTGATATGTGAAGTTGATGTGTTAGAATGGTGTTAAAAACTTCAATGACAAATCTGTACTGATCTAGATATATTTGGCCAAAGTAGTCTTCATGAAAGTTGTAGCTCATGTTTCCAGCTTTCTAACGCCATAAAGTATGAAATTTTTCGATATCGGGGCGAGAAGTTATGATTTTTAGAAGTTCTGATGTTGTTTAGTGTGGGGTTGATCGACCAGTCAGTTTGCATGGAGTTTTTGACCCATTTATAGGTCGTTCTGATTTTTAAGGTCTTCATTAAATTTGTAGAGAGTTTCTTTACCATTCTATAGACACTAAGTTTGTCTTATTTGGAGTTCTGCGTAAAAAGTTATGATGTTTGCAAGTTGAGTCTTGTGTAAAGTTTTGAGGAGATTATCGATCGTCATCTTTGAGTACATTTTGACCCTTTAAAGACTGAGTTTACCTTTGAGTCCTTCTTGAAAATTTTAGATCTGTCTCTAACTTTCCAACTAATCAAACCGTGTCTTATTTGCGAGTTCTGAGTAGAAAGTTATGATCTTTCTAAGTAGGGATGTTACGGAGAAAGGGTGGAACGAAGTTAGTCATCATTTTTAAATGCGTGATGAAGTCATCTTAAATGCGTGATAGCGTCATCAGACAATTTTTCATTTCTGTCTTTGCCGACATCATCGTAACGCTTTTGTGTTTTGATCCCTCTTCTTTCTTTTGGCCATAACTTTTTGTGTAGACCTCCGATTGAGCAGATTTTTGAAGCGTTGGATTCCTAAGACATTTTTCTATCTTTTCATACTATATAGATCAGTTTTGGCATTAAACGGAAAAAGATCGACCCGATCAAAGTGAGCTGATCGGTTGTAAAAGTTTGAACAGTGTTTAGTATTTTGGATATATCTCGGTTGGTAGAGCTCCGATTGATCTGATTCTTTTTGGAAATTAAACTAGAGACATGGGGCTACAAAAGTTATGAGAATTTGAGCTATAATTTAGCCTTTAAGACTTCCAAATTCGGGTCAGAAGTTAGGTATAGTGTTCAGCCTCGGGTCTGCAGAACAAACTTCAGTATTTTGAAGATATCTTGAGCTATAGAGCTCATATCGATCTGATTCTTGAAGAATTGGATTCATAAGACATAGAGGAACATTTCTCTAGAAGAAAGTTTTGTCAAATGGATTCATTTACCTGATCGAAATAATCATACAAGATGTCAGTTTTAAAGACCAATGGAGGGGCAATTTTGGAAGTTTACTTAAAGGGTTAAGTTTATAGGTTTAAATGGAGGGGCTTATGGGTCATTCCTCATTCATTAAATGTCATGGCACTATAAAAGCAAGTGATCTGTGGTTTTTATCAAGGGAAGCAAGACATTTGAACAAAGAAAAGAACAAAAGAGAGAAGAGAGAAGGGAGAGCAAGTTTCGGTGGAGAAAAAGGGGAGAAAGCTAGGGCCCGATTTTTCTACCACTTGAAGAGAGATTTTAATGTCATTCCAAGAAAGAAAAAGGTGGAGGATGAAGAGAGCTTCATCTTGAACTAAGAAAATCTGAAAATGGAGGAGAAATGGGGTAAGAGCAGTTTTTAAGATTTGAGTTTCTCTTGAAGTTTTGGTTTAGAATCATGGAAAATGGAATGGGTTTGTGTAGTATGAAGTTAATTTTGTTGATTTCTTAGTATTATGGGTTTAATTTTGGATGGAAATTAATTAGGGTTTATGCCCAAATTTGGAATTTGGGGATTTTGGAAATTTGTGTTTTAAAAAGCTTGAATATATGAGGGATTAGTGTTTCAAAGTTCAATTTGAGGATTAAGTTAATTATGATATTGAATTTGGGTGAAATTGCTTTAGGTGAAGTTATATTGGAAGAAAGAAGGAACCAATGGAAAAATTGGAGCTAGGAACAACTTTCTAACATCGAATCGAGGTGGGTAATGTGTTTATAATTTGAATTTATAAGCCACTACTGCTTTCTTTAAATAAAGAGATTTTTCTGATTTCAATTGCATCATAAGTGTTGCATCATTGTGTGAATAATTTGAAAAATCATCATTAATTCCATACATGAGCTTTTGATGAATTGCAAAATACATTTGTGTTATGCCTCGAAAGATTCCATGGCATTTCGTATGTTCGAAAGAAAGAACATTTTGATAAATGATCTTGAGCATTGCTTATATGCTTTTGTGTGGGCGAGAGAGTTACGGATGGATGGTCATGCACGCCGACGTATGGAAAATTATAGCCTTCTCTGGCTGCTCTTTGAGGCTTACGAGATCCGAAAAATGGACTCGTCGTGTTTCTGATAAACTTCGGTTTTAAAATCGTGTTTATGGAACTCTCGAGCCATGTGTTGTGCATTCCATATGTGAATTGTCATTGCATCTATGAATTGCCAAGTTGATGCATTCATGTTTATAAATTTATGAGTTTATGGTGAAAGCCTAAAAATCATATGTTTTACAAATGGCGATTTTGGCTACAATGAGAAAAGTACTTTTGAAAATGTGCTTTACTGATTTCAAAGAAATGTTTTCTAAGACCAGAAAAGAAAAGAATTTCAAGGATTTTGCTTATATATTTGTTATAAACTGTTACCCACGGTTAAAGCTCACCCCTTCATTCCCATCCACAGTGATGAGAAGAAGATCGGGTGAAAGAAAATGAAGATTTCTGTTTGCATGTGTTTATATTGTATTATTGTTAAGTTAGATGGTTCTTTGAGAAGTCTAGAATCGTTGTGTATTGTGTACTTTGGTTTAGGGTTATGGGTAATGTATAAGGCTTGAAAATGCCACTATGATTTGTATAAAGCTTTGATTTATGAAATGGTGTATAAATCGTAATTGTATTTATGAGGTTTGGATGAGGCTATTGAGTTATGGTATTGCACATGGATATGTTATATAACTTGTGTATGTCCAACCGAGATATAAGCATGATTTGTATATGTAGAAATGTGAATGAACGGGTATTGGACCTTGGATAGATGCGATTGTATGTGAATGTTATTGGATTGAGGATATTGAAGTCACTTGTAAGAGATGGAATGAAAATGAAAGAAAGAAAGAAAGAAAAAATATACACGGATTGGATTAGTTTTGATGATAGTCTTAAGGTTTCCAACGAACGCTTTCTTTGATACTTGTTCACGGATGTCGGCTCCGTTTTGTTACGTGTCGAAATTGGTTTCGATTCGATTTGCTTTCGATTCGTTAATGATTTGTTGAGCTTTGTGATCCAAGTTTGCTTCAGATCTGATTTGATTTCGCATTATGTTTCATTTCCTTGCTTTGATTCGATTCATATTGGTTCGTATTCGTATTCGTTTTCCATTTTCGGGTTGGGCGTGGTCTCCTGGATCGGGTCCCAACAATTATTTTAAATAAAATAGAAAGAGTAACTAAATGTATGATTAAAGTCTTGATCTTATTTAGTAGTTATGGCATATAACCAATAATTGCTTTTGTTACATTAATATTTTATTATGAGTAAAATTTGCCTTGTTTAGTATAGTTGATACTATGTTAATGAACTTAATTTCTTAGACATATGTTATGTTTAAGATGAGCACATAAAGTTTAATAAAAAATTATATGACCATTATTCAATATTTTTATTAATCCTTGTTGTGGATTTGGTAACAAAGTCTTAGAGATATGTCAATATCTTATAGAAGATGAAATTTAATGACATTTTAAATTGACTAATATCATGTAAACTTCAATGGCATCATATAAAATGTATGTCAACACTATGATAGCACAATGCAATAGGTTGCATGAATTAAAGCCAAAAGGTATAGCAGCTTGAAGGAATTGTTCCATTCAATATAGCCTACTAAAAGCCTAAGATAAACTAAATTAAAGGCTTTCTATAATACGATAACAATTGTTATGAAAAGAAATGATTGCATGACTTTCTTACCTATATGAAATATGATAAAATCATATATATTTCTAGTTTATACTTATGAGTATTTGATACTGAATTTATATTCAACATTATTACAATGTTTAATGCATGGAAAAATAAAATTTTATGTAAAAGTAGTTGATCTAGATTTATACAAATAGTTTGTATGTATTGGACCAAGGCGGACTTATGCTTAACATAAGTGGTACTTATACAAAGTTAGATAATCAATAATATAAATCAGCATGATGAGAATCATAAATTTACATACAAAGTTATATGTATCCTTTTAATTATAACGGTATAAAACTTATAAAACTTTTTAAGTTTAAGAATAACCAAATCAACCTTTGGTGAAAGCATGATGATGGTACTAAATTGTTAAATTTATAATGTGATGTATTGGATGAAATAACAATTCATAAAAGGATGATTTTTATATTTAAGTGAGAAGTATTAATGACTTTATGTGATACAGTCATATGTATTAAATAAAGTAATTAAGTAATGTTTGATTTCTCCTCAGTTAAACACTTTAAAATTTTGAAATTTTAATGTGAGTAGAAATTAAATATTAAGAACATTGAAGAAAATTTTGAAGTGTTTAATCTGAGTAGAAATTAAACATTAAGAACATTGAAGCAGTTCGATGAGATTGATGTCGTGACATGTAATTTTTTTAGTTATCTATAGGGAATGAGATTCTCTAATGAATACCTAAGCACTAAATGTCATAATAGTATGGATCGTGTAAAGATAAAAATACAATATGAGATATTGTATGATTAGTATTGTTTTCTTCTATAGTTAAGCATAGTACTACAACTTATCTTTGAAAATTACAATTAGCAAGATTTGGTATTAGATATGAAATTCTAACATTTGAAATTTCAAATTTAATGATTTTAAGATGTGATGCTTAGCTAAAGCATGTATTATTTACAAATTTTAGAACTAAATTGGATAATAAGACTATAAGATATCCAAAAGTTGGATATAATATAGACCCATTGATTAATATGGTTCAATGTATACTTTTACAATAATGATTCTTAAGATAAATAGTGAGAGTAAGATGAAATTTAAAAAGTTCAAATCTAACAATGAATCTAATTGGAACTAGTACCTTTATTGAAACATTTGGTGTATAGTTAAAAGACTTCAAAGATAATGAAAGATTCACTTTCATGATGAATTCAAAGAATTTGTATTGAATATGATTGTGATCTTATAACGTCTATAAGAAGGTTAGTGGAAGTATATTTATCCTCGTTAATTTGAGTAGGTAGAGATATATTACTCATAATGAATAGCAATTCATATTTTGGAATGTTGAAAATATAATTTTCCAGAATAATTTATATTAGATATGAAAAGGTAGCAACTTAGTTATGGAATTAGATCTATAAAGACAGATTAAAATTCATTTACTTATTATAATCTAAATGCGTAAATAATGTATTAAAGGTGTTTAGTGTTTGAGATATTTGAGTTCTATGTAATAGTTGATATTTGAGTTCAATGATATAAGGATACTAACTTTAGAAGTAAACCTAGTAAAGGTATATTTTACTTGGAACAATATTATTTTGAGATTGGAAAGATTCCAATGTAACATAAAATTCTAAAAGTAAGACGAAGTTACTGTTCAAAGTAAGATGATAGAAAGTAAGACGAAGTTACTATTCAAAGTAAGACGATAGAAACTAAGACGAAGTTATTGTTCAAAGTAAGACGATAGAAACTAAGACGAAGTTACTGTTCAAAGTAAGACGATAGAAAGTAAGATGAAGTTACTGTTCAAAGTAAGACGATAGAAAATAAGATGAAGTTACTGTTTAAAGTAAGACGATAGAAAGTAAGACGAAGTTACTGTTCAAAGTAAGACAATAGAAAGTAAGACGAAGTTACTGTTCAAAGTAACACGACAAAAACTAAGAAGAAGTTACTGTTCAAAGTAAGACGATAGAAAGTAAGACGAAGTTACTGTTCAAAGTAAGACGATAAAAATTAAGACGAAGTTACTGTACAAAATAAGGCGAAGTTATTGTACAAAGTGAGACGAAGTTACTGTACAAAGTAAGACGATAGACACTAAGACGAAGTTACTGTTCAAAGTAAGACGATAGAAACTAAGATGACGTTACAGTTCAAAGTAAGACGATAAAAACTAAGACGAAGTTACTGTTCAAACTAAGTGAATTATGATACCATGCCACGTGAAGTGAATGTAGTGTTTGTGTTGGTCCCGGGTCCCAGAACCTTGTTCCCGAGGTGGCCCCTCGGGTTGCGCCCGCGACGGGCTACCCAAAACATTAGACTCGATCCCAACATCCATACAAAAGTCGATTCGCATATGCAAAATTTTACACACGAATATCATACACCCAATCATTCGAACTATGCAATAAATACCCCATAAGCCAAGGGGATTCATGCCATTACAATCCAAAAGAAGTTCAACAAGTGTTATCAACCATAAATAATACAAATAAGTCTAAATCCAAAATACATGAAATATGCTCCATGATGACATGCTCGGAGGACCAGCTAAAATACTAACTTAGTACAATGATCTCTAACTACTGCGGAGTTCTTCGATGCCTAGCAAGGATCAACTGAAGTCCTGAGTTGCACCTGAGGAGGAAAATAATGGGTTGAGTTACGCAGCTCAGTGGTTAATATAATTATAGCTATCGACAATTAGCACAAATTCAAGCATATGAATGTATATATATATATATTATATGTGCTTACATCAATTCTAGTTCTTACATGCTAAGCCAATAATACACGCATTCAGTATAGTTAATTTAACTCATAATTATGTCACAAAGCATGCTTCACAATGAATAATTCGAATATGCAATGCACATCACAATGGCTCGAGGGTCCCATGGAAACAAAAGGGAGAAACCGAAGTTTACACCCTGAACGAAATGAGTCCATTCGAAGCTCATAGGCCACAAGCGGGCAGCCGGGAGAAGGCTCTTGTCGACATGCACGTGACGAACGAAATGGTTCCACTCTCGCCCAAACAAAAGCGCATAATTATGCTCAAAATCATTTTGCCAAATGGTCTGTTTTCATGTTTCTCATTTATTCAAAATGCCATGACTGAAGTCGAGGCATAAAATGCTCATACTCATATTCTCATGCTTCTTTCAAGGTATATGAAACCAAAATTATCCATTTAAACATACATAACATATAACATATATTCACATATAGGCAAGAATTTTCCTAATCACACAACAACTATAAGTACATTACCCACCTAATATCGCTGAGTATCCGACACACTGCTGTCCTTCCTCTTGCGATGGAAATAGGTCGGCTTGGTTTCTTATAGCAAACCAAATCCCAAATCAATAACAGTCAAAAGAAATATTCAATCAGCTTTGTAAAACGAAAACGCTAACACTAACAATCTATACTCGACTCCCATCTAAAATCCTGAATCCAAAAAGGTCAATTTCTGAACTTCCCTTCTTCATAAAACTTGTAGCCCTTAAACTCTAGATCACAACGAATCTGAAATCACCTCATTTGGACATCCACAGCAAAAGATATGCCCAAAAGACTAAAATTCATCTGTCTTTGGAAGCGGGGCTCGCCGCGACAAACGGCTCATGCTCGCCATGCGAAACACCCCTTCGACGTCATGACGAATATAAATTCTGCGTTATGACGAACTCGCACGTCGTGTCGTGTTCATACGCACGTCGCGACGTGCGGGCCTGGAGAACGACTCCGAACCCGATTTTCCAGCATTTCCACACTTCAATCCTCTCCCTTATTTTTCTCCTTAGTATTTAAACTCTTACCTTTGAATTCTTTTCTCCCACGATCCTCCCTTTTTGCTTTGAAAGAAAACCTTGATTTTCTTCTTCCTTCATCGTGATTTCCTCTTGGTTCCTTCTTGCTAGTTGCTTCTTCTTCCATCCTTGAATCTATCATTTAGTTTGGTGTTGAAGATGATGAAGATATGTCTAGCTTTGGGTGTTGCCGTGGGTGGTGATTCAGTTGGAAGTTGGAGATTTGAAGTGGTTTTCAAAGGTTTAAGGCTTTAATCAAGTAAGTTCCTACTTATTTATGTTTTAAATAGTTAGATTTGAGCATTGAATTAAGGTATAAATGGTTTGAAAATTTAGAAGTTTAGGAAGATAGGGTTAGGAGGAAATTTAGTGATTTTGATTTTGGGTAATTGTTGAATAATGGTTATTTGGTGGATCTAAGCTTAGGAATGAGTTGTGTTAAGGGTAGAATGTTGTTTTGGAGTGTTAGAATGGAAAGGAATGGTTTTGAACTGAAAAATCTGGGAATTTCTGGGTTTTCTGGGCGTTTCTGTGATTACACGCCGCGGCGCACGAAGAACACGCCACGGCGAGCAAGGCAGCTCTGCATGCCGCGACGAGCGCGGAAGGCACGTCGTGGCGAGCAGGAGAGGGACACGTCGCGACGTATGCGGTGCGCACGTCGCGACGAAGGAAGTTTAGCTTGCCGCAGCGAGGCGTGCAGGTGCCGCGGCGAGGAATGTTATTTTTCTGAAAATGTGATTTTTGAGGTTTTAAGAATTGGGGATTTAGGAATTTGATGATTCAATTAGTTATGGATTAAACTCAATTGGAGATTATGAATTCGGGATTTAGAATTTGAGATCGGGAAATTCGGATTAGTGTCGGAAAGGTCATAACATGTATAGTACGTACATTATTCGATACATATGCATCATTGAGTATTGGAATTGATACAATTAGTAATGTTATTTATATTTCGATTGTTATAGAGGCTCAAGTGGATCGCCGATTGTCCGACGTAGGCGAGACTTCCCGGCAGTAGCTCGGAAGTTCTGAGGTGAGTAACCAAGTTGGTTTCTCAACCTTTATGTGTTACATTTATGCAATTATGCCATGAGGAGTTAAGGCAGGATTATGTGTGATTGTATTGATTGATTTCGGACCACAGGTGTTCGAAATAATTGAAATGTGCTATAAAGTGTAAATTGTGCATTAATTGTTAATCGGTGGTTTCAAATGCAAATTGGATAGTGATATTAGGTTGTAGCACGATTTGTGGATTTGTAACATGCATTCATGCCATCATGCATGATCGATAATTGATGATTGATGGCCAGCGTACCGTATTCGAGCTTTAAGCTCAGCGCACGAGGCCTCGTGCCCAACGATTTTCAGAGCTTTATGCTCAACGTATCAGGGCGTCAAGCCCAATGTTTTCAGAGCCAATGGCTCAACGTATATGAGCTCGGGCGCACGGTCACAACAACGAAATAAAATGAAAGAGTCACATGTACATTGCATATATGAATGTTTAAATGTGAATTGTATGAAAGGCGTACCGCCTTATAAATGTGAAATTGAATGCATGTGATTCTTGGTGGTGATAGATATATATATATATATGATATTGTGTGATTGTTTGAATATGCATGAGTTGGGTGGACCATCAATGATGCTTTCTCACTGAGTTCGCAAACTCACCCAACAATTGCATTTATTTTTCAGGACAGCGATAGTTTGACTCCTAGCTTTAGTCAGCGAGACTTTTCCTGCTGTGTGTGTGCCGGCGAGAGGAGCATGGCTCACAGGTCGGTCAGCTGGGGATCTTCTGGAATATTTTGTGGATGATCTAGTTAGGAGTAGTTACTGTTTATTTTGGGCTTGTACAGTTGTAAATATGACCAAATCGTGTACTGTTTATTTAGTGAATTCGATATTACTGCTTTATTATATTTATGCCATGAGATTTATAGAATGATCGAATCGTAGTGCACCCTCATCGTAGGTTATGTATCGGTACGACCTACGGGCGTCTCGGTGTATACTCTACGGTAAGGGGGCGCTACAACACACATCCTCAACGAGCCATCTTTCTTCTTCACAAATAGGACTGAAGCTCCCCAAGGTGAAGAACTCGATCTAACGTACCCTTTCTCCAACATCTCCTCTAACTGCTCCTTAAGCTCTTTCAATTCCGCCGGAGCCATCCGATAGGGAGGAATTGAAATCGGTGCAGTACCTGAAAGAAGCTCAATGGGAAACTCAATTTTCCTAGCTGGCGGTAGTCCTGACAATTCCTCGTGAAAGGCATCCGAGAATTCCCTAACTACTGGAATATCCTCAAGCTTCCCTCCATCTGCTCTGGAATCTACCACATAGGCTAAAAATGCCTCACATCCCTTCCTCAACATCTTCTCTGCTGTCAATGCTGAAACAATTCTGGGCGGACATGCTTTCCTGTCCCCAGCAAACATCACTCTTCTGCCATCATCCAATTCAAATTCCACTGTCTTCTGCTTACAATCCAAACGGGCATTGTACTTCTCCAACGTATCCATACCCACAATCACATCCAATCCACCCATTTTCAGTGGCATCAAATCTACGACCAGCAGTGCTCCACCCATACAAAGCTCACAGCCTCTATACACTTGACTAATCACAATGTACTGGCCGATCGGAATACTCACCATCAGCGGAGTATCCAATGGGCTCACAATCCTATCACACACAGGTCTCGACGAAAAAAACGAGTGAGTAGAACCTGGATCAATCAAAACAAACACATCATCAGCAAATAATCCAGTCATACCAGTGACAACATCTGGAGCGGCCTCTGCATCCTCCCGAGTCATTGCAAACACCCTAGTTGGTGCCTGCCCCTTGGGTCTACCTGGAAGACTCACCCTCTTGTTGCATCTGAATCGCCCACTTCATTGCAGTCCTCCCCGATCTCTGTCCTCCTCGAAGCTTGCATCTGGCTTCTCTCATGTCGTGGAGGCTGAGGGAACTCTCTAGCAATGTGCCCCTTCTCCCCACAGTTGAAGCAAGCTCCTGACAATCTGAAGCACTCTCCTCTATGGGGTCTCCATAATGCTCACACTTGGGATAAATGACCTCTCCGTCTCCCTTCTCTACGCAGCTCACCGTTGAGACTTGGTGAAAGCAGTGAGAAGTCCTCACTGGTCGAGATCGGCTAGCACCACCGCTCCTCTCCTCGAGACTATCTGAGGAAGGTTGTGGCACTCACATGCTGCATAGGAGTACTAATCTTGCCCCCTCTTGAACTGCTCTCTTCCTATTCTCTTCTTGTTCACAGCACTCTTGATGTTCTCTATGTTCTCAACCCTTAAGGCTGCCTCAACCAACTGCTGAAAGTCACAGAAGTTCTGCACTATAACTTTCTCTCTGATAGCCAAATGCGACCCGACTCAACCGGCGACATCCAATGACCTCACTCAAAGATCGATCTGAAGCATACCTCGCCAACCGAGTGAACCGAGCGCTCATACTCACTTGTTGTCATCTCCTCTGGGTGAGACTAAGGAACTCCCTCTGCTTCATTGAATGTAAACCTCTGATAGATACTTCTTTTTAAAAGCAGCCAAGAAGTTCTGCCATGACAACCCTACGGGTCTCATTTGACTGCCTAGCACGGTCTCCCACCAATGCAGAGCATCTCCCTGAAGCAAACTTGCAGCATAAACAACTCTCTCATCATCCTCATAGTCCAGCACTCTCTCAGTCTTTCTCAACCAAGTCTCGGTTTCTTCTGGATCTGCTGTCCCATAGAAGTCGACTGCTCCATACTTCCTCAACCTATCAAACCGTCTCCCTTCGAGATAGGGTGAAGGTATATGTGGCATCGACCCATAGCTGAACAAGCGCTGGGTGAAGGCCTCGAACAACCTCGGATCAGTGGAGGCATTGGCTCGCGAATCGCCGAATCCTAAGATGCGGCAAAGATGGGCTCACTGCCTAGCCCTACGGAAGCCTCAGCATTTCCTGGGCTACTGACTCATCAGTCCTCTCCTCTCTAGTCGGAGAGTCAGGTGCAACAGATCCTTGCATAACTCCTCGTGTCCTTCTACGAGGTGGCATTGTACTCCTTCAAAGGTAAACACTAAGATTTAGCTATATGTCAATCGTAGGTTCTACATGTATGTATGATATGCAAGAAATCAAATGCAGCAAATAATCATATATCACACAATTCATCCTACTATGCATTCTAAACCGATGACACACAAACCTAAAACTCTGATACCAAACATATTGGTCCTGGGCCCCAGAACCCTGTTTCCAAGGTGGCCCCTAGGGCTACGCCCGCGACGGGCTACCCAAAACATCAGACCCGATCCCAACATCCATACAAAAGTCAATTCGCACATGCAAAATTTTACACACGAATATCATACACCCAATCATTCGAACTATGCAATAAATACCCCATAAGCCAAGGGGCTTCATGCCATTACAATCCAAAAGAAGTTCAACAAGTGTTATCAACCATACATAATACAAATAAGTCTAAATCTAAAATACATGAAATATGCTCCATGATGACATGCTCAGAGGGCCAGCTAAAATACTAACTTAGTACAATGATCTCTAACTACTGCAGAGTTCTTCGATGCCTGGCAAGGATCAACTGAAGTCCTGAGTTGCACCTGAGGAGAAAAATAATGGGTTGAGCTACGCAGCTCAGTGGCTAATATAATTATAGCCATCGGTAATTAGCACAAATTCAAGCATATGAATATGTATATATATATATATATATATTATATGTGCTTACATCAATTCTAGTTCTTACATGCTAAGCCAATAATACACGAATTCAGCATAGTTAATTCAACTCACAATTTTGTCACAAAGTATGCTTCACAATGAATAATTCGAATATGCAATGCACATCACAATGGCTCGAGGGTCCCATGGAAACAAAAGGGAGAAACCGAAGTTTACACCCTGAACGAAATGAGTCCATTCGGAGCTCATAGGCCACAAGCGGACAGCCGGGAGAAGGCTCTTGTCGACGTACACGTGACGAACGAAATGGTTCCACTCTCGCCCAAACAAAAGCATATAATCATGCTCAAAATCATTTTGTCAAATGGTCTGTTTTCATGCTTCTCATTTATTCAAAATGCCATGACCGAAGTCGAGGCATATCATGCTCATACTCATATTCTTATGCTTCTTTCAAGGTATATGAAACCAAAATTATCCATTTAAACATACATAACATATAACATATATTCACACATAGGCAAGAATTTGCCTAATCACTAACAATTATAAGTACATTACCCACCTAATATCATTTGAGTATCCGACTCACTCTTGTCCTTCCTCTTGCGATGGAAACAGGTCGGCTTGGTTTCCTATAGAAAACCAAGTCCCAAATCAATAACAGTTAAAAGAAATATTCAATCAGCTTCGCAAAACGAAAACGCTAACACTAACAATCTATACTCGACTCCCATCTAAAATCTCGAATCCAAAAAGGTCAATTTCCGAACTTCCCTTCTTCATAAAACTTGTAGCCCTTAAACTCTAGATCACAACGAATCTGAAATCACCCCATTTGGACAACTACAGCAAAAGATATACCCAAAAGACTAAAATTCATCATCTTTGGAAAAGCTGGGGCTCACCATGACGAAGGCAGCTCATGTGGCGAACACCCCTTGCGTCCGGCGTGTTCATATGCACGTCGCGACGTGTGGGCCTGGAGAACGACTCCGAACCCAATTTTCCATCATTTCCACACTTCAATCCTCTCCCTTACCAAATGTAACACATCTAAACTTTATATCATGACTTATACTACATTTCTAACCCAGCAGCAACTCAATATCAATCATAAGCGCATTAACCCAAGAAATCTAACCATTTTTGCCCTAAAACCCTAAATCATCGATTCTCACACATTCCAAATGATTCTAAGGTTTAATCTAACCACAACAAGACAGATCGAACTTAAACTTACCAGGAAACGTCTTCAATCCATCGAAAATCGCTGAAATCACAAAACCCTCTTCTCTTCTTCCTCCACCGATGGCTTCTCCTTCTTTCCTCTTTTTATTTTTCCTCTTCTTTCTCTAATTTAAGTCTAATGGAATAGACAAAGACCCAATTACCTGTAGGAAAATCCCGGGAGGTACATCACATGTACCAGGTGCGGAAAACAAAAATTTTTATCGCCGGGACCTTCAGAAGGCAGGATCTATGTGTCGGTATGAAGATTCAAACTGAATAGCCAATAGAGACTATCTCTAAAGGTATCCTGAGAGATCGAAAACCTAACGGGACAAACCCTTTGACCCGGGAATAACTAGAACAAAGTAAAGGCTGCTAGACCCTACCTTTTTCCTGGAGAGCTTGAGATTTGATGGAGAAGAAAGAAGAGCTTGGAGGAGAAGAGGGCTTGATCGTTGGTGAAGAGAGGATGAGAGAAAAACAATTTTTCAAACCTTTCTTTCTTCCTTTTTGTAAAACCAACGAAACTCTCACTTCCATCTTGTCTATTTCTCATTTTATACAAAGATGGCAATGCAAAATGGAACCTTCTTTTTCAAGCCACGTTAGCCTCATTTATATATATATATAATAAAGCTAAAAGATCATCTTTTTTTCCATCCACGTGCCACACTTATATATATATATTAATTAATTAATTAATTAATTAATTAATCGTATATATATATATGTATATAATTCTTTGAAGCGGTCCAATCCACCTGCGAATCGGTCCTAAACCTCTAGGGTCCCGATATGGGATAAACCCCCGAAAACCTTTCTTAGCAATATCGATGTCGCGATCTCATCGGGACATATCTCGATCTCATCGAGATCCATTTAATCCTAATGCTCTCCATAATTGGAACTCTGTCCAATACTATTTTACGGATTCTCTGAAACACTCTTATGCGTGTGACCCTTTAGGCTCTGGGTTATGTTGGCCACTTAGATTAACACTTAATCTGAGCAAGTCATGAGCGGCGTCTAGCAACACATCATGACCCCCAATTGACCGAAAAGTAATTGGTTTGATGAATTCATCACGAACCCTTCCATAGACAATTACCGTGCAATTCGTCCTTTCATCATCCTATACCCCACTTGGTTATGAGTATGGTCAAAGTGTCAACTCTTACTAGACTAAGTCTAGCCCAAGTGATATCAATTTCTGTCTTAGGACTCATTACTTTATATGTCCATGAAGACACTCTTCATGACATATTTATGCTCTGCCGAGACTTAAAGTAATGATCTGACGAGAGGCAGGTATCTCTTACGCTATCACGAAGTGATGAATCCTTTATTGGCTACTCAATTACCTTGAATACCTCAAGCTGCACCCAAGCACCACCACATGAGTAACCTCTAAAAGCAACAAGGAATGGAGTCAAAGCACGACATCGATATCCAAGATATCCTTGAGTACCTCGAGTCTAAGGATACTTGCACCATTCTTATGATGAGATTATCAACGATATTAGAATAGGACATCCATGTGATGATCTCATGGAAGGTCATCAATGTACTTACTACCGCTAGTAAGCATCCACATGTCAACTCTAAATATCCCATATTTACGGTTTAGAGATCCTTTGCTTGATCCAATCAAGGAGTATGACATATCTTAATGCATGGGATTAATGATGTCGATCTCATTAATCCTATGACTAGGAGAATTTGAATCTTGACATAATTGCACATGATAGGAATCTCGGGATTATTATCACATCATAATTTCCTTCATGCTATGTCATATATCATGGACTTCATTAATTTGATTAAAGATCAATATCAATTCATAAAGAACATCAAATAAATGAAACATGCCTTTCTTTATTTATTCATAAAGTCGTATATGACTATGAACAAAAAGCGCTAAAGGGATTGCCTTTGGGCACTACTCTAACAATCTCACGATGCTTGTACCGCGTAAAGTCGACTTACGGGTATCAAGTCGACTTATTAGTCTGAATCGGGTATAAGTCGACTTACATCTCCATACAAGTCGACTTACACCTACTAATCTCCCACTGACCTAAAGCCAATCGCCTTGGTATCTAATACCATAAGCGAGTACATGAGAATCAAAATTCTTACGTGACAATGGCCGTCAGCGGATCGACAATGTTACGCTCTGTGGAATTCTCTCGATCGCGACATCACCTCTGCAATGATCTCGAATCGGATGATATCTGCGATGCGATGTTTAGATCGTTGGTGAGACTTGGTTCCTTTACGAGCAATAGCCCATTGTTGTCACAATACAACCTGTATGGGCCCATCACTTTGCTAGGAACCACACCAAGTTCGAGAATGAACATCTTGATCAACGGCTTCCTTTGTTGCCTCGATGCGTGAATGTACTCTTGCCTCGGTTGTCGAATCGGTGAGTCGTCTCTTGTTTGGAACTCTTCAACCGACCGCTCCGCCGTTCGATGTGAAAACATAACTTGATCGGGATTTTGAATCATCCTTGTCAGTTAAAATCGCATCCAGTATGCGCTCACTTGGAATTTCCATCTCCATATATCGAAAACATCCTTAGTCCTTCGCAAGTACTTGAGGATATTCTTGACACCACCCATGACCCTCACGGGATCCGATTGGTATACGCTGCGTGAAACTCGAGCATACGATACATCGGACCTCGTACATAACATAGCATACATGATCGATCCTCACTGCGGCGCATCGAGATCGATCCATGCGCATCCTCTCATCTTGTGTCTTAGGACACATAGATTTCGAGTGTTATCCCATGAGACATGGGAAGAAACCCTCTCTTGGATTGCTCCATGCTAAACCTCTTTAGCATCTTGTCTATGTATGATGATTGTGAAAGACCAAGCAACCTCTTGATCTATTTCTATAAATCTTTATCACGAGGATAAAAGTTGCTTCATCAAGGTCTTTCATCGCAAATTGTTTGAACAACCAAATCTTGGTGATTGTAGCATCGAGACATCGTTTCCTAGTAATAATATGTCATCCACATATAGCACAAGGAATACGATTGCAGTCCATTAACCTTCTTGTACACACGGTGTTCATCCGGATTTTGTGAGAAACCAAACTCTTTGATTGACTCATCAAACGGATGTTCCAACTCTGGATGCTTGCTTCAATCCATAAATGGATTTGAAGCTTGCATACCTTTAGCCATTGATGGAAGTGAAGCCCTCTGGTTGTGTCATGTACACATCCTCGGCGATTTCCATTAAGGAAAGTTGTCTTCATCCATTTGTCATATCTCATAATCATAATGGCGGCGATGGCTAGGAGTATCTAATGGATTTAAGCATTGCTCTGAAATTTGAAGGTCTCGTCATAATCAACTCCTTGTCTCGGCGAAATCCTTTGGCCCTGAAGCCTTGCTTTATAAGTAATCACATTACCATCCACGTCGGTTTCTTCTTGAAACCCATTTGCACTCTATGGGCTTGATTCCTTGGTGCATCGACCAAAGTCCATACTTGGTTTTCGTACATGGAATCCATTTAAACTTTCATGGCGCAAAGCCATTTTTCGAGACTCGAACTTTTGAACCTCTTCATAGGTAGCAAGCTCATCATCTTACATGAGCAATCGTCATTCTGTTCACTTACGAGAAATCCATATCTCTCGGGAACGGTCGTATCCTCTTGACCTCTGAACTTCGTGTGTAGTAGAAGGTTGAATTGTTACTTCATCTAAATGAGTGACGATCTCGAGTTGAGCGAGTTGATCAGTATACATTTGAGCATCTTGAACTTCTTGAAGTTCAACTTTGCTCCCACTGTCTTCTTCTTGAAGAAACTCTTTCTCTAAAAAAGACAGCATGCTTTGAAACAAACACCTTTTGTTCCTCAAAGAGTAGAATTGATATCCATGGTCTCTTTAGGATATCCTACAAACAAACACTTGTCGGACTTTGCTTCAAGCTTATCGGATGAATCCGCTTCACGTAAGCGAGACAACCCCAAACTTTCAAATGAGAAAGATAAGGTTTTACATTAGTCCACATCTCGTATGGAGTAACATCAAGCGTCTTAGAGGAACTCTGTTTAACAAGTAAGCAGTTGTCTCTAGCGCATACCCCCAAGCGATTTTAGTAGCGTATGAAACCCATCATTGATCGTACCATGTCCAACAAGGTTCGATTTCTCCTTTCAGCCACACCATTGTCTTTGTGGTGTGTAAGGAGGAGTCCTTAAGATAAAATGCCATTATCTCTTAGATAATCCGAAGCTGTTGGTCTAAGTATTCTCCACCACGATCGGATCGTAATGCCTTGATACTTTTACCAAGTGGTTTTCTACTTCATTTTTGAATTGTTTGAACTTTTCAGCGCTTGATTGTATCTCATCGGATACAAGTACCCATATCGAGAATAATCATCGATAAAGGTAATGAAATGTAACGACAACCACTTCTAGCATGGATGGACATCGGACCGCATACATCTGAATGTATTAGGTCTAATACTCGATCGCTTCGTTCACCCTTTCCTTGAAGGGTAACTTAGTCATCTTGCCTAATAAACAAGATTCGCATGTGTCATATGATTCATAATCAAATGACCCTAAACCGCCACTCTTATGGAGCTTAGCGATGCGTGTCTCATTTATATGGCCAGTTCTACAATGCCACAAGTAAGTTGACTTTAAATTATCTCTTTTATGTCGTTTGGTTTCATTGACATTCATAATTGGATGAGACATATCTAATATGTAAATACCATTGCATAATGTACCGGTACCATAAAGCATTCCATTAGAATTAATAGAACAACCATTCTATTAAAATTCAAATGGAAACCAAATCTATTTAAACAAAAATGCAGACAATATGTTCTTTGTCAAAGCGGTACAAAATAACAATCATCCAATTCGGTACAAGCCCGGTAGAGGGAGAGACAAAACATAGGTTCCTCATTAATGCAGCAACTCTTGCTCCATTTCCAACACGCAGTCTACTTCTCCTTCACGCTGGTATCAAGCTCCCCTTAGGCCCTGCATATCATTACATATGTGTGAGCCACAACCAGTATCAAATACCCAAATGTTGTGATCGAAACGATATTAACCTCAATGACATACATACACTGAAGTAGTTGAGGCATCGATGCCTTCTTACGCTTGGTGACTCGAATAGACTTTGCAATTGCGTCTCCGTGGCCATCTTTACCCTGATGGAAGCAAGTTCCTTTTAGGCGGCTTCTTTGGTCTTCTTCTTGATGGCACTTCCTTTAGTTTCTTGGCCTTCTTCTTCTTTAGGTTCTTTTCTTCTTTGAACGGAAGAAGAAGCGCCACCATTAACTTGCTTACTATCATTCTTGATAGTACGCTCATTGTCTTGAGCGATTGATCAACTCGAGTATTATTGCGGATATTTGGTTCATCCGATAGTTTAACCTGAACCGTGAATAACTCTGGACAATCCAACCAAAATTAAGTCTATACTTAACTCATAATCCATTACAAAATCTAAGGCGGCCAATCTCTCAATATAGTCATTCATCTTGGGGCATCTTGCATGCCAGATGTCCACAGGAGCCATCTTTAATGGTGAAGAGAAGCCTTGAGGTCTCGAACCTTTCGAACCGACTTGCTCATCAAACGGCGCCCTAAGATGAAATACTATAGTGTAAGCATCCATGGACTCGTCTTCTTCGCAGCTACGGTGACATCGAGGCAAGCATAATGCAAGTAGCCATGTCACTATCCTTTAGATGCTTACGATATGCCTTCGATCCTCATCGAAGCATCGACGGCGAGTGCATCTGGAAGTGGAACATCTAGGATGTATCCCGCCTCGAGATCTGAGAACAATTCTCATATTCCTTAGCGATCAAGAAAATTCGGTCCGATTAACTTGTTGGAATCCATTAGCGGCGTAAGTTCACAATCGAAGACATCTTGACCAACCTAAGCGGAAAGAGAAAAGAATGTTAGAATAGGAATAGATGCATAATCATAAGTACTTGAATGATATGCAAAAGCTCCCACTAGTTTCATAGAATCCATAACCCTCATTCTGAATCCAAAGAAACAAAATGGCATAATGTCCTAGTGGGTTGATATCCGATATTGCTAAGAATGACCTTGGGTTTACCTAATAAACCCTGAACTTAGGTCAATCGGTGGGTATCGAACATACCAATTGCATCATCGATAACCGACATTAAGCATGACCTTGGGTTTACCCAACAAGCCACCTTATGTCTCGGAGGTATCGATATACCAATTACATCTTAGACACAACTATCGATCGGTCTTATCAACTTATTGATGTGTGCACTTACATTGGGTTATCAACTCTTTGATGCGCATACATCGATGTATGCTACCCAATTCGCCTCGTCCACGTTGACCTTGAGTTTACTCGACAAACCAACACTTCTAGTGAATACCAACCCATTAATCTGAAAATCACATTTTCATGGTTCGAACATATCCAGATAGAGCGAGCTTGGGTTTACCCAACAACCCAACCTATAAGAACTACGGTTCTTACCATATTAATGGAAGGCGTTAGTTTTCATATACCGAGGAGGGATTTGAACTCTAGACTCCAAGTGAGGATTATAGTCACGGGACTATATGGAATGATTTAGGTTTCATCAATCACATTGAATCTTTCCTTATAATCATCCATCATCCCTCTTGAGCATGTCACAAGTCGACTTACAAAGAATGCAAGTCGCCTTATGCCCTCGCTTGCGAACAAGTCGCCTTATATCATGATACAAGTCGACTTATGGCAAGACCTTGAACAAGTCGACTTATGTCCTATATAAGTCGACTTATCCAATGAAAATTGCTATTATATCTAATCGACTAATTCCTCAATCCATGTAATCCCAATTCACAATACCATCATACCTAGGGTAATATCATTAATTTGATGTACCAATGAACACTTCATTGTTACATGATTGCCATATCTGATCAAACCATACAAGAAAAGCTTGAAAATGAGTCATTACTCATAAATATCCAAACAATTTAGGAAACACCAAATTATCACCCTAAGCATCTCTAGCTAGTCCATACGTTATCAAATTACTTGACACTAGTCACAAAAATTATGACGGCCAAAACAAGTAAGATAATGAAATACACTAACGAGGCGTTAATGTGACCTATTCGCATCCTAAAATTCTGGAAAACCAACTTCAAACAATTCAGTTTGGCAAGCATACTACATCAAGATAACTCATTTTCAATCACATTAAAAATGGTCCAAGGCATTGGAACTGAAAATACACATTCAATTATGCCAAGCAAAGCAGGTCCAAAGAATGTTCATAAAGCGCCAAGTTTTGTACATTGCTCGAAATAATCATTGAAACAATTTCAATAAATTCTGAGAAAATTACACAGGTTACTACATGTTCAGAACATGCTACATGAAGTTTTTCAGGATTTATAGCCATCAAAAACTCAGTCAACCTAAGCAACAACACAGCTATTCCCAACAGCATAGAATAAATTCGTGAATAAATAGCAAATAACCTTGAAAACACTTTTCCATCCACATAGACATTCACAAACATCTTAGGGACATGTTGGTGAAGGCCAATCCAAAAAAATTTCTAAAATTTATTATCGAATTTATACACATGCCTGCTTCACGAATGTGTCACAAAACAAACATCTAGAACCTTAGGGAATAAATTAGCAAAACTATATCAAATCAAATTGATAAATTCTCATCTTTCACGAGACATATTCTATAACATGTTATGAACAATTCTGGGCAGAAAAATTTTGAAAAACATATCCCTATATTAATTCGAAATTTGGACAGCATGCATGCATCAACATCAAATTCAAATGGGAAGTCCGACCTAGCTAGGGTTTTAGCTTCATACACGACACAAGTGTCTCTGATACCACTGTAGGAAAATCCCGGGAGGTACATCACATGTACCAAGTACGGAAAACAAAAATTTTTGTCGTCGGGACCTTCCCGAAGGCCAGGATCTATGTGTCGGTATGAAGATTCAAACCTGAATAGCCAATAGAGACTATCTCTAAAGGTATCCACGCAGAGATCAGAAAACCTAACCGGGACAAACCCCTTTGACCCGGGAATAACTAGAACAAAGTAAAGGCTGCTAGACCCTACCTTTTTCCTGGAGAGCTTGAGATTTGATGGAGAAGAAAGAAGAGCTTGGAGGAGAAGAGGGCTTGATCGTTGGTGAAGAGAGGATGAGAGAAACAATTTTTCAAACCTTTCTTTCTTCCTTTTTGTAAAACCAACGAAACTCTCACTTCCATCTTTTCTATTTGTCATTTTATACAAAGATGACAATGCAAAATGGAACCTTCTTTTTCAAGCCACGTTAGCCTCATTTATATATATATATATATAATAATGCTAAAAGATCATCTTTTTTCCATCCACGTTACCACACTTATATATATATATATATATATATATATATATATATATATATATATATATATATATTAATTAATCATATATATATATATATGTATATAATTCTTTGAAGCGATCAATCCACTGGAATCGGTCCTACCGGCCTACAAGATCCCGATATGGGATAAACCCCAAAACCTTTCTTAGCAATATCGATGTCGCGATCTCATCGGGACATATCTCGATCTCATCAGGATCCATTTAATCCTAATGCTCTCCATAATGGAACTACATCCAATACTATTTCTGATTCTCTCAAACACTCTTGTCGTGTGACCCTTTGGGTTCACAGTTATGTTGGCCACTTAGATTAACACTTAATCTGAGCAAGTCATGATGACATCTGTGAACACATCATGACCCCGATTATTAGGAAAGTAATTGGTTTGATGAATTCATCACGAACCCTTCCATAGACAATTACTGTGCAATTCGTCCTTTCATCATCCTATACCCCACTTGGTTATGAGTATGGTCAAGTGTCAACTCTTACTAGACTAAGTCTAGCCCAGTGATATCGGTTTCGTCTTAGGACTCATTACTTTATATGTCCATGAAGACACTCTTCATGACATATTTATGCTCTGGCCAGAGACTTAAAGTAATGATCCTGACAAGAGGCCAGGGTATCTCTTCTGCTATCACAGAAGTGATGAATCCTTTATTGGCTACTCAATTACCTTCGAATACCTCAAACTGTACCTAAGCACCACCCTATGAGTAACCTCTGAAAGGCAACAAGGAATGGAGTCAAAGCACAGCATCAGTATCCAAGATATCCTTGAGTACCTCAAGTCTAAGGATACTTGCACCATTGCTATGATGAGATTATCACTGACATTAGAATAGGACATCCATGTGATGATCTCGTGGCGGGTCATCGAATGTACTTACTACCGCTAGTAAGCATCCACATGTCAACTCTAAATATCCCATATTTACGGTTTCGAGATCCTTGCTTGATCCAATCAAGGAGTATGACATATCTAGTCTCATCCGGATTAATGATGTCGATCTCATTAATCCTATGACTAGGAGAATTTGAATCTTGACATAATTGCACATGATAGGAATCTCGGGATTATTATCACATCATAATTTCCTTCATGCTATGTCATATATCATGGACTTCATTAATTTGATTAAAGATCAATATCAATTCATAAAGAACATCAAATAAATGAAACATGCCTTTCTTTATTTATTCATAAAGTCTCAGTATATGACTATGAACAAAAAGCGCTAAAGGGATTGCCTTTAGGGCACTACTCTAACAATCTCACGATCAGACACGCGTACAAGTCGACTTACACGGGTATACAAGTCGACTTATTAGTACGAACCGGTATAAGTCGACTTACATCTCCATACAAGTCGACTTACACCTACATTACCCCTCCATGCAAAGCTTTAAGTTATCCAACTCAAATGATCTTCCCAAAATGCCCTCAAATACTTTTATCTTTTTAAACCACATTAAGCTCAATTAAGCCTCAATTGTCTACTAATACTCCCAATTTAATCAAACTAAGCCTTAATCACAAGATTAACACAATCATGCTTAATGACATCAATAAGAAACAAGAAAAAGAATTCGGGGTCCAACAGTTTGAATGTGGCGTGCCTTTATCTTAAGGTATGTTTCGGGATGACCTTCGGGCGTCCCGGTGCGTATCCCTAGGTAAGGGGGCGTTACATATGAAGTCAGTGAGAAATTATTTTTAAGACGTCCCCTTAGAAGGGAGTCATGAGATTTGGCAAGAAAGGCAAGTTGAGTCCGAGATATGTGGGTCCCTATGAAATTCTTGAGAGGATTAAAACGTTAGCCTATAGGTTGGCGCTACCACCAGAATTGTCACAGATACATGATGTCTTTCATGTGTCCATGTTGAGAAGGTATAGATCAGATCCATCCCGCATCATTCAGATAGCTAAGGTTCAGTTGAGAGATGATTTGAGTGATGAGGAGATTCCAGTGGAGATCTTGGACACCAAGGAAAAGATCCTCAAGAGGGAAAAGTATCCACACCTCCTCAAGAGGGAGAAACCATTTTGTGGAAGAGACCACGTGGGTGCCCTTGGAAGCTAAGAGGGAAAAGTATCCACACCTCTTCAACGATTTAGGTAAGAATTTGGAGGATGAAATTCTTTTAAAAGGGAGAGAATTGTTGGCCCTCAAATTTTTTTCTTGATAAATAAACATGATTAGAGTAATTTTGGAGTCTTGCTAGATTAATTTATATGTTGGAGTAAATTAACATGTTAATGTGAATGAGATTAGGTGACATAAGTTAAGGGAATTAAAGTGTTAAGGTGGTAACTTTTGCATGAGGGGTAGTTTAGGAAGATCGCTTAAGTCAAAAAACCTTAAGGCTTTGAAGGAAGGGAAAATTGGACATTGTGCATTCATTAAGGGTATAAAAGGGAGGAGAAAAGGCTTGTCTTACATGGGAAGAGAGGGAAAACAAAAATTGGAGAAAGAGAGGAGAGAGAGTGTCGTGTAGGAGAAGAGAAGAGAAAGAAAAGAGGGCTAAGCGAGGTTTCAATTTTTCTTAACCTTCAAGAGGGATTTTGGGGTTGAGCAAGAAGGAAAAAAGGAAGAGGAAGATTAGAGCTTCCATTAGAGCCAAGAAATCCATTGATTGGTGGAGATTCAAGGTAGGTTTGTGCTTTGAGATTTGGATTTTGGAATGGGTTTTGGTTCAAAGAGCTTAAGAAATGCATGGGTCTAAGTATTCTAGGGTCAATTTTATGAATATATTTCTATGGGTTGTCCAATTTGAATTCCTTTTGATTTGGGAATTTTGTTGTCAATGTTGAAGAAAATCAAGAGAGGCAAGAGGAGCAAAAGTATGGACATTTTTTAGCAAGAATTTCAAGCAAGGAAATTAAGGTGGGTGACTTTTATAATTGAGTCAATAAGCTATCAAATGTTCTTCAAATAAATGCAATTAATTGATTTTCCAACTACCTTATAAAAGTGCATTTATTGTTCTTTAAATGCTTGAGAAATTGTCACATGTTTTTTGTATATGAGTTTTGGGAATGAATTTTGAGTGATATGGGAATGATTTCAAATTGCTCTATAAATGTTGTATTTGTGGCTTTTGAATGATTTGGGAAATGGTTATATGTTTGGTATAGAATTTTCGGTTGTGGAATTGTGAAATGATTTTGAAAGAATAGCAAGTAGATGAAATAGTTCATGCTCATGAAAGACAAGATTTCAAAATGTGCCATTTGGGCAAATGGTTTGCAAGTTATGAAATGCATGATTATATGGGTTTGTGGTGGTCCCCTAAGTATGTCGAGTGCACTTGTCTAAAGGCTTCTCCCTCCTACCCGCTAGTGGCATGGAGCTCCCTTGCGGACTCCCATAAGTTCACAGCTACGTAAGATCATTTTGTGGGATTGCGATAGTACATTCTGTTCACTGCTACACAGGACCCGTATGGGAATTGTGTAGTACGCTCTGTTTTGGATCCACCCAAACCATTATGATGTGTTTATGTGTTTACATGTATTGACAAGTTTGATGAATGTTTGACTTATGTGAATTGTGAATTGGTTGGATAATTTTGAGAAATGAATGTTTTATGGATTTTAATGAGGTTTTGCTATGATCATGAAAGTTTTAAATGGTTTTTGTTTATTACCGTTTATAAAACTATTACCCATGAGCTTTAAGCTTACCCCCTCCAATTCCATCCCATCTCCAGGTGAGGAGCACGAATTGAGCATAAAGGCATTACTCCGGAATTGGCTTATTTTGTATTTTAAGTTAGTTAAACAATGCTTTAATCACATTTCAAGCGATTTTAGATTTTGTAAAGTTTGTATTTTTGGATTATCATGTAAGTAGCTTGAAATGCCCACTAAAGCATTGTAAAACTCTTATTGGTTTTGATGTTAATGAAATACATATGCATTATGTTTTGCTCATGATTCTCTAAGTCTTTATGTTGCATTTTCAAGTTTTTCATAGGGTAAGAATTGTGTTCTAAATTTAGGAGGAAAACTGTATTGATATAGGTAGAATTTGACCAAGTTGTCTTCAGTAAAGTTGTAGATGATCCTTCTAGATTTCCAAAGACATAAATTTTGTAATTTTTAGATATCAGAGTGGAAAGTTATGTTCATTACAAGTTGTGATGCTATATAGGAATTATGAACATGATAGCTATGGTGAATGATGAGAGTTGGTGTTTGTGATGAGTCATTTGAGTTGAATTTTGGGAGTTTAATGCATTCAAATTAGTGATTTAATGTTTTAGGAGTTTTATTGCATTAGAAGAAGTGAAATTGAGAAGATTATGAGTGAATATGATGTTAGAATGGAGGTAGGAAGCATTAAAGGGGCTTGGAGGAGTTTAAGAAATCCCCATGTCCGTTAAAAGGACTTGGAATGTCCGTTTCCAGGTCCGTTTATGGACCTTCATGGGTCAAAAAGACACCCATCTTTACCCATGTTTGTTAAATGGACTTGTAGGTCCGTTAACGGACCTTCTGGGGTGAAAATGGCCCCCAGCCCCGACAATGTCCATTAAATGGACATGGATGTCCGTTAAACAGACATTTACGGGATAGCTACAGTAAATTTCAATTTTTGACCCCATTAGAGGTAGAATCTCGCTTTATGGTCTGCATGAAAGTTGTATATCTAGAAGTCTACTTTCAAATGGTCCAAGAAATAACTCAATCAGATATGTTTAGAAAAAGTTATGGCAATTGCACCAAGAGAGGTACAAAATGATTAAGGACATAAACACGTTGGTTTCTTTTGGCCATAACTCCCTCATACGACCTCCGAATGAACTTATTCTTGAAACGATAGCTTCCTAACACATGTATCTATCTCTCCATAAAAATTGAAATCTTTTTGGAGTTGATTTGGAAAAGTTTGCAATAGAGAAAGTGAGAGGTCAGTGGGAGACCATGATTGAGGTACGGACATACTTTGGCTTTTCAAGCATAACTTCTCCTATAGGGTTCAAATTAGGATAGTTCTTGCTTCAAATTAAACTAGAGACTTAGAGCCTCAATTGTTGTGAAGAAACCAAATTATGATTTTGGTGATTGACTAGTGTGGTCTCACCACCCTTGTGAGATGAGCGACGAAGAGGGTCTTTGGAATAACCCTACAGGTTTATCAACTCAAGGTTTATGACCCCGGATGTTGGGCTCCGAAAATGTGGTCCAACAACTTATCTATTTCAAGACTGGGTAAATCTAGAGTGCAGGAAAAAAACAGAGATCCACCTTACATATTCATGGAAGACAAATCACTCCACAAAAAAATGGATCCCTACGGGTAAACAACTAAAAACTGGATGGTAGGAGGAATTAATGACTTATACATCTGATACAACTCATACTAAGATTTATAACCATGCTACAAATGTTCCTCAACCCATGCAGGCCACTATCGAGACGAATTATGAGAAGTTGACACAAAATGCAGTGAGAAATCCCACTGATGCACTAAGTAAAAGGAATGGTCTTATAACAAATTTCAGTATACTGCCAACAATACCAACACATGTCGAGACCTGCAATCAGGGAAAAAATTTGGCAATTGCTTAATTAAGATTGATTTCTTCTAGGCCTTTGATACCATTAGTTGGAAATTTATTTAGATTGCCTTAAGGCATTACATCTTCCTTCTAAATTCATCAAATAAATTATGACTTGTATTCAATCTCCTTCCATGAGTGTGCATGTCAATGGTATTCTAACTAAGTTATTCAAAATTAGTCAGGCCTTATGACCAGAAGACCCTTTATCTCCATACCTTTTTATGTTAACTAAAGCTGAATGTGATGAACTACTCACTTTATTCAACAAAGCAATGCCTTTTATAGGCCCATTATAACTGAAAATAGAGAAATATTTGCTACTAAAAAAACAAACTACATGACCATGTTCTACTGAACATGCATTAACGACTTCCTAAAGACTACGATAGACTTGACTTAGTGAATAAACATAAAATAAATAGTTTCTAACAATCCCTCCTTTAAACTGAACTTATGGTTCTAGTTTACATCTTCGGCTCCTTCTTTAAGTTTAAGCTCTCCATGTTGCAAATGCCTAACAAACTTCTCAGATTTTGGAAGGGATCAAACCTGAGACATTTAGTAAGTATGTCAGCCAACTGCCTTTCACTTGGACAATATTTTAGACTAATTTTCCTTTCATTACACATATCTCTTAAGAAATAGTACTTCATGTCAATACGCTTGCTTCTTCCATGAAGAACGAGATTCTGGATAGTCTGATAGTTGAATTATTGGCACAAAAAACTATGGTAGCTCCTTCTTGCTTAAAATGTAAATCTTCAAGAATTTTTCTCCAAATAGCTTGACAAGCACAGGTTGTTGCAGCGACAAATTCAGCCTCTGTAGTTGATAAAGTGACAATCTCCTGCTTCTTTGAGGACCATGAAACAGCTCCTGTTCCCATAATAAAGACGTAACTAGATGTGCTCCTCCTATCATTTTGATCTCCTGCATAATCACTGTCAGCAAACCCAAACAAATCTGACTCTTCACCCTTCTTGTAAAACAACCCAAAATCTCTAGTTCGTTGCAAATAACGCAGAATTCTTTTGGCAGCTAATAAATGCATCTCTATTGGATTCTCCATATATCTACTAATTAAACTTACAGAATACATTATGTCAGGTCTTGTTGCTATTAAGTACATCAGACTGCCCACAATTTGCTTGTAAAGTGTGCTATCCACCTTCTTTCCTTCAAGATCTTTGTGTAGCTTTAAGCCATACTCAGTTGAAGTGTTAACTGCATTGCAATTTTGCTTTTGAAATATGCCTAGAATTTCTCCTGCATACTTCTTTTGTGAAAGAAAGATTCCATCATTAGATTGCATTACTTCTATGCCTAGAAAATAATGCATCAATCCAAGATCTGTCATCTCAAATTCAGCCATCATTGATTTCTTGAATGCTTCAAACATAATGCTATCATTTCCAGTAAAAATAAGATAATCTCCATATAAACAAACAATAAGTGTTTTCCCTACATTTCTAACTTTAACAAAAAGTGTATGTTTATGTGGACATTTTTTGAAACCATCTTTCAAAAAATAGGCTTCAATGCGACTATACCAAACCCGTGGGGCTTGTTTTAATCGATAAAAAGACTTTTTTAATTTATAAACTTTATGTTCATTTCCAACCTTAATATAACCAGAGGGTTGTTCTATAAAAAACATGTTCCTCCAATTTTCCATGCAAAAAGGCATATTTGATATCCAATTCAAAAGTAGTCCAACACTTCTGTGCAGCCAAAGCTACCACCGATCTTATTGTATCATGTCGTGCAACTGGAGCAAAAATTTCAGTATAATCAACTCCATATTCTTGCTTGTATCCCTTTGCCACTAGTCGCGCCTTATACTTGTCAACTTCACCATTTTCCAGCAATTTTGTTTTGTAAACCCACTTCACGCCAATGGTTTTGTGTCCTTTTGGAAGATCACACAGTTCCCAGGTGTCATTTCTTTAAATAGCTTCGATTTCATCATCCATTGCCTTTCTCCATTTTGACTCTTTAACAGCACTCTCAAAAGTTGTTGGTGTAGGAAAATCCCAGTGTGTGCATCACATGCACACGGTGCGGAAAAACAAAAAATTTTATTCCTGGACCTTCCCGAAAGCCAGGATCCATGTGTCTATATAACAATGTCAAACCATAACGGTCAAAGGAGACCGTTTCTAATGGTATTCACGCAGAGATCGGAGAACCTAACCGGGGCAAACCCTTTGACCCGGGAATAGCTAGAATAAAGTAGAGAGTGTAAGCTCTTACCTTATTCTTGGAGAGCTTGGAGAAAACGATGAAGGAGGCTTGGAGAAGAAGAGTGAAGCTTGATGATCGATGATGAAGAGATGAAGAATGCTTAGGATTTTCACAAAATCCTTTTTTTTTCCTTCTTTTTCACAAAACCAACGATCATCACTCTCCTATCTTTCATTTTTGTCTTCTAGTCATTTAATGTAACTTTTGACAAAGCATAAAAGAGGAAGCTTCTTCTCCTTTCCACGTTGACACACACACACACACACACACACACACACACACACACACACACACACATATATATATATATATATATTAATTCTTTAATTAATTAATAAGATAGATGTATGTATATAAATGCTGAAGTGGTCCAGTCACACTAGGTTCGGTCCTACCGGGTCCCGATAGGGAAAAAACACCGAAGACCTGTCTCAGCAATATCGATGTCGCGATCTTATCGGGACATATCTTGATCTCATCAGGATCCATTTAATCCTATTGCTCTCCATATATTGGATCTCTGTCCAAAACTATTTTACGAATTCTCCGAGTCACTCTTATGCGTGTGACCCATTAGGTTCCCGGTTATGTTGGCCACTTATATTAACACTTAATCCAAGCAAGTGATGAGCGGTATCTAGCAACACATCATGACCCCCAGTTGATCGGAAAGTAATTGGTTTGACGAATGAACCTATATTCATCATGAACCATATCACGAACCTTTCCATAGACAATTACTGTGCAATTCGTCCTTTCACCATGCTATACCCCACTTGGTTATGAGTATGGGCAAAGTGTCAACTCTTACTAGACTGACCACGTCAAATCTAGTCCAAGTGATATCAGTTCTTGTCCTGAGACTCATTACTTTATATGTCAATGAAGACACTCTTCATGACATATGTACTCCGGCCAGAGATTTCCAAGTAATGACCCTGACAAGAGGCCATGGTTATCATCTTCTGCTATCACAGAAGTGGTGAATCCTCTATTGGCTACTCAATTACCTTGAATACCTCAAGTTGCACCCAATCACCACCACTATGAGCGACCTCAGTAAAGCAACAAGGAATGGAGTCAAAGCACGAATCGATATCCAAGATATCCTTGAGTACCTCGAGTCTAAGGATATTTGCACTATTGCTATGATGAGATTATCACCGACATTAGAATAGGACATCCATGTGATGATCTCATAGTAGGTCATCCAATGTACTTACTACCTCTAGTAAGCATTCACATCTCGACCCTAAATATCTCATATTTACGGTTTACGAGATCCTTTGCTTGATCAAATCAAGGAGCTTGAAATGTGCTAGTCTCTCCGGGATTACTGATGTCGAATTTCAAGTAATCCTATGACTAGAGATAATTTAGATACTAACATAATTGCACATGATAGGAATCTCGATAGTATGATCACATCATAATTTCCTTCATGCTATGTCATATATCATGGACTTCATTAATTTGCTTATAGATCAATATCAATTCATGAATAATGAACATCAAATTAATGAAATATGCCTTTATTTATTTATTCATAAAGTATGTACACTAACTTTGTACAAAAGCAGCTAAAAAGCGATTGCCTTTAAAGCACTACTCTAAAAAAATCTCCCACTTGACCTAAAGCCAATTGCCTTGGTATCTAATACCATAAGCGAGTACATGAGAATCAAAATTCTTCTGTGACAATGGCTTTGTCAACAGATCAGCAATATTATGCTCTGTGGGAATTCTCTCTATCTGGACTTCACCTCGACCAATGATCTCCCTGATCAGATGACATCTGCGGAGTACGTGTTTGGATCGTTGATGAGACCTTGGTTCCTTCGCCTGCGATATAGCCCCATTGTTTTCACAATACAACTGTATGGGCCCATCACAACTAGGAACCATACAAAGTTCAGTAATGAACTTTTTGATCCAAACTGCTTCCTTTGTTGCGTCTGAAGCAGCAATGTACTCTGCCTCGGTTGTTGAATCGGCAGTTGTCTCTTGTTTGGAACTCTTCCAACCGGCCTTACCGCTTCGGTGTGAATATATAACCTGATTGGGATTTAGAATCATCATGATCAGATTGAAAACTAGCATCTGTATGCCCGCTCACCTGGAGATTTCCATCTCCATATATCAAGAAAACATCCTTAGTCCTTCGCAAGTACTTGAAGATATTCTTGTGACCACCCAAAGACCCTCACCAGAGGCGATTGGTATCTGCTCATAACACTTAAAGCATATGATACATTGGGTCTCGTATATAGCATAGCGTACATGATGGATCCTACTGCAGATGCATACGGGATCATATTCATGTGCATCCTCTCATCTTGTGTCTTAGGACACATAGATTTCGAGAGTGTTATCCCATGAGTGATGGGAAGGTACCCTCTCTTGGATTGCTCCATGCTAAACCTCTTTAGCATCTTGTCTATGTACGTTGATTGTGAAAGACCAAGCAATCTTTTTGATCTATCTCTATAGATCCTTATCCCAAGGATATAAGTTGCTTCACCAAGGTCTTTCATGGCAAATTGTTTGGACAACCAAATCTTCACAGATTGTAGCATAGAGACATCGTTTCCTAGTAATAATATGTCATCTATATATAGCACAAGGAATACGATTGCAGTCCCACTAACCTTCTTATACACACAGTGTTCATCCGGATTTTGTGAGAAACCAAACTCTTTGATTACCTCATCAAAACGAATATTCCAACTCCTGGATGTTTGTTTCAATCCATAGATGGATTTTTGAAGCTTGCATACCTTTTCTCCATCATAGGAGATGAAGCCCTCAGGTTGTGTCATATACACATCCTCAACTAGCTTTCCATTTAGGAAAGTTGTCTTCACATCCATTTGCCATATCTCATAATCATAATGAGTGGCAATGGCTAGGAGTATCCTAATGTATTTAAGCATTGCTACTGGGCTGAAGGTCTCATCGTAGTCAATTCCTTGTCTTTGACGAAAACCTTTAGCTACAAGCCTTGCTTTATAGGTAATCACATTACCATCCATGTCAGTTTTCTTTTTGAAAACCCATTTACACCCTATGAGTTTTATTCCTTTGGGTGCCTCAACCAAAGTCCATACTTGGTTTTCATACATGGAATCCATTTCAGACTTCATGGCATGAAGTCATTTCTCAGACTCTGAACTCTTCAGAACCTCTTCATAGGTGGTAGGCTCATTATCTTCTATGAGCAATCGTCATTCTGTTCATTCACGAAATCCATATCTCTAAGAACAGGCGTATTCTACGTGACCTACAATTTCATGTGTTGTAGAAGGTTGAACTGTTACTTCATCTGTGATGAGTCACAGTTTCAAGTTGACGATTGATCTGCGTGCATTGAGCATCTTGAACTTCTTCAAGTTCAATTTTGCTCCCACCGTCTTCTTGTAAAAGAAACTCTTTCTCTAAAAAGACAGCATGCTTTGAAACAAACACCTTTTGTTCCTCGTGAGTAGAGTTGATATCCCATTGTTTCTTTAGGATATCCTACGAACAAACATTTGTCAGACTTTGCATCAAGTTTATTTGATTGTATCCGCTTCACATAAGCAGGACAACCCCAAACTTTCAAATGAGTAAGATAGGGTCTTTTGTTAGTCCACATCTCATATGGAGTAACATCAATTGTCTTTGATGGAACTCTGTTTAACAAATAAACAGTTGTCTCGAGTCATACCCCAAAAGGATTTGGTAACTTTGCAAGCCCATCATCGATCGTACCATGTCTAACAAGGTTCGATTTCTCCTTTCTGCCACACCATTATGCTGTGGTGTGTAAGGTGGAGTCCATTGAGATAAAATCTCATTATCTCTTAGATAATCTAAAAATTGTTGGTCTAAGTATTCCCCACCACGATCTGATCGTAATGTTTTGATACTTTTCCCAAGTTGGTTTTCTACTTCATTTATGAATTGTTTGAATTTTTCAAATGCTTCAGATTTGTTTCTCATCAGATACAGGTACCCATATCAAGAATAATCAGATAAAGATTCACATGTTTCATATGATTCATAATCAAATGACCCTAAACTACCATTCTTATGGAGCTTAGCTATGCGTCTCTCATTTATATGGCCATAGACAATGCCATAAGTAAGTTGATTTTAAATTATCTAGTTTATGTCTTTTCGTGTCATTGACATTCATAATTGGATGTGATATATCTAATATGTAAATTCCATTGCATAATGTACCAGTACCATAAAGCATTCCATTCAAACTAATAGAATAACCATTGTTACTAAAAGTCAAATGGAAACCAAATCTATTTAAACAAGAAATAGACAATATGTTCTTTGTTAAAACAGTACAAAATAACATTCATCGGTTTAATTACAAGCCCACTGGGGAGTGACAAAAATAAGTGCCTCAGACTAATGCAAAACTCTTGCTCCATTTAAAACACGCAGTCCAGTTCTCCTTACGAGTATCTCTCATCGTCCACGAGGCCCTCAGATATCATTGCATATGTGTGAGTCACAACGGTATTTAATACCCATATGTTATGGTCGAAGCAGTATTAACCTCAATGACAAACATACACGAAGAAGTGAGGCATCTAATGCCTTCTTCCTTCAATTCTTCGGATAGACTTTCATAGTTTTGCTTCCAAAGCGGTCTTGCCACAATGGAAGCAAGTTCCTTTGGTGCGATTTCTTTGGTTTTCTTTTGGCTGCACTTCCTTTTGGTTTCTTAGACTTTTTCTTCTTTAGGTTCTTTTTCTTTGAACCAGAAGAGGAAGAGTCCACCACGAGCACTAGCTTGTTGTCCTTCTTGATAGCTTGCTCTGCTTTCTTAAGCAGATTGATCAACTTTGGGATTGTCGTGGATATTTGGTTCATCCGATAGTTTAACATAAACTGTGAATAACTATTAGACAATCCAACCAAAATTAAGTCAACACTTAATTCATAATCCATAACAAAACCCAAGGCGGCCAACCTCTCATTATACCCATTCATCTTGATGCATCTTGCCGCAGATGAACCTCGAATCATCTTAGTAGTGAAGAGTAGCCTCGAGGTCTCGAACCTTTCGGATCGAGCTTCCTCATGAAAAGCTCTCTAAGATGAAACACTATGGTATTAGCATCCATAGACTCTTCTTCGCCTGCTGACTCTGGTGACATAGATCGAGCATAATGCGGTAGCCATGTCACTATCTTTGAGATGCTTACGATAAGCTTTCGATCGTCATCGAAGCATCAACCGCAGTGGATCGGGAAGTGGAACATGTAGGACATATCCGGTTCCTCGGATCGAGAACAATTCTCGATTTCTCGACCAATCGAGAAAATTGGGTCGATTAATTTGTTAGAATCCATTAGTGGCGCAAATTCACCTAGAAGTCATCTTGATCAACCTAAAGAGAAAGAATGTTAGAATAGAATTACATGCATGATCATAAGGACTTGCATGACATGCATATGGCTCCACTAGTTTCAAAGAATCTATAACCCTCACTACTGAATCCAAAAACATTATGACAAAATGTCCTGGTGGGTCGATATCCGATATTACTAAAATAACCTTGGGTTTACCCAACAAGCCACCTTAGGTCAATCGGTAAGTATCGGTCATACCAATTGCATCATAGATATCAACATTACTAAAATGACCTTGGGTTTACCAACAAGCCACCTTAGATCAATCGGCGGTATCGGTCATACCGGTTACATCACAGTGCAATTATCGACTAGTCTATCAACTCGTGATGTATGCACACATTGGGTTATCAACTCTTGATGCGCATACATATGATGTACCTTACCCAATTTAGCCTCTGTCTCGTTAACCTTGAGTTTACTCAACAAATCAACGCTTAGTGAAAACCGACCTATTAATCCGAAAATCTTATTTCCATTGTTCGAACATATCCATTATAGAGTGAGCTTGGGTTTACCAACAACCGAACTCTATAAGAACTCAGTTCTCCCATATTAATGGAAGCGTTAGTTTTCATATTATGTGAGGAATTTCATCTTTCTTCACTCTTCTTCTTCTCCAAGCTGTAGGATTATAGTCACCATGACTATATGGAATGATTTAGGGCATCAATCACATTGAATCTATACCTATAATCATCCATCATCCCACCTTTGCATGTGTTAGTCGACTTGTGCGTGTGTTAGTTGACTAGTGCATGTGTTAGTCGACTACTTTTGACTACTGTGCATGAGCTAGTCGACTAGTGCATGTGTTAGTCGACTACTTTTGACTACTGTGCACGAACTAGTCGACTAGTGCATGTGTTAGTCGACTACTTTTGTATGCAAGTCGACTTATGCATAGAAATGCTCTTCTAATCGGCTAATTTCTCAATCCGTGCAGTTCAAATTCACAATACCAAGTGTAATATACTCTACTTTGATGTACCAATGAAACACTTTCATTGTATCATGCTTACCATATATAGTCATACTACACATGAAATACTTGAAATCGATGAATACACTACTATTCACTTAGATTTCCAAATAATTTGAGAATATCAAACTATCACCCTAATTATCTCTAGGTAATCTACACTTTATCAAGACTAACTGGTCACAAAATTGTGACGGCCAAAACAATCAAGACAACGAAATACACTAACGAGACGCTAATGTGACACATTTGACATTCGAAAATTTTTGGAAACCCAATTTCAAGAAAATTAGTTTGGAAAGCATACAACATCAATGTAACATATTTTTAATCACATTAAAAATAATCCAAGGCATTGGAATTGAGAAATACACAATCAAACATTCCAAACAAAACAGCTCCAGCAACTTTCTCAAAACTACCAAGCTCTGTCTTTTGCTTGAAAAACTCATTGAAACAATTTCAATAAATTCTGAGAAAATTACAGAGGTTACAACATGTTCATAACATGCTCCATGAATTGTTTCAGGATTTATTTCCAACAAAAACTCAACTAAACTCAGCAACAAAGCCAATGTTGAATATGTGTTCCTCAACACAGATATTCCCAGCAGCACACAATAAATTCTAAAATAAATAGTAAATCACCTCGAAAACATTTTCTCATTCTCATAGACATTCATAAACATCTTAGAGACATGTAGGTGAAAGAAAATCCGAAAAAAAAATTCTATAATTTATTCTCGAATTTATAAGCATGCCTGTTCAAGGATTGTGCACAAAAACAGCAACCAGAACATTAGGGAATAAATTAGCAAAACCATATCAAATCACATTGATAAATTCTTTCCTTCCACATACATATTCAACAACATCTTATGAGCATATATGAGCAAGAAAATTTTGAAAACAAGTTTGCCATACTGATTTCGAATTTAACATAGTCAACATGCATCATCGTCACAAGCAATAGGCAGCTCCAACCTTGTTATGATTTCTTCGTTATATACGACACAAGTGGCTCTGATACCACTGTAGGAAAATCCCGGTGTGTGCATCACATGCACATGGTGTGAAAAAATAAAAAATTTTATTCCGGGACCTTCCCGAAAGCCAAGATCCATGTGTCTATATAACAATGTCAAACCATATCAGCCAAAGGAGATCGTCTCTAACGGTATCCACGCAGAGATCGGAGAACCTAACCGGGGAAAACCCTTTGATCCTGGAATAGCTAGAATAAAGTAGAGAGTGCTAGCTCTTACCTTATTCTTGGAGAGCTTGGAGAAAACGATGAAGGAGGCTTGGAGAAGAAGAGTGAAGCTTGATGATCGATGATGAAGAGATGAAGAATGCTTAGGATTTTCACAAAATCCTTTTTTTCCCTTCTTTTTCACAAAACCAACGATCATTACTCTTCTATCTTTCATTTTTGTCTTCTAGTCATTTAATTTAACTTTTGACAAAGGATAAAAGAGGAAGCTTCTTCTCCTTTCCACGTTGACACACACACACACACACACACACACACACACACATATATATATATATATATATATATATATATATATATATATATATATATATATATATATATATAATTCTTTAATTAATTAATAAGATATATATGTATATAAATGATGAAGTGGTCCAGATCCTGCATGGGGTCGGTCTATCGGGTCCCGATAGGAAAAAACACCAAGACTGTCTCAAAGAATATCGATGTCGCAATCTCATCGGGACATATCTCGATCTCATCAGGATCCATTTAATCTTATTGCTCTCCATATATTGGATCTCTGTCCAAAACTATTTTACGAATTCTCCGAGTCACTCTTATGCGTGTGACCCATTAGGTTCTCGGTTATGTTGGCTACTTAGATTAACACTTAATCCAAGCAAGTCATGAGCGGTATCTAGCAACACATCATGACCCACCCAATTGACCGGAAAGTAATTGGTTTGACGAATGAACCTATATTCATCATGAACCATATCACGAACCTTTCCATAGACAATTACTGTTAGAACCTGATCCCGAGACCGGATCCCAACTCCAACTATTTATACCTTAACATTAACGCTCATGCTCTTGCTTACATTTCACACCTATTGGACCCGTTTCCAGAGCCCAAAATTTCGGAGCCCTAAAGCTTGCGCTCCCTACTTTGCGTTTGATCTTTGTGGTTCCATAAGGGTGATGAGCGTACACTACCTAATCATTAAAATCACATTTAGACTTGTTCATATCAATGTAGCTTAAGGCCTCACGTTCACACAGAGGCAAGAATCACCTTAATCGGAGTCATATAACTCAAGATACACTCCAAAAATCTAAGAGAGTTCATACCCGAAACATGCCCTCTTAACTGACCTTTCACTTGTTTTAGGACAAACTTTCTCAATTTAACTCCAATTGATACCGAATTTTATGGAGTGAAAGATATGTGTATTATAAATCCAATGGTTCAAGCCTCACCTCATTTGGAGGTCGTATGAGAGAATTATGCCCGAAACATTGGACCATGCTCACTTCTGAAATCGGATTGAAACTCTTTTGGCGCGATTTGCTATAACTTTTAATCTATAGCTCCAAATGCTTTCGTTCTTTCACCATACGAAAGAAGACATCTAGATCTACAACTCTCATGAAGACTACAAAGGCTGATTCTATCTCCTACATTCTGCAGCGTCCTATTTTCCCATCATCGATTTCTATCATCTAGTTTTCTATCATCGATTTCTATCTTCCTTTTCTATCTTACGCTTTTCTATCTTGATTTCTATCTTACGCTTTCTATCTTCTCGATTTCTATCTTCCCTTTTCTATCTTCTGCTTTCTATCTTCCTTTTCTATCTTCTGATTTCTATCTTACCTTTTCTATCTTACCTTTTCTATCTTCCGATTTCCATCTTACCTTTCTATCTTACTTTTCTATCTTCCGATTTCTATCTTACCTTTTCTACCTTCCGATTTCTATCTTACCTTTTCTATCTTGATTTCTATCTTCGCTTTCCTTCCTTCGCTTTTCTATCTTCTGATTTCCTTCCTTCTGATTTCTATCTTCCGATTTCCTTCCTTGATTTCTATCTTGATTTCCTTCCTTCCGATTTCTATCTTACGCTTTTCTATCTTCTTTCTATCTTACGCTTTTCTATCTTGATTTCTATCTTCTACTTTTCTATCTTACGCTTTTCTATCTTCTGATTTCTATCTTCGCTTTCTATCTTCTGCTTTTCTATCTTCTGATTTCTATCTTACGCTTTTCTACCTACGCTTTTCTACCTTGATTTCTATCTTACGCTTTTCTATCTTGATTTCTATCTTCGCTTCTTTCCTTCCTACTTTTCTATCTTCGATTTCCTTCCTTCTTATTTCTATCTTCTGATTTCCTTCCTTCTGATTTCTATCTTCGATTTCCTTCCTTGATTTCTATCTTACGCTTTTCTATCTTACGCTTTCTATCTTACGCTTTTCATCTTGATTTCTATCTTACCTTTCCTTCCTTCCTTTTCTATCTTGATTTCCTTCCTTGATTTCTTTGTAAGGCTCATATCTTTTAACTCCGAACTCCAAATTTAACAAACGATATACCTTGAAAGCTCTAACCTTCTACTACAATATTCATGAAGGCTCATTTATCTAATTCAAGTCCTACGAAGGTCAAAATCTAAGGCGAGTTACATCAAATTTTGGGAAAATTTGACAGCTCTTCCTGAAAGTACATCTATCCAATTTTTCAATCCTAATACTTCCACCTGCATAAGACTCATCATACAACCTCATATAACATGATTAAACCCTAAGGTATCTTCAAACACCATTGAAGCAACAGCCACACTCTTAATCATCTATCATATCCAAACAATAATAATGATGCAATTGGCTTAAACATGCATGGATTTCTCGAAATACATTTGAACTTAGCATTCTTGCATTTCATTTACGTTCAAAGTGAGTAGCTTACAATGCTTTAGTGGGCATTTCAAGCCCTTTTACAACATAGTTCAAATACACTTCCAAAATACTACACTTTTCTTAAATGCATCTAAAGCATTGTTTACAACAATTTGCTTGAAATACATCAAAACATAATTCTTGGGTATGCCTGAGCTCATTCTTCATGATCCCGATCTTTACCTGGAGATGGGACGGGAAGGTGGGTGTGAGCTTTAGCCCATGGGTGACACATTTATATTTAGGCTAATAAGCTACATTGCTTAATTAATCATACTTTTAGCAACTTGCATAGAAATCATGCGATCATGCAATTCATGAAATTTATCAATCTCAAAACATAATGTTCATGCTTCATATCATTCTCATTCTTGCAAAATATACGCTAACATGTAAACACATAGCTGATGGTTCAAAAGTCCACGGGTTCTTGATGAGCTACACAAGTGTAGTCATATGTTGAGAGTCCTAAAAGGAACATCCTATGCCACAATCAGGCAAATTTGGCGAAGGCTATCCTGGTCGACGTGCACGTGACTCTGCTGGTGGACTTAACTAACCCACATAACACTTAATTTCATGCATAAAAGCTGGACTTGTCTTGTCCACTGACTAATTTTCTGAAAATGGATATTCAAGCATCCATAAAGCTGATCATGCTTAAAGCACATTTCATGCTTAGCTCACATTTCATGATCTCATTCATGCTCATCCAATTTATGGCAATTTCAAGCAATGTCATGCACTAATCAATTTCTCACCTAATGGCAATCATCCATCAATTTATACACAATCAAAAGTCAATCAATGCTCATTCTAAATTAGTTGGAAAAACATTAATTTTCCTTAGTTAAGATAATATTTAAGCATTACTAACATAAAGATAAAAGTGAAACCTACCTTATATCCTTGCTTAAGCTTGCCTAAGGAAGTTCCTCTTCTTGTTCTCATCTTCTTTCTTGTCCTCCTTCATTCATGGCAAGGAAAGAACCTCACATCATTTAGGGTTTCTAAAATTGAAAACCTAATGAACCTTAATCATGAAATCAACCCTAGAATCACTAAACCCATCTTCTTTCTAAGCTTTCTAAACCATAAAATCAAGCCAAACTCAAACTACATTTCATAACTTACCTTGAATCTTTACTCAACCCAAGGGTTTCTTGTATCAAAATAAAACTTAGACTCTCCTCTTCACTTTTTCTTCTTGCTCTTTCTTCAAAAACTCACTCACTCTCATGGAAATGCCAAAACCCTAGCAAGCTCCTTTCTTCTTCTCCTTTCTTTCCTCTTCACGTAAACTTCTCCTCTTCTCCTTTAAATTTCAGTAAATCTCACTTCTTCCTACACTAACTCACTTAAACTCCTCCTTTTATACTTCTTCTCTAATTCACTTAAGCCCAAAAGGCCCAAGCCTTCATTTAATTCCTTCTTCTTTCATTTTCCTACATCCTCCTTACTTCCTCTTTATCCTACAACTTACTTAGGCCCAATTATCTTTAAGCCCATTTTATCTTTCTTTTCTTTCCTACCTCATTAAAACCCAACTAATTCATTTAATTCCATTAACTCATTACCTAACATCTTTAATGCCAACTCATATTACTCAATGTCAAGTTAATTAATGTTAACATAATTTACTTAATTACTCTAATCATGCTTAATTACATAAAAATTTTGGGTCTAACAATTCTTGTGCAATTTGTCCTTTCACCATGCTATACCCCACTTGGTTATGAGTATGGGCAAAGTGTCAACTCTTACTAGACCGATCACGTCAAATCTAGTCCAGTGATATCGCTTCGTCACGGGACTCATTACTTTATATGTCAATGAAGACACTCTTCATGACATATGTACTCCATTAGAGATTTCCAAGTAATGACCTCGACAAGAGGCCATGGTTATCATCTTCGCTATCACGTAAGTGGTGAATCCTCTATTGGCTACTCGATTACCTTGAATACCTCAAGCGCACCCAATCACCACCCTATGAGCGACTCTCAGTAGGCAACAAGGAATGGAGTCAAAGCACAGAATCAATATCCAAGATATCCTTGAGTACCTCAAGTCTAAGGATATTTGCACTATTGCTATGATGAGATTATCACTGACATTAGAATAGGACATCCATGTGATGATCTCATAGTAGGTCATCCAATGTACTTACTACCTCTAGTAAGCATTCACATCTCAACCCTAAATATCTCATATTTACAGCTTCGATATCCATCGCTAATCAAATCAAGGAGCTTGAAATGTGCTAGTCTCTTGAGACATCGATGTCCAATTTCAGAATCCTATGACTAGGATAATTTAGATATCGACATAATTGCACATGATAGGAATCTCAGTAGTATGATCACATCATAATTTCCTTCATGCTATGTCATATATCATGGACTTCATTAATTTGCTTATAGATCAATATCAATTCATGAATAATGAACATCAAATTAATGAAATATGCCTTTCTTTATTTATTCATAAAGTATGTACACAACTTTGTACAAAACGCGCTAAAGGCGATTGCCTTTAGGGTACTACTCTAACAGTTGGGTCACAATCTGCAAATAAAGCAAAATGAGTTATAAGATCAACTCTCGTTACCTCATAATCTTTCATCCAGGCAGGCCTTTTTCGAGGACAATGAGAAGATTGATTTCTTTGAGATGCTGCACTTGTTGCTACTAGTAAAATCTCAAAGGCACTTGAAGTTTCGACTTAAGCATTTGATGAAATTTCAGCTGGTTGGGCTTCTTGGTTAGCGTCACTATCAAGAATAATTGGAGTAGGTTGCTGCCCATTCCAATCTCATGTGTTTTGTTCATCAAAAACAATATCTCTACTGGTCACAATCTTCTTTGTCAATGGATTGAATAATTTTTATGCTTTGGAGGTTTCACTTACAACTAGAAAGACACATTTTTCACCTTTATCATCAAGCTTTGTCCTTTTCACATCTGGAACATGAGCATAGGCAATGCAGCTAAAAATTCTAAAATGATCCACAGCTAGTTTCCGTCCACTCCAAGCCTCTTCTGGTGTCATGTTTTTAACAGAAAAAGTAGGACATCTATTCAGGACATGTATACTCCAACTTACTGCTTTGGGCTAAAAACTCTTTGGAATTCTTCCCTTTGACAGCAGGCTTCTCACCATATTAAGAATGGTTTTGTTCTTCCTCTCTGATACACCATTTTGTTATGGTGTATAAGCAGCTTTGAGCTCTCTCCGAATACCATGGTTTTTACAAAACTCTTCAAATTCTTTTGAGCAATATTCTCCACCCCAATCTATACGTAAAGTTTTTATTGTTTTGCCTGCTTCATTCTCAACATATGTCCTAAAAGTTTTAAATGCAGCAAAAGCTTCCGATTTCTTATGTAAAAAAATAAACCCATGTTTTCCTATAAAATCATCAATGAAAGTAATTAGAAACCTTTTGCCTCTATTGGAAGATGGCTTTATTGGCCCACAAATGTCGAAATGAATCAATTCCAAGAAATCCTTTGCTCTCCATGATTTTCCTCGAGGAAATTGGGATCGATGTTGTTTGCTAACAACACATTCTTCACAAACTTTAGAAGGAGCAACAATTTGAGGAAGTCCAGCCACCATGTTTTTCTGTTGGAGAGTCCTTAGTCCAGCAAAACTTAAGTGACCATAACGAAAATTCCACAACCAAGAGGGGTCTTTCAATTTAGTCATTAAGCAAGATTGAATGTTTTCAATCTTCAATGCAAACAACTTGTTCGAATTCATTGGAACAATAGCAATGGCACCTCTAATAGGATCATAAATCTCACAACTACTATTCTTGATAGTAATCACATAGCCTTTTTCTTATAATTTTCCAGCACTTAATAAATTGCTTTTTAAGCTAGGAACATAAAGAAGATTAGAAATTGTTTCCACAAAGCCATTCTTGGTTTTAATCTTAATATCACCTTTTCCCATCACATTCATAGTATAACAGTCACCAAAACTTACTGTAGAATTAAAATCTTCATTCAAAAAAGAAAAAGAAGACTTACTTACACATAGGTGGTTGCTGCAGCCTGTATCCATATACCAAACATCTGACCCATGAGGTTCTTGTGTTTGTACAGCCATCAACAATGTTTTAGATTCATTATTTTCTGTAAAATTTGATTTCTCTCCCTTTTCTCTGTCATTAGGTAGCTTCATGTAGCATTCAGAACGATAATGGCCAAATTTGTGACATCTAAAGCACTCTATTTCTCCCTTGTCTCTGTCGTTAGGTCGCTTCGTGTAGCAATCAAAGCGATAGTGGCCAAGTTTGTGACATCTAAAACACTCTATTTCCAATTTATCAGAATGTTGATCTCTTCCTCTGCTTCTGCTATGATTAACCTCACCTTTGAAAGGCTTACTACTGCTACCATTGCCTCGATCTCCCCTTCCTCTACCTCTTCCACTGCCTCTACCTCTACCCCTTCCACTAAAATTTGTGGAATGAATAGAAGTAGAAGCCTTTAAAGCTTGATCCTTTGTAGTTGAACTTCGATTCTTCTTTTGTTCATGAAGCAGCAAAGAGCTTTGGAGTTCATCAAGAGAGAGCGCATCAATATCTTTAGATTCTTCAATAAAACACACAACGTAGTCAAATTTTAGTGTCAAGGAACACAAAATTTTCTCTACAATGGTGATATCTTCCATCTTCTCACCATAAAATCGCATCTTGTTAATAACCTCCATGGTTCTAGCAAAATAGTCGGTGACAGATTCACCACTCTTCATTTCTAGAGTCTCAAAATCTCTTCTCAAGGCTTGAAGCTATGCTCGCTTCACTCTAGAAGATCCTTGGTACTTTTTCTTCATGGAATCCCAAATTTCTTTGGATGTTTCTTTGCTAAGAATTGTTTCCAAGATGGAGCGATCCATTGCCTGAAAAAGATTTTTTTTCTTTCAAATCCTTTAGCTTTTCTCCTTCATGTTATGCCTTTTAGGCATCTGTCAAACCGCATCTTTTGTTGGTTCATCGATTCTAGATTCAACAACCTGCCAATACTCTTTAGATCGAAGAAAATTTTCCATGAGCATGCTTCAATGGTCATAGTGACCATCGAAACGAGGAATTGTTGCTTGCATAAAAGTAGAATTTGAAGCCATAAAAAATAAAGCTGCTACTTTGATCTTGTTCTTCGTCGAACCTTCACGTTTTCATCATGTCGCCTCAATCTTTTGTCTCTTTGAATTTGGGATTTGGGCAACAATCTTTATTTGTCAAATCAACAATTAGTAGGTAGGAAGAGGACAGATGGGTATTGGCAGCAAAAGTTGCGTGAAAGTGGTCCACTAACTTAATTCGTCACATCAAAACTATAGTGAATTGCTGGTGACAATTGCTACTTATTTATCCTCACACCTTCACTCTTAGAAACTAAGTTATTTGGCTCTGATACCAATGTTAACTAAAGCTGAATGTGATGAACTGCTCACTTTATTCAACAAAGTAATGCCTTTTATAGGCCCATTACAACTTAAAATAGAGAAAAATATGCTACTAAAAAAAACAAACTATGTGAACTTCCTAAAGACTAGAAAGACTTGACTTAATAAATAAACATAAAATAAATAGTTTCTAACATTTTACGCTAACAATGGAGAGCTTTTCCAGATTGTTGAACAAGCTGGTACTCTGTAATAGAGGTTTTAAGTATCGCCATAAATGCAAGCAGGTTAGTATCACTCATTTACTCTATGCCAATGACTTGCTCCTTTTGTGTGCGGCTGATATATCTTCTATACGAATTATGATGAATACGCTTGAATTGTTCACCCAATGGTCTGGATTGCAACATAATTCAGATAAAAGTAGTATTTGTTTGTCGACATATGTGAGGCGTAGGGGAGACATCATGAGACTCACTGGATTACATAATATTTCTGATAATTTTCGTTATCTTGTACCTATTTCAACCACCAAACTCAAGTTCCATGACTTCTTACCGATCATTGAATGACCTAAAAATAGAATGATGGCATGGAAGAATAGACATTTATCGTATGTAGCTTGCATCACATTAATTATTTTGGTACTTACGATTCTTCAAATCTACTGGCTTGCAAATATGGCTATACCTAGGAGAGCTATTAAAGAGATGGATCGTATTATGAAAACATTCCTATGGTCGGGACAAAATGGAAATGAGGCAAAAATTAAATGGAGTGACATCACAATCCAAGGTGGTCTCGGGATTATCTCGATCAATAACATGCAGAAAGTATTGATGAGTAAGAAGTTATGGAGGCTTTATACTGATCTGAAGGATTTGCGGATTATCTGGGTGCATGAATTCTATTTTAAGATTTGAACTTCTGGCAAGTTGATTTCACAAGGGATGGCTCTCCCATTCTTAAGCAGACAATGAAGTTGAGGACGTTCATATATCCATACATTAAACATCAGATTGGAAATGGGGAACAGACCTGGCTGTGGTTCGACAGCTGGCTTGACATAAGCCCCATTGCATAGCACACTCACTTCCAGTGTTTAAGGAATAGCATGCCACTTAAAGTCTCGTCACTGAATGTAAATGGTGAATGGATCGATGAATATATAGGTTTTCCTGCCCTCTTGATGCATCTCCCTGGCCTAACGTCTGTGAGAATGAGGACTCAATTGTTTGGGTGCTGAACTGTAATAACATTTCTAGTAACAGTTCATGTTATCAGCTATTTTATAGCAGCTATTCGATAATACCTTTGGCTGATTTATTGTGGGAAAACTCTATTAGTCCTCAGGCTTCCTTCATCAACTAGCTTGCGATCAAAAATCGCCTACAAACTATGCGACAATGGTACGGAAATGTAGCTGATACTACTTGTGTTCTTTGTCATAGGCCTATGTAGGACATGGGCCACTTTTTCTTTTTATGCAACTATACAAAAGCGATCTGGAGTCAAATTCTTCACTTCCTACCGTAGATACTGTAAGAAACAAACATATGAACATATCATATAGCATAGGATCAATTATATGCACGGGAAAAACAAACATACATACTTGATGCTTGTTTAGGTTTCCACCGGTTAAGGAACACCGAGTCTGCTCAATCCAATGTTTTCCTCTCAAAACCAAAATACACGAAGTAAGTTAATTTCAACCGTTGGCTTTGCCTTTTAAAGACAACATGAGAATAACTACCATTAGCAGTTATTCTTGCACGTGAATTGTTTAGACCCGTCATGGGTGGAAGAAAACCATCATCTCCCACTCACACACGAGGGGTTTAAAACAAAAAAAAACTCTACAGTACTCATACTCGTTCAATAACCAGTGTGACCAGCATACGACGAGAGCACATTGTCATACATCTGTTAGGAGTATATGACATCTCGATTTAACGAATTGATCCTAGGACTTATGAGTCCTTGAGTAGACATTGTATGCTATACCCTAGGTCATATCTCGCATTTTCATTTTCCCTTTGATCTCATTTAGTTTCTTGAGTCATGACTGTATTCAAGTTCTCTACTAAAGAGACGATGGTCATCTATGAATACTTTTCATGCGAGTCAATGATCTAAATTAAATGACCTTCATCTGTTATCAATTCTCTTTTGAATAAAATTCAATTTGCTTTCCTAGAATTATTCCATAAGATCGCATCATATATGTTCTCTTGGCAATAACCTAAAGTAGCAAACCTTAAATTCAATTCTCAAGAATGAAACAAGAGTCATAAGGGTATATGATGAGGTTCTTCTTAACCTCAAGGGTCTCACAGAATGTAAGATGAGATCTTGTTACTTACATTAATCCCTTTTGTGGTCAGTTGTGCACACATGGTACGAGACATGTGCTACGATATTTATCCACTTCGTTTGACTTGAACATCTTTTAATCAAGAAATACCGTACAGATGATAGTTCAAACATACTCAATGTTTAAATTGAGTTCACTTATCTACTCACCAATTTATTCAGAACCCACATCTGGCAACGTAAGACAGATATAGTGATTAATAAATCACTTTGAACCAATTTCCTTGCGGCATCTATGTTTAAGTTTCGCGCTCTCAATTATCACCTAGATAATAAACTTTAAACATGCCTCATCTCTAGCGACCATAAACACCAAAGGCGATTTCCCGTGTGAGAGGGCTAATCTATAATCTGTCTCATATACTTATGATTCATCTCAAAATATATTTATACAAAAAAAATATTCATTCATGAATCAAATGATATACAATGTATAATCTTCATCTTACATTATATCCAAACAAGTGACATTAAACTGAGTGAACATACATAGAGAAATGTTTTATCATTACATTTCAACATCTACGCAGTCCTAGTGACTTTACATGCCCAATAAATACATCTCTAGAAATTGGCTTTGTCATTGGGTCTGCTATCATATCTCGCGTAGATATATATCTCATGTTCACTTCTCCTCGTGCAACTATATCTTTCACATAATTGTATTTAGTATCTATGTGCTTTGTCTTACAATAAAATTTGGGGTCTTTTGTATAAGCGATTGCAACTTGACTATCACAGTTGATGGTCACTGGATTAATTTCACTTTTAGTGACTCCCAAATGCACAAGGAATCGATGAAGCCATATAGCCTCTTGTACTGTAGTTGAGAGCACTATAAATTCAGCTTCCATTGTGGATAATGCAACGCAGGATTGTTTCTTACTTTTCCACGATATTGCTCCATGGTTTAGTAAGAATACATATCCTGAGGTAGATTTTCTTTCATCTAAATCTCCTCCCCAGTCTGCATCTGTATATCCTTGTATACATAGATCATTGCCTTGATAACACAATGCATAGTCCACGGTTCCCTTCAGATACCTCAATATTCTCTTTACTGCTTTCCAATGTGCTTGGCCTGGATTTGACTGATATCTGCTTACCATCCCAACAGCCTAACAAATATCTGGTCTTGTACACATCATTGCGTACATAAGACTTCAACTGCACTAGTGTAGGGAACATTCTTCATTTGTTCCCTTTCTTGTGGCGTTGACGGGCAATTCCTCTTACTAAGGCCTTCATTCTTAGCAATAGGATTATCAATTGGTTTGCAATCTTGCCTACGGAATCGTTCAAGAATTCTTTGAATGTACATCGCTTGTGAAAGCGATAACAATTTCTTTGAACGATCTCTTGAAATCTTGACTCCAAGAATGTATGTCGCTTCACCCATGTCTTTCATTTCAAATTCAGATGATAATCATTCTTTGATTTGCTTAAGAAACACACAGTCATTACAAGCAATCAATATATCATCCACATATAAAGATAAAATCATAAATTTATCTTTGAATCTTTTAACATACACACAATGGTCTTCATCGATCATTTCAAAATCATACGAAATGATTACGTTATGAAAACGAATATACCATTGTCTTGAAGACTGCTTCAGGCCATAAATTGATTTTAATAAACGACATACTTTATTTTCATGACCTACCTTGATGAAACCTTCAAGTTGTTCCATATAGATTTCTTCATCTAATTCTCCATTGAAAAAAACAGTTTTTACATCCATTTGATGTAATTCAAGATCCATACTGGCTACTATAGCCAGAATAAGACGGATTGAAGCAAACTTCACAACAAGTGAAAAAGTTTCCTCATAATCAATTCCTTCCTGTTGCGTATATCCTTTTGCTGCAAAACGTGCCTTATATCTTTCGATACTGCCATCAGCTTTTCGCTTAATTTTGAGAACTCACTTGTTCCCAATTGCTTTACGTCCTTCGGGGAGGTCAACCAAGTCCCATACTTGATTTGAGCTTAAAGAAGACATTTCTTCTATCATTGCTTTCATCCAATCTTCTTTAGCAGGTGCCAGTAAGAGCCTCATTTACATTCCTCGGCTCTTCTTCCTCTTGCAGAACAATCATATTAATTTCTCCTTCAATCTCAAAACGACGTCGGGGAATTATCCCTCGATTATCTGCCTTAACCAAGGTTCATCATGAATAAATTCATGATTGATCCGATTGCTCCCACTTGGATGCTTATCATAGAGAACCTTTTGTGGAATTGCTCCCACTTGGTTGAAGTTCCTCATATTGATTCTCGCTAATGAAATCATTCGATCAGCGACTCATATAATAATAGGTCTTTACCTATTTCGCTTTGCTTGGAAAAATCATTCTAAGAATGTTACATCTCGTGATTCAAATTCAGTTACACCTCCACTACCTTGTTCACTTATGAACACGTATCCTTTTGAGTGTTTGAGTATCTAATAAAATACTTTTCTCCCTCTTGCCTAATTTCCCATATTTGTGAGAGATCATAAACATAGGCTGACACCCCAAGGTCGGAGACTTGACACATCAGCCTCCTACCACCCACAACTCATATGGTGTGCTTGTAATTGATTTCGTGGGCACACGATTAAGTACATAAGTGGCTGTTAGCAACGCATCACCCCAAAAGGTGATTGGTAAATTTGCTTGGGCCATCATGGACCTAATCATTTCTAATAGCATCCTATTCCGCCTTTCAGCGATGCCATTTTATTGTGGGGTTCTAGGAATTGTTAATTGCCTTTCTATTCCTTTTTCATCACAGAAAGCCTTGAACTTTTCTGACAAGTACTCTTGTCCACGACCAGTTCGTAATTCTTTTATTTTCTTATCTAATTGATTCTCAACCAAGTTTGAGTATTTTATGAAACAATCGAATTCTTCTGATTTATGAGAAATCAAATAGATATGACCATACCAATTATAGTCATCTATGAACGTGATGAAATAAATTGCCCCACGTCTAGCCCTTACATTCATTGGACCACAGATGTCGGAATGAATTAATTGCAATGGATATAAAGCTTGTTCCCTTTCCAAATGGCTTTCTTGCCATTTTACCACTAAACAATGCTCACATGTAGGTAAATCTACTTGACTTAGATTACCTAAAAGTCCTTCTTTAGCCAATCGACTTATTCTATTTTGACCAATATGGCATAGTCTAGCGTGCCACAAAGTTGCATCATTGTTGGAATTACTAGATGTGAATAATGAATAACTAATATTATTATTTTCTTTTAACACATCCAGCACAATAAAACCATCCAATAAAAAACCATGACCATTCCACCACTGTAGAAATTTACATTAAAACTAAGTTTAACTAACATTAACACAGATAAAAGATTCCTACGAATCTGTGGAGCAAATAATACTTCATGTAGGATGAGAGGTCGTCCTCCACGCATGTCCCAATTCCTTGTACAACAACTTTGAAATTGTCACCTATATAAAGCCATCGACTACCATGTGGGAGTTTACGAAACTCAACGAAGGCATCACGATCCTTCGCTACATAGTTGGTTGCTACTGAGTCTGCAATCCACAAAGGATGTGATTCAGTTAGAAAAACAGAACAAGAAACATTCACATAACAAATTTTTGTACTATAAAGTTGTACCTTCTTGGGCTCGGTACAACCTTGAGCAAAGTGGCCCTTATTACCACAATTATAGCATTTCACATGTTTCATGTTCTTCTTCTTGAAGGGACGCTTTCCCTTTCCAAGTTGGTTCCAATTTTTCTTATTGGATTCCTGAGGGGAGTGGTTGAATTTCTTATTCCTTTTCCACTTATATCCACCATAATGCTTGCGTTTCTTGTTCATAGCTCCATGTGAGCTAGAACTAACTGCATATGCCTCAGAAGACATCTTTGAGGCTTCAAGACGCTCTTCCTCCAAGATAAGATGCCTCGTAGCATCTTCCATTGTCTTGATGTTTTCATTATGAGTTAGGTGCATCTTCATATGCTCCCAACTCGAGGTAGTGAACGGATCACGCCTGCACTGTTGCTCATCGATGACCTCATAACCAACATCACGTAACTCACTTACCATGTTGGACATTTTTCTCAAATGCTTCAATTGTATCATCTGGCGCTTCTTATAAGTGTCAAACTTAATTGTAAGTGACCTCACTTTGGTCACCAAGCACCTCCAAACGAAAGCAAATCAATGCGCACCACATGTCCTTCGGCGCTTCAAACTTACTAACTCACGCATGATATCATTATCCATACTACTCAAAGAACGTGATGCGAGCTAAAGTCATACGTCACGGTCCCTTCTATCTTTGAGCAGTAGTGCCTCCTCGGAACATTCATGGTTAGGTTTAATGGTTCGGAGCCTCTTGCTCTTCTAGTACATATTGGATTTTCATACTCCAAATCTCGTAATTGTCACCATTGAGTTTCTCACCCTATTGAGTTCAAACTATATTCTTCAAGCAAGAGCCATTTTCAAACACTAAGTTTCTATAATAAGAAAGAAATATATACACGTTAATGTCACATTAATCGCTCATAGAGCAAATAATTAGATTACAATTGCTTATAAAATCAAAAGTCCACAAATGTCTTCAATCATCATTCATACAACAATCGAATCCTAATTACTTTACTCTAGACAAATTCTTATATAAAATTCATGTAAACATATTACATAAATATTAAAAATTTGTTCTTATAAAACAAACAACCTATTTTATACCTATAAACAATCTATAGGTAACGAACCCTACGTGGAAATGAGTTCACGAGTTCGCGTGAAACATTTTGCGAAGCTCGATTTACAATAGATCTAACTATTTCCATTGGAAGACCTATAGGATATAAAGTCCTAATTAACTCTCTTATACGAATCCTTTTCATAAATGTCATCACTAACAAATTATAAGTCTTCTCAGGCATATTATTCCAGAGCATTTGTAATAGTTCGCCTTAAGGTTAATACAATGTCGCAAGCAAAGTCATGTACTTTACTTCAACATCCTTGTAAGCTAGACAACCTCCAAAATATAGCTTTTGCATCATGTTATTAACTGCAATAACATGTTGTGTTAGACCATGTCCAGGCATTAAGCGCATGTTGACTAACTTCACATACATGCTGCAAATCCGTCTCTTCTGTGCCTCACATCGAATAAGCTTACGTGTTTGCTTAATAATAGGCATTGTCCTGAAAAACTAATTTTCAGGAATCAGAAGAGTATACAAAAAAATAACAAATTATTTTTTCTAACACTTAGCTTAACTTATGCTCATATATTGAAATAATTTTAATTTATTATTTTTGTATTATATTGTTTATCAACAATTTATTGAATCTAATCAAAAAAATTTAATCTTTAAGTAATTAGACACTTATTTCTAATTTACCTTATAATTGAACTAATCAATTATCTTGGTTTAATTAGAAACTAATTTCTAAATAAATTAATTTTAAAAAATTCATTTTAATGAAACAAATTTAGTATTTATCCAATTAAAAATAAGCGAACAAATTAGTTTATTTCGAAGGGTAATCTCATTTTCACTAAACAAATTAGTGTTGAGTTTATTAGAAAATAAACCAACGAAATTAGTTTATTTCTAAGGTTATTTTAACTAAACAAAATTAGTTATTTAAAAAATTTTGTCTAAGTAATTAGAAACTTATTAATTTAAAATATAATTGACTTAATCAATTTCCTTTGACATAATATTTTAGAAACTAATTTAATTACCTAAATCAATTAGTGTAAATTAGAAAACTAATTTCTAATTCTTTACTTTATATTATGTATAACTCAATTATGAATTAAAACAAAAACTTATTATAATTGGGCTATAAAGTTTGATTAAGTCCATAAGATCTTTTATAGCCCAAAAAATGCCTCGTAAACCTCAATTGGGCTTGGAAGCCCGTCTCCCAACAGAGGAAGGGTTGGTCATGCAGCAATGCCTTGCCGCGCCAGATGTCACACGTTGCTTATGCGCCAACAGGTGCGCTCTTCTTCCTCAGACGCACCTTATTTCTGGTTCTTCTTCCTCCTTCAATTTTGTTTTTGTTTTTTTTTTCTCTGTTCTTTTACCCATTCGAAAATCAACTCAAGCAACAATTAAAACACACAAATCCAACACAACAAATACTCATTTGCTTCATAAACACCGCAAACTCATCAAGATTTGATTTTTTGATGAATCACCGAAGAGAGAAAAAAAAAACTTATTCTTGCAAATGTACAGAACAAACCCACAAAACGTTTACATATGCGTGATATATTCGGTAGATCAGAAAACATACATAACATACATTAAAAAATGCTTTCCATGCATATATAATCGGTAGAATAGAAAACAATACCAATACAAGAAAAACGCAACCGATATAAATGATAGAACAGAAAATGTAAAACTAGATGCTCTGATACTAATGTAAGAAACAAACATATGAACATATCATATAGCATAGGATCGATTATATGCATAGGAAAAACAAACATGCATCTTGATGCTTGTTTAGGTTTCCACCGATTAAGGAACACCGAGTCTGCCCAATCCAATGTTTTCCTCTCAAAACCAAAATACACGAAGTAAGTTAATTTCAACCGTTGGCTTTGCCTTTTAAAGACAACATGAGAATAACTACCATTAGCAGTTATTCTTGCACGTGAATTGTTTAGACCCATCATGGGTGGAAGAAAACCATCAGATACGATTGGGAAGATGTCTTACATTGGATTATATGCAACTCAAAGCATGGGAAATCTAACACAACCCTCTTTAAAGTAGCCTTTACACTTACCATTTACACAATATGGAAGGAGCGTAACAGTCGACGTTTCACCAATTAGAGGATGGAGAAATACCTAGTTGCTAATAGAATAGTTAACTTGATCCGTGAATGCCTATATTCTAAACAAATGCACCATACTCTTTCGTTGGACATGTAATGTAGTAAGCCTTCTCTTAATGTTTGTCGTATGACTATTCGACTATTAGTTTTGAAATCAATGTAATATTTGTATTAGTTTCGCTATAGTAACAACCAATTATTCATTTTCAAAAAAAGATAATAATAATTTGTTGCTATATATAAGAAAAGGCAACAAAATTAAAAAATGTTGTAATAAAATCTTATATATGCAACATCCGAATTGTTTCTATAGTTTCAAATTCCTATTTACTAATGTTGCATATTTATTTATATAGCTATTTTCTAATTTTATTTAAAATATAAAAAATTTATATTTATTAATGAGTATTCGAATATGTCCAGAAAATTAAATACTCAATAATCTTAGTAAAGTTAAAGCATATATGTCGATATCATGGGAGAAGTGCAAGACATGAAGGTGGATAGTGAAGAAGACTAGAGACTCCAAACCCTTCTTCTTTGCCTTCGCGACCGCTCATGGTATGGTTCCTGGGGTTATTGGGTATTTTGTTATAGATATTACCAAACTCTCACAATCCTAAGCTTGAGGCTCATCTCTATCAAACCACCTGGCCTAAATCTTTGACAAATTGAGTTTGAGCGTTATTTATTGCTAAAACGGTGTTATTTTATTCAAAATGATATAATTTTACATAAAATTTGAGTTTTGGGTCGAGTGACTCAAGCCCAAATGTGACTTAGAGTCTGAATATTTTTATTTAAAAGTCTATATTCGACCTAAATTTTGTTAATTCGAGTAACTTCAGAATCCCACTAAGCCAGCCAATCTGAACAATACTATTTTTGTTATCTTTAAACAATTATTAATATTTGAAATAATATTTATCTCAATGTTTTAAAATCATATTAGACATTGAACTAATCAAAGGAAAGGTTTAAGCTTTAAACGTGATAAATAGTCGTAACGCTAGTCAAAATAAAATAGACTACTACTATAATAATGGTGAATCTAGGTCGATACCACGTAAAGTATGTGTAAAGTCGTTGAAATGAAATTAATCGGTATTTAGGTTAAGGGGTTTGGTTTTAGAAATAAGAAAATAAAATAAAGCTAAAATAATTAACAAAAGCAACGTAAAGAAAACATGTAAATATGATAAAAGTAAAAAATTTGGTAGGGACTCGGCTCTTTGGTTTAATCTCGACCTATACCTTAATTAAACATATTTCATTAATTTGTTGTTCTTAAACTTCTTATAGCAACTATTAATCGTGGGTTAATAATTCACCCGATTTTTTTCTTATGTAGTGTTTAATCAAGATATGATCGCTAATTAAATCTAACCATCGAATAACTTAGGATACGATCTCTAGATTTAATTAGGCAGTAGCATTACGAATTAAAAAAACCGATTAATGAAGGCAAAAATCACATACGATGCGTCATGTAACCTAGGTTATGTTATCTCTAATGATTACGAACCATTAGTCCTACACATGAATTTCAATATAACAATTACGAATTATATCAAAATTCTAGCAATGAATTTACAAATAAATGATTTAATAAACGCATTAAAATCATCTTTTCATAATACCCAATGGGTTCATACATAAATAATTGAGCAATAATGAGAATACGATTATTTATACACAAAACTCAAATCAATTAACATAAGATAAGACAATCAATTTCTAATGAAAAAGAAACAACAAAAATAATGACATACACTTAACCCGAGTCGTCGGTGTCGATATCTCCTCCGAACCGGTGTCAGGATGTCTGGCCTTTCATGAGTCTCTCTCACAAAAAATGCTTCAGCCCCTCCAAGACTACCCTAGCCTAAGACTCTCTTTGCTAACACCTCCGTCTCTTCGGCGCCATTATTCCATCTATTTCCTGAATTCTTTTTCGTTAGATCTGGGGAGCCCACTTACGTGGGAGATCTACATCATGAGCCTAGTGATGAAATATATTTGTGGGCTTTGACACCACACTTCAACCTAAAACCTTAAGGTATTAGGTTTATGGCTCCTTTCCACTTATATGTCATTCACTAGCTCCATTTCTTTCCAATGTGGGATTTTCACTCACACTTGACTTCCCAACAATCTCCCCCTCAAATGTGAACTTCCACATTGGGCTTGAACTCCCCCTTGAGCGAAAGCCTTTTTTACTTAGTAGCTCGAGTATATGGTGTCACCAAGAGCTCTTCTACTCTACTGGTCTGAGCCCACCAGGAGTCTCCTTGCTCTTCTTCGTGGGGAGGCAACCACAGAATCAGACCACCATCTCCATACTCGTCCCTTGCCGAACCATCGTCTCTGATACCACTTGTTGAAAATTTAGACCTTCCAAACTCACACCCAAGGATATTTAATAGACAAAAATATATCAGAAAATAACAACACAAGAGAATTTACGTGAAAACTCCCAAACCGGAGAAAAACCACAGGCACTGAGAAGAAAATCCACTATGTGAAAAATTCTTACAATCACACAATTTTTCCTCTCACCCAATCCCCCAATACACCAACATACTCACAAAGAAATACACAAGACAAACTCTCCAACTCTCACCTCAAAAGAGGAATTTAACTAGAGTCAAATTTGTCATACAAATCCTTGACTTTGTTTGGTGCATTAACTAAGGAGGTAGCAACCTCCTTATATAGGTAAAAGCCTTGCCCCAATTGTTGTCTCCAACCAATATGGGACAACAAAGGAGCCAACCACTTAACAATCTCCACCTTGGCGACTTTGGTTGATCCCATAACCACACTCTACCTTAGTGTAGATCTCCTTAAAATAACATAACTCTCACTGTAGAGAATTATCATGCTTCACAGCATCATGCTCCACCATAAAAGCATACCCACTCAGAATAAACCAATTCTAAGCCTTTTACATCGGCATATATCGAAAATAACCTTGCTGAAAAATTATGGTGCAACTCCCATGTTTGACTTTTCTGGAAGTTCATCAGTCATCGACATAAATTCCACCACACACCTTGCATTAATGTCAAACCAATGCCCGTGTGCAAACTTGTAGACCCGCTAATAGTAACACATCCTCTAACAAGTAGTATCAGAGCCAAGGTGTGTTTTTTCTTGAAATTTCTAAATATGCTCTGTGGTCGCAGTTTTGACTGATCTTCCACATCAGAAAAGATTTTCTTGATAAATGTTTATTAAGTGCGGTGGAGTTTTGGTGTGGTAGTGTGGTAGTACATGTCTAGAAAAGTTTTGGCTAAGGAAAGTCTTGGTATTTAAGAGTGTCCGTTGTGACCCACCTCTCTTTCCTGGAAACTTTCCTGGTGTACTATTCATTTCTACGATAAAATTTATCAAGGCAGAAAAACACAGAAAAATGTCAAAAAATAGGGCTTCGAATCCTCTTGGAATTGAGGTGGAGAAATTCGACGGAAGAATCAATTTTGGCTTATGACAAGTACAAGTTAGGGATATTTTGATTCAATCGGGATTACACAAGACATTGAAAGGCAGACAAATCCCTGATATCAGTACTACTACTAGTGATACTGGTTGTCCGAGAGGTAGAGCGGGTTCGGTAAGAGGCTCTGGGTCAGTTAATGAAGAGACTGACAATATCGCTAACATTGTCTTCATAGATGATGATCTTACTCTCTAAAAGGAGAGCATTTACATCCTTATGGCATGTTGCTAATCCCAAAGTTGTCATAATAGAGGATGTATTACTGTTAGCGGGTCCACAAGTTACACACGGGCATTGATTTGGCATTAATGCAAGGTGTGTGGTGGAATTTATGTCTATGACTGATGAACTTCCAGGATAGCCAAACATGGGAGTTGCATCATAATTTTTCAGCAGGGTTATTTTCGACATGTGCCAAAGTAGAAGGCTTAGAATTGGTTTATTCTAAGTGGGTATGCTTTTATAGTGGAGCATGATGCTATAAAGCATGATAATTCTCTCCCGTAAGAGTTATGTTATTTTCAGGAGATCTACATCATGGGCCTAATGATGAAACATATTTGTAGGCTTTGACACCACACTTCAACCTAAAACCTTAAGGCATTAGGTTTATGGGTCCTTTCCACTTATATATCATTCACTAGCTCCATTTCTTTCCATTGTGAGATTTCCATTCACACTTGACTTCCCAACATTTTTTTGGTCCACTTTACTATTTACCTATTTAAAAACCTACGCACATTTACCCAGCAACGAGTATGTTTTCTTGTTGCACTGCTCTTCTTCTCCTGCTGCTACGTTTTCATTTTCTCTCCATGCTTTGACCTATTGCGCTGCGTTTTACTCTTAGTTGCTCCTTGCTTCTGCGTTGCGTTTTGGCCTTGGCGTTGTTTTGCTCTTGGTTGTTTCCAACATCTGCATGCTGCATCGGTTTGCTTCAACGTATGTTTGCATGAAACGCAAACGTATGTTGCTTGCAAGTTGGCCCAACACTAGGGCCTACTTATGAAAAAGGAATGTGACAAGAGTAAAATGTTGGTAGAAGAGTTAAGGTTTTTAAGTTTAAAATATATGATTTTTTAAATCTTATTGACTCCTCAATTGTTAATGAAGAAAGTGCTTGTTCTTATCTTCTTCTCTCGTTTCTCGTCTCTATACTCTCTCTCTATTTCCATAATATTACCCTCAATCAATATTTTGCCTCAATAGTTCCTTTTCTTTTCGTCTTTCTTTCTATCTCCAGTCTTCATTGCCATCGTTAGAGTTGTCTCATCTATGTGCGACAGAGCGAGTCTTATCTTAGAGCTTGTAAAAATTTGTTAGATAATGTGTTACGTATGGAGGCATAATGTATGTGAGCTTGGATGTGGGTTTTTGAATCTAATCCTTGTGCTTAAGTTCCCTATCGTCTTCGTATGTTGTCTTTGTACTGTTACAATTTAGGCGATGAAGATATTCGATTCTTCATGGTTCAAAGAAAACTGGTTGGTTTATTATTTAATTAATCGATTTTTATTCATAACAATTAAAAGCAAAAATCGAACCAAAAACCAGTTCGATTTTTACATCATTCATTTATCCTATATAATATTTTAGGGACAAAAATAAATATTATGTGTGTTATGTGCTCCACCCACTATAACCTAATAATTTAGAGGCAACAGTTTACACCCGATAAAAAAGGTCAAGTCGTAGGGTGTCTCTACCTGCTTGCCTTTAGACGATGATTCAATGCTCAACCACGTCTCATACTGCCGCTAACTTGTCTAACAAAAAAGTTATTCCTTCTGAGCTCGTGAAGAAACTTGTTGTTAAGCTCTTTAAACCTGCAATCTTATTGTTTTTGTAAAAAATCTGACTCTAATTTTGCATTTTTGATTTGGTTTTTGTCATTTTAGAGATTTTATTATTCTAAGATTTTTCTCTTCAAATGGATTTTAATTTTGAATAAGATATGGAATATGTGAATTGAGAAATTTATAAACCTAAACAAAGTTTTCAAGAACACCTACAAACAAAGCCAATAGTAGAACCATCAACGGGAGGAAGGACATCTGTATGTGGCAACTAGTCCCTCATTCCTAGGTGATGATTGCAATTTCTTAGAGTGTCCCTCATTCCAAGAAAACACAACAACATAGAAGAGTGAGGATGACACTCACTATCACTCTCTAGAATTCTTCGATGCATGTTGAAGGAGACATTGTGAGTGCTCTTCAACATTAATCCTTTTAAGTGTAACTTGCTCCTCATCTCCTGTCACTGTTAAAAGCTTTTGATCTTTATTGTTTTAACTTTGATGGATGATAGCCTTTTTGGAAATCCAAGAAGTGAAAGAAGTTATGTAAAGCCCACAAGTAATTAGACAGCCCAGACCATAACTAGTAAGCTGTATAAAAGGCATCTGGCATCTGGAAATAAATATTAAACACTAACGAAAATCACCATCTTTTTTATATTTCTCTTCATTTTCTATCTATTCAGTGTGTCTAAAAACCTCCTCTTTCTCCCGCATGTGACACTTCTCCTATAGGTTCCCTTATTGTGCTTGTTTTGTAAAAAAATTGGAGGAAGTTGTGGAGGTTAACAATCCCAAAATCCCTTAACACTTGGGTAAATTTGTAGCTGCCATCTTATGTCTTTTTTGTGAATTTTGATCATCTCATACTAGTTTATAGTTGGTTTCCAAGTTGTGGTTGTTTGAGACAATAATTGAAGTTTCATGAAGGGATAAAATGGAGAAAATATGGCTAGAAAATGATAAAAGAAGAGGAGATAGGAGAAGAGGGAGGTAAAGAAGATGATATCTTTTGAAAATTTAAGTTGCATGGAGGGACAGAATATGAAATGCAAAGAGTGAAGGGGTAAATTTGGAACTTACTTCCAAGAAGGGCATTTTTGGTATTAATTGGGATGAATGAGGGCAAAATAGTACTTTTAAGTTAAGGGAATTTTAGTAATTATGATAAGGTTAGTAAGGATATTATTTTATAATTAAGAATAAAGTGTGAAAGGAATAATTGGTTCATTAAGTGTATTTGAGTTGAATTTTCAGTAAATTAATCTAATAGAATTTTGTAATTTTAGGTATAAAGGTCCGATTTAAGAGTAAATTGACTATTAATTAGTTGAGTATGAAATCGAGGTAAAGATAACCTTTGACTTTACTCTTAAAATAGGGTATTGTTTTATTATTAATAAATTATATTTTGAATTAGTCATTAATTATATTAATGATTAATAATTACATCTTGAATTATGTTTAATTAACAAAGTATAAGGTGTTTCGTGATTATATTTGTTTTATGTATATTGAGGTGTAATGCTTGTTAATTCGACGAAAATGTGTTGTTTAAGTAGAGACTGATTAATAATAGGTTGTGAATAAGTGGTGAAAATTGAGAATCTTCGGCTTACCTAGGATAGGCTACATTCGATAGTTTTAGATTGATAAATTTGAGTCGATATAAGTGAGTGGTAGCTAGGTATATATCATAGAGCATATCTGGGGCATCCTAAGTCCTGGGGATGTCTTGTGTCTATGGCTAGGTGCCAGAGTGGTATCAAAATATCCTAAGTCTTGGGGATATCCTATGTCGATGGCTAGGTACAAAAGTAGAATCGGGGTACTAAGAGAGATTGAGAGAAATTGTGGCACTCTGTCCTGATATTTATACATTTGATTTCATTTCCACTTGGTGAGAGATTATGGTGAGATGAGATGAGTCGTCGATCATTAAATGTAAGCCTACTAGGTTAAGTAGGGCTGGGCAATTTAGTTAATTATGGAATAAAACATATATGGCGCTTATAAATTAATATTTGTGCTAATCATTGTTTGGTAAATTTCTTGAAATGTTTGTTAATTGTTTAGACTGAGTAATGTTGTGTATATTCAAACTATATGGATGTTTTAATTGGTTGACTAAGTTTTATAATTATATATTGAGTTACTTGATTTTAAGGATACGATCGATTACCCTTACTGAATAAGCAACTCACTTTTTGCCATTATTTATTTGGGAGATCAAAAGTTTGCCGATAACTTCAAAGTACGAGATTGACATAGTGGAGTTTAGATATGGCTAGCAGATTAGTTGAGTAAAGTTGTTTAATTGTATATATTTTTTGAATGTGACAGTTTGGGTAGTTATATTGTATAGAATATTTTTATGTTTAACAAATAATCCTCTCTTTTGGAACTACTGAAGAATTTGATGATTAACGGTATGTTTTGGGAACTATTTTGATAATTATGGTTTAAGAATTTTTAGGAGCATCACTTTGAGTTACATTAGAGTGGTTTAACATTTTTATGGACGTATTGAGTGAAAAAAAATCCTAATGATATGTTCTTATCTTATCTAAGATGGCTTCATGAGAGGATAATGATAGCCCAAAGTCGATTGGGGAATTTGGTAATTTAATCTGTGCTCTTGAAGTGTCAAATCAAGGGGATGCTATAATGGATCAAGTAGGAGGAGAGGTGCCAATTCCCCACAGATGATGCAGTTCTTTCAAATGATGTAACATGTTATTACTGCAACTCTAGCCTAAGGTGATTTTGGGTTGGATCTATAAGATGGGTGCATTAGGGTTTTGAGGTATAGTGGGAGCAAACATAGACGATTTTAGACCGCTTGGAGTGTACGTTGGAAAAAAGATTGTAGTACATTGTTTTCTTATTCTAGGGCAAAGCATTGACTTTGTGGAAGTCAATAAAGTGATCTTATAAGACCTGAGAGATGACTTTCCAAAAGTTCCAAAGAGAGTTTAAAGATAAATACACTTCACGGGTATATATGGATAGAAAGAAGATAGAGTTCATGAGTTTAATTCAGACAGAGGAGATGTCAGTGGCTGATTATGAGGCTTGCTTTGCAACCTTCTTTAAGTATTCATTGGAGGCTATGGTAAATCCTGAAGACAAATGTTACCAATTTGAGCAGGGTCTAATGATAGATATTTGTTTGGGTTTGGAGGCTGCTATTTATGATTTTAAGAAGTTACTAAAGACTGCGCTTAGAGTGGAGGATGTAATAAAACAAGGTAAAAGGAGAAAAGAGCTAAAGAGGTGATCAGGGCGTCATTAAGAAAAGAAGAGTCAGTTTACTAAGAGGGGAGCTACTCATACTAGTGTAGGGAGATCTAGGAGAGTTGATGGAACATTGACCAGGAGTGGTAGTTTCTACCGCTCTGGTGGAGATCGAGGAATTAGCAAGGATTCAAGACAGCATAACACTACCAATACACCATCAATTAGATCTAAGAGAGGGATAGTTAAAGGTTCAGAGGATCTTTTAATAGAGGAGTTAGAGGATTTCGGAGTTATGCTACTTGCTAGAGATTTCATAGAGGACCATGTTGGGGACCAACTGGGATCAGTTAAGCATGTTATATTTATGGAAAGAGGGTGCATTTACAGAGGAAATGTTTGACAATAGGGAGGAGTTCAAGAGTTTAGGCAAAGGGAAAAGTATATGGTCAGAGTGGAGCCTTTAGTTTGGGTAAAGGTTCGAGTAGAAATGATAGCAGAGGTGGTAGTAAAGGAGTTGGACGCAGACCAGTAGTGGGTACGAGTACTAGTAGGACATCCTCATCTCAAGTTCAAACTCATGCGAGGATATACCACATGACGAGAAAGTGGCACCCATAGTGAACGATGTCATTTCTGGTACGATTTCATTATTTGATATTAAAGTTTATATGTTAGTAGACTAAGGATCTATGCATTCTTACATTTCTTTCAAGTTTGCCTCTAGAGTTCCAGGGGAAGTTAGTCCTTTAGGACATGACCTAAGAGTGGCATTATTAGTAGGAGACTGTGTGATAGTAAATAGTGTAAGGAGGGGAATGATAGTGAGGATTGGGGGAGTGAAACTACCAACTGACTTGATAGATGAGTTTAAGGGATTTCGATGTGATTCTCAGGATTGATTGGCTAGCACAACATCGAGTATAATAGATTGTTATGTGAGGGAGGTGATGACAAAGTCTTTAGGTAACTCGAAAGTGATATTTTTGGGAGATCACAGAGTGGTCCCAACATGTCTAATCTCGGCCATGATTACTAGACGGTTGATATTGGAAAGGTGTGAGGCATATCTAGCTCATATTATAGATATGAGGGAGGTAAGTATTGGATTAAAGGATATTCCCATGGTGAGGGAATTTCTGGAGCTATTCTTAGATGATTTACCAAGTTTACCGCCTCAACGAGAGATAGATTTCACCATTAAGACTATGCATGGGGTTGCACTGATTTCTATTACACCTTACAAATGGCTACTATTGAATTATATGAGTTAAAAAGGCAATTAGAGAAGTTGTTAGAAAAGACCAAGCACATCACCTTGGAAGCTCCAATGTTACTTGTGAAGAAAAAAGATGGCAGTATAAGACTATGGATGGATTACCAGGGTAACAGTGAAGAATAAGTACCCATTATCGAGGATAGATGATCTTTTAGATCAGCTGAGAGGAGCCATTGTATTTTCCAAGATTGACTTGAGATCGATATACTGGCAGTTGAGAATAGTTGAGTCAAGTATTCCCAAGATAGCTTTTTGTACTTGGTATGACCATTATAAGTTCCTAATGATACCATTCAAGTTAACAACTGCACCAGTTGTATTCATGACATTTCATGAATAAGACTTTTTAGGAGTATTTGGATCAATTTGTGATAGTATTCATTGCTGATATATTGGTATATTCGAGGAGTAAAGAGGAGCATAAGCAACAATTAAAAGTTATGGTACAGATTCTGAAGGAGAGACAGTTGTATGCAAAGTTGAGTAAGTGTAAGTTTTGGATAGAGCGGATAGTTTTTCTTGGATTTGTGATCTCCCGAGATGGAGTGATGCCTCATCCTACTAAGGTAAAGGCAATTATGGAGTGGGAACTGCCTAGAAATATATCAAGCATATGGAGTTTTCTGGGACTTGCTAGGTATTATTAGAGATCCATGGAAGCATTTTCAATAATAACTACTCCATTAACCAAACTGCTAAAGAAAGGAGTTCAGTTTAAGAGGATCAATCAATGTTAGCAGAGTTTTGAGGAGCTTAAGTAGAGATTGACTTCTAACCTAATTTTGGTGTTACCATCGAGTGGTGGAATATTCAAGGTATACATTGATGCTTTGAGAGTAGGTTTAAGGTGTGTATTGATGCAACATGGAAAAGTAATAGCTTATGCCTCTCGTCAGTTGAGATCGTATAAGTTAAATTATCCCACCCATGATCTAGAGTTAGCAGCGATTGTGCATGCTTTTAAGATTTGGAGACGTTATTTGTATGAGGAAACATTTAAAATCCTTATAGATCACAAGAGCCTCAAGTATATTTTGACTTAGAGGGAGTTAAACTTAAGGCAGAGAAGATGAATTAAGTTGTTGAAGGATTATGATTATACTATTGATTACCATTCGGAGAAGGCTAATGTAGTGCCAGATGTTTTGAGTAAGAAAAGTTTAGGTGTAATGACTTATTTGAGTGGGCATAGTATGAAGTCATTGGTGGAGTTTACGCCATTGGACATTAAATTGGAGATTGATTATGTGAGTGGTTTATTGGCGACATTACAAGTTGAACCAAATTTGTGTGATAGGATTAAAGAGACTTAACCTCAGGATTATTATCTGATGCAGATAAGAGAGAGTGCAACAAAGTAGGGGGACCAACTTTTTAGTAAGAGCAGATGGAGTGTTGGTGATTGGGAGGCAAGTTTGTGTACCAGTGTAAACAGATTATGAGAGAAGATTTTAAAGGAAGTTCATAGTGCACCATATGCTATGCATCCTGGTACTACAAAAATGTATCGAAACCTGAGACCTTATTATTGGTTGTCAAAAATGAAGAAAGATGTAGTATAGATTTGTATCGAGCTGTTTGACCTATCAATAAGTCAAGGTAGTGTTGGAGTTATGTAAATATAGTGCCCTGGAAAGCAAGTGTATTTACATGTAACTTTATCTTCTTCGCCATTCTTTGTAATGAAAATATTTATTATTAATAAAACAAAAGAGTTTGGTTTTATCTGTATAAGCATTATATATCCGGTCATAAGGTACCTAGATTCTTTTGTAAGTAATATACATATACATAGAGATGTATGGGAAACATGTATATTATTAGAGTCTGAATTAATTGATTCACGCTTGAATAATCAAGTTGGTCGCTTGATTATGGTTTAGATCTATAGTGTTGCGATTTATCTCCATATAAGTAAAGGAGTTTACTTGAGGAAATGATGAGTTTCATATCATGATAGTAGTTGACAATCGATAATGACACTATTAAATGAATTGAATCAAGTATGTTTTCAAGAATAAAGTGGGTCGTTACTTTAATCTTAAACATACAACTTAAGCATTCGCTTATTATGAACCATAATCTTGATGAGTGGTGAACTCATATATGTTTCATTATAATTCTTGATATGATCGGAATGGATTTTTACAGAGTATTAATCCAGTGTCTGCATGTTGGAATTATTAATTAAAACATGTATCAGGGAACATTCACTCAAATAAAGAGTTTATAATCTTATCATCTCTTCTAGATGTTTTAAGGAGATTTGGTGATTAAATTGGCGCCAGTAGTTTGATGGAATAGATACCCATCAAGTCTTAACACTGAGATGAGATCTTATGTGTTAATCACTATATAAAGTAAAATGAGAGATCCAGAAGGAAAAACTAACATAAAGGCAAAAAGGTAATTTTACCCTTTGTTGTTCGGATGGCTATAATAAGGTTCTAAATAGGGTTTGCAATTGGACATATTCTCATAATATTTAATAATTCAAGAGTTCAACTAATTGTCTTTAGTGGAATGACATTTAATTAATAAGCTAGAATTAATTCCAATGAGATTGAATTAATTCTAGGCTTATTGGAGCTTGAATTATCAAAGTCCAATAAGATTCTCCACTTGACTTTAAGGAAGGTTATCAAGCTAAGTAAGAAATATAAATGGAGGTTAATTAGAAGCCCATAATTGAATCTTGGGCTTGGTCTAATTAAAGAAGCCCAAATGTACATTTAGTAATGGGCTTGGTTTTGGTTTAATGTAATTAATTAAATTAATTATATTAAAACAATTTTTTAAGAAGAAGATAGCAATTTCGGTTATTCTAGGTTAAATGTGTAACCACACATTTGACATTAAAATGCTAAATAAAGGTGGTCTTTATTATGGTTAATCATCATTAAATGGAGTTATGAACTTACCATTAAATGGTTTAATGGTTGTCTTTTAATGTTGGCTTGTAACCTATTTGCATTCATTAGATTAAAGATGAAAGATGTACATTAGATAGACCATCTTCCTTCTTTATTCTTGGCAAAACCGAAATTGGGTATTGAATTTGTTGGACCCCGAACCTTGAGTGACAGTTTGACTTAGTAATATGAATGATAAAGTGTATGAGTTGATTGAAATTAAGTTGAAAATCATGACTAAAAAGAGAAAGTGTGAAAATATGAAAAATTGTAAAAGTTTGACTTTTGGCCTTTGAGGGTTGACTTTTGATTTAAGCCAAATTTGTTAAAATGGTCTTCTAAAACTTGTAGATTATGTCAAGAGCTTTCAGTAGCCATAAAGTTTGATATTTTCGATATCGGAGTGGAAGTTATGATCATCAAAGTTAAGTATGAAATTTGTTTGAAGTTTGACTTTTGGGGTTGATGAGCTTGACTTTTGATCTAGACAAAATTTGAGAAAATGATCTACATGAAATTTGTAGTGTTTGTTGAGAGTTTTCTGTGGCCATAAAGTTTGCTATTTTTCGATGTCGGGATTGAGAGTTATGATTGTCCGGTTAAGTGATCTAGCTTTGTTTTGTATAAATGACCTAAGTGTATATTTGCATGTGCTATACTTCGAGGCCACTCGTCGTATGGATTTAATCTGAATTGGAATAAATGGTCTTAATGAAAGTTAGAGCTTGTATTTCGATCTTTCCGACGCCATAAAGTATGTAATTTTTCAATATCGGGGCTAGGAGATATGATCTTTGAAAAATTAAGTTATAAGTGGGTATTTAAGGTTTTGTAAATTTTGCTTGAACTCCGACCCTTTTGCAATCTTTTGTTATAAATCTTTCGTCCGACATCCGATTGATTTGATTCTTGAAGCGTTGGATTCCTAAGACAATTACGTTCATTTTTATGAAGAATTATAATTTTTAGGAGATTAAATGAAAAGTGATTGATTGAACCAAAGTAAGAGATGGGTTATAGGTTATAAGTTGGATAATTTTCTAAACATGGTTTAGTATTTTACGATTTTCGGGAGCTGTATAACTCCGATTGAGTTGATTCTTAAGGGAAAATATAGTTAAGATATGGGGCTACAAATCATATGAAGGGATCGAAATTTAGTTTCATCCCTAAGATTGTTAATTTCTGGACTGAAGTTATGTTAAAGTTCAGTTTCGGATTTTGTGCAGGTCAGTTAGTAATTCGACCATAACTTCTTCGTTTTAGCTCTGAATTGAGCACCGTCAGTGGATTTGGATTCGTATGATTGAGAGAAACATTTCTTTAGAAGGAAGTTTTAACAAATTCCTTCAATTTGATAGTGCGAATTAACCCGCAAGTAAGCATGACTTTAAGCTTTGAATGGAGGGCAGTTTGGTCAATTTGCTATCATTAAATGACAGCACAAAAGGGTTGTCGTTTTAGACAGCCCCAATTTAAGAAGAGCAGCAGCAGTTCATGAAATGAGCAGCACAAGAAGAGAGAAGAAACAAAAAGAAAGAGAAGGAGAAGAGAGATGAAGCCATGAGAGAAGAAGAAGAAAGGTAAGCAAAGTTTCATTTTTTTCAAGCTTTCAAGTGAGATTTGAGACATGATTCAAGAGGAAAGAAGGAGAAAGAAGATGAAGCTACCTTTGGAGCTTAAAAATTTCGAAATTTTAGAGAGAGAAAGAGGTAAGAGTTTGAGTTTTTGTTTGGTTTTTGGTTTAGAATCATAGAAAATGGTATGGGATTGAGTTTTCCTATGGTTAATTGAAGTGTTTATGCTTTGATGATGGTTAATTTTGGATTTATGTGAGATGGAGTTTATGTCAAAATTGAGAATTGGGGGTTTTTGAAATTGATGATTTAGATAGCTAGAATTAGTGATGAATTTGAGATATCCTAAGTTAATTTTGATGTTTATGCTTTAGGTGAAGTTTAATTTGAAAAATTATGAATTGGGGGTTTAGGCCAAATTAGAGATTTGGGGTTTTTCCCAAATTTTGTGAATTAAAGGTGTAGAATCATCAAAAATAGCATGAATTGATGAAATATGAAATTAATTTTGAAGAAATTATGTTTTATGATATTGAATTTGGGTGTATTGGTTTAGGCCAATTTTGAAAATTGGAGATTTTCAAAATTGGAGATTGAAATAACTTGGAAATATAATAATTATGAATTTCCGATAGTTAATTTTGGGAATTATGCAAATTTATGATGTGAATTTGGGTGATTATGGCTTAGGTCATTTTTAATTGAATGAAGGAAAGAAGCAAGGATCAAATTGGAGCTTGGAACAAGTTCCTAGCGTCATTTCGAGGTGGGTATCATATTTATACTTTGATTTGTAAGTTATATATTACTTTTCAAAATTCAAGGAAATGAAAGAAAAGATTTTCGTACTTTATTCGCTTTAGAATGACTTTTGAAACATTATTACAAGCTTAAATTTATTGTTTGAAATGATTTGATAAATCGATAGAAATTCTGAAAATTCATATGTTATGAGTGCATTGATAAAGCTGTGCAAAGTGTTGAATTTGTGGAATTACTTGATTTGATTTAATTGTATGAATTGTGTAGGATGAGAATGTGTATAGTATGTCATGTATGAAAAATAAGACTTTTGAAAAGTGCCTTGAGCAATTTGAATTTCGTTTTCGATATGTGTTATGTGGGTTTAGTAGGTCCTTTGGTGAGTCATTGCCTCTATTCGTATAGCCTTCTCCGGATGCCCGCTAGTGGCACGGAGCTCTATTCGGACTCCTTTCACGGCTAACTGAACCGCATTGCGGGAAGTGTAATCGTTCTATTCACGATCGCAGGACCGCTATGCGGACTGCAAGACGCCTGCTTGGACCCAGCTGCACCATTCGATATGTTATGTGTTTTCAATTTTGTTTCAGATGTTGCATTCATATTTATGAAAATTCGAGAATTTTGAAAAATAATAAAAAGTGAGACGACTATGAAAAGTTTGAAAATATGAAAAAAAAAAAAAGGTTTGAGGAAATTGTTTGAAAATTTATAAAGTTTGAAAAAATTAGCCCTTTTAGCGAAAAGATTATGAAAAAAAGATTTGACTTATTTGTCAATTTATAAATGTGTTATCCACGAGTTTAAGAAGCACCCCCCTTTTCATCCCCATCTCCGTGTTTTGAGTAGGAGATCGGATGAAAGAATGTGAAGACGTCGGTTCGACATTTGAATCGTTAGCTTTGAGTAATTTGGATCTTGAGTATGAATATGTTTATAACTTTAGATAAGTTTGGGAAAATGTATTTGTGTATAAAGTTGAGAATTGTGAATGATTGTGAAATTTGTATATGAAATTATGGATAATTTGGGAATATATATGTATGATTGATTTGGGAATTTGATTGAATTATGAGTTTGGTATTGAATTGAGAATTATGGAAGTATTAGATTTAGGTTTGCGTTTTGTTGGTGTTTGGGTTTCGGACGGGAGAGTCCGATGATTCTGAGATCTGTTTGGCATTTAGAAGTGTATTTCTTTATCCTTGCAGGTTTGGGTTAGGATAAAGCGCAGTTATCTTCCGAAATTTGATGAGATAATAAGTTGAAAAAGAAAAATAAATAAAAACGAGATGTTTTCGGATGAGATTTATGTTTTGTATGAAAGATGATTAAAGTGTATAAGAAATTTGGAAGAAAAGAAAAAAGAAAATTTATACCGGATTTTGGAACATCTTAGGGTTTCCAACGCGATTATGTTCCTTCGATAAGTTTTCTTTGATTATTGTTTCCGGATGTCGGATGTGTTCTGCTTGATTTCGTTTCGTTTCGAAATCTGTTCGCTTGATTCGATTAGCTATTGGCTTCCGCTTTTTGTTTCCGATTCCTGATTTTCTTTGTTTCCGCATTCCGGTTTCTGTGCTTCGTTTTCCGGTTAGGATCCGGTTCCCGGATCAGGTCCCAACTTCTTGTTCTCGGATGTCGGACATCTTCCGTTTCGATTTCTGAATTCGACTCGCTTTTCGATTCCATGTTACTTCTTCCGTTTTTGTTCGTTATTTATGATTCGATTCGCAATTTCGATATGAAATTTCCGTTTCCATTCGATTATGTTTCCTTCGTTCTCTTCGTTTTTCGGTTGGGATCCGGTTCCCGGATCGGGTCCCAACAGAATTTTAGGTTATGGTCTTTTCAAATAGCCATCATAAAGATAAATGAAGATAATCTCGTTTATTGGCTATTTTATGAGTGATTAATGAAAGAAGTGATGCATTTGATGCCTCTCTCTCTTTCCATCCATGCATATACGAAATTGGTAGGCAAGAAAGAGTTCTTGCATGTTCTTTACACCTTCTCTCCTTTCATGAAAGAGAGAATCGAAAATACCAATTGAAAGAGTTTCAATTTTGCTTCTTCTTCTTCTAAGAAAATCTCCTCCAAACATTTCTTCTCCTTTTCCACCAAAGGATTTTTTAACCTAATTGTCCTTGAAGAATAGGTGGTAAATCTAATTGGTTGAGGATACTACAACAAGGAGAAAGTATATTGTTAAAGGAAAAGAGTCAAAGGCAAAGGATTTGGATACACGAAGAATGAGAGGATAGCACAGCGAGGATTTAAAGCTGTAGCGAAGGAGTCGGTAATACCCCTGATCTTGTTTATATTTTATTATCCTTATACCATATCATGTATGGATTGGCATGTTGATTTGGATTTGTTGCTTCCGTTGCAAGTAATGATTTCTTAAAAGTTTTGAAATCTACCGTTTTTCCAAACAAAGCATGTTTGCCATGCATTCATTATGTATAAGATATATAATGAAACAATATAGGATGGATAATAAATTGCATCTAGAAAAGATGGTATTTAAAACTTAAAGCCCAAAAAGATTAAGTGGGAGAGGATGCTCCTGTGAGAGTCCACGGTCTCCAATTGATGGCCCATTTGCATGTGGTGAAGTGTTACTCCCTATTGGAGGGCATGGATCCTAGATCTTGTATGGTTTGGGTCTCCTTAAGGATAAGTCCACTTAATGATAGCAAATGTAACCTCCCACCGAGGCATGGTTTGTAGGTATCTTTAGTGAATGAATCAAATGGTTAAACACTCAACATTTTTTATCAATAAACTGCCCATCATAACTCTGTTGGTAAAAGTATGGACCAAATTAAGACGCTTCTTAAAAAATTGGGCATGAGATGCTTGGTAGTTTTTAAGTGGGAGGGTCCCAGTTTTTCTTTTAATGGATAAGATAGCCCACCGTCACTTAGTATGTTATAGATAAGAAAAATAACCGTCGTATAATGTTTTAATTTTTTAAGTTTTGTTAAATCTATCATCATGCATCATGATTTTGTACAAAGTTCCATAAATTGTTGACTAGTATGCTCATGTTTTAATAATTTATATTTTCAGACATAATCAACCACAAAATGAATCCACTCACCCTGCTCTTGACTAATAACAAATTGGAAAATGGAGACAATTTTAATGAATGGAGACGTAACCTTGACATTGTTCTTCAATATGAACGTATTTCATGGGTGTTAACTGAAAATGAGCCTACACCTCCAAGTGGAGATTCAACTCCTGAGTAAGTCCAACAACATGAGCATTGGCATAATGCTAACAAGACTACTAAGTATTATATTCTGGCTTCTGTCAGCGGCATGTTGCAAAAGCAAATTGCTTGTATGAAAACTGCTAGTACAATGGTCCATCACCTACATGAGATATTTGGTGTGAGGACTAGGTCTACAAGAGTGAAAGCTATCCAAACCTTTCATAATCTCGGACGAAACACAGTGAGCCGGTGCGGGATTACATGATGAAGGTAATCTCTGCGGTCCTTGAGGCTGAGATGCTTAGGCGGATATGGATGCGAACACGCAGATGATTATGATCATCAATAGCTTAAACTCTTCTTTTCAGCAGCTTTAACTTGGACTATGAGCTCAACAATGAGGATTACACCTTGAGTGAGTTGATGAATACCCTCCGAGCACGAAGGAGATATTGAATATTAAGGCTCATGGGCCAGAAACTAATGTAGCTTCTTCTTCTAAGCCCAAGGGTAAGGGCAAGGAAAAGAAGAAGGCCCCAACAGGAGTCAAGGCCAAATCCATGAAAAAGAAGGCCAAAGAGAACATCAAAGGAAAGTGTTTCCACTGTGATGAGATGGGCCACTGGAAAAGAAACTGTTCAGTCTACCTAGAGTCCCTCAAAAGCAAACAAGGTATGGGCTTCCTAAGTTTGTTAGGAACTAGAAATATGGCAGATTTATCTACTTCTTGGATATTAGATTCAGGAGCCACTAACTATATTTGTAATTCTTTGTAGGGGTTTCAGCAAAGGAAAAAACTACCTAAAGGCCAGTTTCAAGTCAAGATAGCAGATGGTTCCTATGTTTCAGCAGAATCAGTAGGAGTAGTTATCTTGGACTTTCCTTGTGGTCATAGGTTATATTTGGAGGATGTTTATTACATGCCAATGATTGTAAGGAACATGATTTCTGTTTTTTGTCTAATAAAATCTAGTTATTCCTTATATTTTGAAAAGGTTGTTTCAATATATGAGAATAAAGATTTTATTTGTGATGCGATAACTAAACAAGGATTGTTTTTTATAGAACCTATGAAAAGCTCACTAAACATCACAGAATTCATAAAACCAAAACAATCCAAAATCTCTAGCATTAATTCAAAGTATCTGTGGCACTTAAGAATGGGTCATATCAATCAGAAAAGACTTGACAGGCTAGTAAAGGATGGGATCCTTATGGGCTTGGATAGTGATCCATTACCCACCTGTGAATCTTGTATTGAAGGAAAATGACCAAAGCCTCATTTCCTTCTAAAGGAAACAGATCTGAATCCACATTGGACCTGGTACATACTGATGTGTGTTGGCCCATGAATGTACAAGCTAGAGGTGGTTATGAATATTTCATAATTTTTTTAGATGATTACTCAAGACATAGCTATTTGTATTTGATGCATAAAAAGAGTGAATCTTTTGAAAAGTTCAAAGAATTCAAAGCTGAAGCTGAGAAGCAACTTGACAAGCCATTAAAAGCGACTTGATCGGATCGAGGTGGTGAGTATTTATCTGGGGAGTTCCAGTAATATTTAATTGACAATGGAATTGTTTCCAATTTGTCAGCTCCTCGTGCACTTCAACAGAATGGTGTAGCAGAGAGGAGAAATAGAACTCTATTAGAAATGGTAAGATCAATGATGTCCTACGCTAGCCTTCCAGAATCGTTCTGGGGATATGTCATACAAACGACAACATATCTTCTTAACTTTGCTCCGTCCAAATCGATGCCTAAAATACCTAGGGAGTTGTGGACTGGCCGAGTGCCTTCATTGAGGCATTTGAGGACTTGGAGCTGCCCAGCCCATGTTCTAAAGCCTGAATCCACAAAGATGGAACCAAGGTCAGAAGTATGTTTGTTTGTAGGATATTCTACTGGAACTCGATGGTACTATTTTTACAGTCCTCATGATAAGAAGGTATTTGTGTCGACAAATGCAACCTTCTTAGAGGAAGAGTTTGTGAAAAATCACAAAGGAAGAAGTGAAGTAGTACTAAAGGAGTTTGCTATATCATCCAAACCAAGAGTTGTTTTGGATATGACAGAACAAGATGTCGAAATGGATTCAAGAGTTGAATCAGAAGTGCAACCTTAACATCAAGGTGTGCCTAGACGTAGTGGGAGGGTTGTGAGACAACCAAATAGGTATCTGGGTTTAGGTGAAGGCTTAATTGCCATCTCGGACCAAGAAGAAATAGATCTCATTACGTATACACAGGCTATTAATGATGTTGATGCAGGAAAATGGCTCAAGGCGATGGAATCGGAAATAGATTCTATGTATACTAATGAAGTATGGGTCCTTGTAGATCTACCACCAGGTCTAAAAGCCATAGGGTGTAAATGGATCTACAAAAGGAAAAGGGGATCGGATGGAAAGGTAGAGAGACCTTTAAAGCTAGATTGGTAGCTAAAGGTTATACTCAAAAGGAGGATATAGACTATGAGGAGACTTTTTCTCCGATTGCCATGCTTAAGTCCTTCAGGATTCTTTTGGCCATAGCAGCCTATTTCGATTATGAAATATGGCAAATGGATGTCAAGACCGCATTTCTTAATAGGGATCTTGAGGAGACCATTTATATGGCCCAATCAGAAGGATTCATTGAGCCAGGTAATGAGCATAAGGTTTGCAAGTTGCAAAGATCCATTTATAGACTTAAGCAAGCATCTAGGTCTTGGAACATTAGGTTTGATAAGGCTATCAAAACCTATGGGTTCATAAAAAACATAGATGAGCCTTGTGTTTATAAAAGAATACAAGAAGGTAAGGTTACTTTCCTAATCCTGTATGTTAATGACATTCTGCTCATTGGGAATGATGTGGGAATGTTATCTGCAGTTAAGGGATGGCTGAATGAACAGTTTTCAATGAAAGATTTGGGAGAGGCTACCTATGTTCTAGGGATCAAACTTATAAGAGATTTAAAGAACAAGCAAATAGCTTTGTCTCAACTAACCTACATTGAGAATATGCTCAATAAGTTCGCCATGCAAGATTCCAAGAGGGGTTTTACTCCTACTAGACATGGAATCAAACTTTCAAAGAAATAAGCACCTAAAACCCAAGAGGAGGTTGAACGCATGCGTATCATTCCATATGCTTCGGCAGTTGGTAGTTTGATGTATGCAATGCTGTGCACTAGACCGGATATCTGTTACGCAGTGGGACTGGTAAGCAAATTTCAGTCCAATCTAGGAATGGAACATTGATCATGGTTAAGTGTATACTTAAGTATCTTTGTAGGACAAAGAACTTAATGCTTGTTTACTCTGGAAGTAATCTTATTCCGACAGGATATACGGATTCTAATTTCCAATCAGATGTTTATTCAAGGAAATCAACTTCGGTTCTATATTTACTTTAGGAGGTGGAGCCATAGTTTGGAGGAGTGTCAAGCAATCTTGTATTCTTGATTCACTATGGAGGTTGAGTATGTTGTCGCTTGTGAAGCGTGAAAGGAAGCGATTTGGCTCGGAAGTTCCTAAATGATTTGGAGGTAGTTCGAGGGCGAAAAGGCCATTACACTTTATTGTGATAATAGTGGGGCGGTGGTTAATTCTAAAGAACCTCGAACCACAAAGTCGCCAAACACATCGAGCGAAAGTATCATCTTATAAGGGAGATAATACAACGTGGAGAAGTGGATGTGGTAAAGATTCCCACCGAGCAAAACCTTGCTTGTAGCGCCCCCTCACCGTAGGGTACACATCGGGAAATCCGAGGGTCGCTCCGACACGTATCCTACGATAAAGGTTCACTACCAGAAAATTTCTTCCAATATCCACATGGCATCGCAATCATTTAAAACGCAATATAACAAAAATCAGTAAATTATCATCCATAATAATTGTATCTGATACAGTCATCCAATGTCGAATAGACAAGTCTATCGTCTCTAACAAAATCAAAAGGAAACGATACAAGCATCTATCCTAAGTCATCCCAAAGCTAACCCAAATGGCCGACTGTGTGTCATCACGCCTCTTGCCAAAGCATTTCATACGGTAGGAAATAATATCTTGAGCTAGAGTCTACTCTATCATCCCAAAATATAATGCAATTTTGGGTGAGTTTATGAACTCAGTGAGAAACCATCATTGATGGTTCACTCAAATCATGCATTTACGCATATTGCGTACAACATATCTCAGTAATATACAGTCAACAGTATTATATACAATTTACAGTAGTCTATAATAGTTTACAGTATCTCATCACATTCTTGTATTACGCGACAATTTACTGATAGCACTAACACTTATCGAGATTATATTAAATCATGTCATTGTCACAATTCAGTCATTCATTCACAATAATTTACAGTTGACAGTTACAGTCATTCACAGTAGTCACATACAGTCATTTCAGGCATTCAGTACAGTATGCAATGCACGTGCGACTCTTTTCCAGTTATTCAGTGTTGTGCCCAAGTGCTCAGTCAGTGATCAGTTGGACGCGTCAGGGATTTCTCCCCTCGGGCTAGGCGTCGATCTGATGGCTTAGGGATAAATCCCCTCGGGCTCGAGGCCCGGTCGATAATAAAGATGATCGATGGGGACGAGTCGTGATTTCTCCCTTGGGCTAGGCCCGGTCAGTAGTAATTGCAACTTGGGTCACATTCCATTATCTGATCATGCATTTATGCATGCAATGCAAATGTTTTCATGATTCAATGTGCGGCTATGAAAGCCCATATTTCATTTCGCAGTGTCTTCTGATAATTTAGTCCAATCTGATGGCGCATCTGATTCAATCGTACACTTTTCACCATCGGTAGTCATACGATGCAATTCACATTGTTCGGTTCCATACTGAAGAACATGCAATTCGATCATATACATTTCGATGGTCTTCGGTGTACTTCTATCACATACAATTCATAGTCAACGTAGATCATGTAAGGCATCTAGCGATCAGAATTTGAAAAATCATCTAGGTTACTCACTGTTACTCCCGAGCTCTTCGCTCGAAGTCCCAAAGAATGTCCGTGGAGCGACGATCCAACGGCACCTCTATAACATGAAATCATGATCTATTATTAATCGCTCAATTAACCAATAAAGTAATGCATATGTCTTAGTGAAACGATGTACCATGCATGTTCATGATTTTCCGGTGCCAAAACCCAATTTCGGTACTTTAATGCTCAATCATATCTCGTTGTTCAATAGGTCGACAATATTTGATCCATCCTTATAATCCAATCAATTTTCCTCAATTTGAATTTCCTATAACAATTTCCTAATTATCGGGTTGAACCCTAAATTGAAATTCCCAATTAAAACTCCAATAGTCTCATTTGACATTTAGGTCACTCTATGCACTATAATTGACCTTAATCTCTATAATTCATTACCAATAAAATCCAATCTAATTCTATAATTATTTTCATTTTGTAGACCTTTTCCCCGATTCACAATGAATCTGGAATCACCTCAATTAAAGGTCTACACAAAAAGTTATACCCAACAATCCAAAATCAATCCCATTAAAATCCCATTCGCCGCAACCATGCGGCCTTCACCATACATTTGAATTGCTCGCTTGGGCGTGAAGGGCGCTTCGTAGTGGCGTCAGCTCATAATCCTTCACTGCGATGCTCGCGTATGTCTCGACGCGGTGCGATAATTCATCCGCTCGCCGTGGATTCCCACGCCAGCTCGTCGCGGCGAACGAATATATATTCGTCGCCGTTGGGCTCGCGTGCAGCCCGCGGCGAAGACGGATTTCCTTCGTCTTCTCCGATCGCATTTCCGCCATTAATGACATTAAAACCCCCCATAATCACTCCCAACAACTCAAATAACCAAAATAAATGCCATAGAAACTATCAATATCAACATTAAAACCAGTAAAACTTACCAATCACTCTCAGATCCGAAAATCTCAAGAAATCATCGTAACCCTAATCTTTCTCAAATCAACGATTTTCCACTCTCTGACTCCTCGATCCTTCATCAACTCCTCAATCCTTCATCAAACACAATGAACCAATTAGTCTTGCACAATAAGGAGAACACCATAAGGAGAAATCAAGAAATCCTCACCGATGAGAGGAATCGCAAGTCACCGTGGGAGGAGGAGAAGAGAAACTCAGAATTGCCTTGAAAATTTTCCCCAATTTCAAGTCTCGCTATATATATAGCTATAGGTCTTCTAATCACCCAAATTTCAGTCTCAAATTTTCAATGGCTCCAACTATAATTCATCTAACAATAAAACTCTAATTTTTCCATTGCCATTAAACAGTTCTTTCAGTAATATTCAGTCAATCAGTCAGTCACCCAAATATTTTCCGGTCCGGGCATTCTCACCCGAATTTCCCGAAAATTTCCTATAAGCCATTATAAAATACCAGTCACTCATAAACTATTCTAAATCAGTCAATTGATCCCAATTACTCTAATTTTTCTCAATTAATCACGATTTAAGCAATCCGATCAATTCGATCAGTTACAATTCACAATTAAATACCGGAAAATCATGAACGCATGTACCAATGAACATATGCATATGCATGACCAGTTCCTCTATAATTAGAGGCCAAGAAACATGTTCAACAATAATACAATAAGGCCTATCGATCAGTCTCATAATTACCCTAATACCTTTGCTAACATAGCAGGATGTTATATTCTTGATCCGTTCACAAAGACATTGACTCAAAAGAGCTTTGAGGGTCACATAGAAGGATGGGAATGAGGATATGTCAAACTTGCTTTAGGGCAAGTGGGAGATTGTTGGAGTTATGTAAATATAGTGCCTGGAAAGCAAGTGTATTTACATGTAACTTTATCTTCTTGATTCTGCTTTTGTAATGAAAATATTTATTATTAATAAAACAAAAGAGTTTGGTTTTATCTGTATGAGCATTATATATCTGGTCATAAGGTACCAAAATTCTTTTGTAAGTAATATATATACATAGAGATGTATGGAAAACATGTATATTATTAGAATTTGAATTAATTGATTCACGTTGAATAATCAAGTTGGTCGCTTGATTATGGTTTAGGCTATAGTGTTGCAATTTATCTCCATATAAGTAAAGGAGTTTACTTGAGGAATGATGAGTTTCATATCATGATAGTAGTTGACTATAGATAATGGCACTATTAAATGAATCTGGAATTAAGTATGTTTTCAAGAATAAAGTGGGTCGTTACTTTAATCTTAAAACATACAACTTAAGCATTCACTTATTATGAACCATAATCTTGATGAGTGGTGAACTCGTATATGTTTCATTATAATTTTTGATATGATTGGAATGGATTTTTACAGAGTATTAATCCGATTATGCGCATGTTGGAATTATTAATTGAAACATGTATCATGAAACATTCACTCAAATAAAGAGTTTATAGTGTTATCATCTCTTTTAGATGTTTTAAGGAGATTTGGTGATTAAATTGGCGCAGATGGTTTGATGGACTAGCTACCCATCAAGTCTTAACACTGAGATGAAATCTTATGTGTTAATCACCATATAAAGTAAAATGAGAGATCTAGAAGGAAAAACCAACATAAGGGCAAAACGGTAATTTTACCCTTTGTTGTTAGGATAGCTATAATAAGGTTCTAAATAGGGTTTGCAATTGGACATATTCTCATAATATTTAATAATTCAAGAGTTCAACTAATTGTCTTTAGTGGAATGACATTTAGTTAATAAGCTAGAATTAATTCCAATGAGATTGAATTAATTACGGGCTTATTGAGCTTGAATTATCAAAGTCCAATAAGATTCCCACTTGGCTTTAAGGAAGGTTATCAAGCTAAGTAAGAAATATAAATGGAGGTTAATTAGAAGCCCATAATTGAATCTTGGGCTTGGTCAATTAAAAAGCCCAAATGTACATTTAGTAATGGGCTTAGTTTTGGTTTAATGTAATTAATTAGATTAATTATATTAAAACAATTTTTTAAGAAGAAGATAGCAATTTCGGTTATTCCTAGGTTAAATGTGTAACCACACATTTGACATTAAAATGCTAAATAAAGATGGTCTTTATTATGGTTAATCATCATTAAATGGAGTTATGAACTTACCATTAAATGGTTTAATGGTTGTCTTTAATGTTGGCTTGTAACCTATTTGCATTCATTAGATTAAAGATGAAAGATGTACATTAGATGGACCATCTTCCTTCTTTCTTCTTGGCAAAACCGAAATTGGGTATTGAATTTTAGGTTATGGTCTTTTCAAATAGCCATCATAAAGATAAATGAAGATAATCTCATTTATTGGCTATTTTATGAGTGATTAATGAAAGAAGTGATGCATTTGATGCCTCTCTCTCCTTCCATCCATGCATATACGAAATTGGTAGGCAATAAAGAGTTCTTGCATGTTCTTTACACCTTCTCTCCTTTCATGAAAAAGAGAATCGAAAATACCAACTGAAAGAGTTTCAATTTTGCTTCTTCTTCTTCTAAGAAAATCTCCTCCAAACATTTCTTCTCCTTTTCTACCAAAGGATTTTGTTAACCTAATCGTCCTTAAAGAACATGTGGTAAATCTAATTGGTTGAGGATACTACAACAAGGAGAAAGTAGATTGCTAAAGGAAAAGAGTCAAAAGCAAAGGATTTGGATACACGAAAAAGGAGAGGAGAGCGCAACGAGGATTTAAAGCTGTAGCGAAGGAGTCTGTTAAGTCAGAATGACTTTACATAAAAATGATTTTGATGTATAACAAAGAGATCATATACAAGATAAACAAAACAGACACGCATTTAACTCGGACACGACGCATACGCATCGAAGTCAAGAGACGACGGTTGCAAGAAAAGCAGTTAGACACAAGCGAAGTTGATAAAAGTCAAACACGAGCGAAGTTGAAAAAAAGCGACGCAGACGCAGAGCAAAAAGCAAAGCATGACGCAGAGCGCAGACGCAAAAGCAAAGCGATGCAAAAAGAAACAGACGCAGAGTCGGTTCGAGTTGAATTCTGAAACTCAACTGATTAAGCGTTTCTTTAAAGATTCAAGATTCAAGATTCAAGAATCAAAAGCGATTAGAGACGAAGGCTATAAATACAAGTCAAGTCGAAATCAAGAGTCGGTGATGTTAGAAAAATTACACAAAGTGAAAAGCGATCAAGTCTTGCGTAATTAGCTGGCGCTATCTTCATCAGAATAAAGTGTTCAAATATTTTTCGAGAAGAAAGTTATGCAGATAGCTGCAGAGGCTAAGTGTGAAAGAATACTAGTTGTAGAGGCCTGAAGAGGCTCGTGAAAGAATACTGTAACGCTTGAAGAGATAGTGAAATCTCAGAAGAAACTCTGAGGACTGGACGTAGCCCACGGTTTGGGGTGAACCAGGATAAATCCACGTGTCTACTACTCTTACTCTTTATCTTTATCTTGCCTCAAAGTTGATCATTACTTACTATTCATATACTTAGCATTGAAAAGTTTGATCAATCAGGATTAATAAAGATTTTGTAAACAATTTTAATTCTAACAAGTAATTCTGAAAAAGATATTCAAAAAGGGGAATACACAATTCAACCCCCCTTCTCGTGCATTCTACTGTATTTCTAAGTGCTGTATTAACGTGTGATTCACTTCAATTGGTATCAGAGCCTGGTATCCAAGAATCACTTTGGCGAAGTGTGGATTAAAGATAATGGCGGATTCACATGTATACATCGCTGAAGGTGCTTGATCACTAGACCTCCAAAGATTCAACGGAGAAGACTATCATTCTTTGGAAAGATAGGATGCGGTTATTCATCGAATCTACAAAGTAGACCTTTGGGACGTAATAGAAAACGGACTTTATATACCGTAGATGAAGAAGGCGGTTCTATTCTACTGAAATGATGGACGGTTGATCGAAAGCAAGAATACAAGCAATTCAAAGGCAAAATTTTCTTAACGTGCCCTAAGCGAGCGAAATGCGACAAAATGCATGGTTGCGACACTACAAAAGAGATGTGGGACACATTGTCCATTGCTCATGAAGGCACAAGTCAAGTTAAGGAATCCAAGATAAGTATTATTGTACATCAATATGAACTTTTCATGATGGAAGATGAAGAATCTATTGATCAAATGTTTGGAAGATTTCAAACAATTGTCAATGGATTAAAAGCTCTTGGAAGGACATACAATAACCAAGACCATGTTCGAAAGATCCTAAGAAGTCTTCCTAAGAGATGGAGACCTAAAGTTCTTTGAGACAAGAAGCCAAAGACTTGAGCGTGTTGAAGCTAGATGAGTTGCTGGGATCCTTGAAGATTCATGAAGTAGAACTCAACGCTGAAGACAAGCCCAAGCGAGACAAGTCAATAGCACTGAAGGCCGGACAGAAGAATCATAAGACTCAGAGAAGGAGGAAGTCATCGAAAGCATTGAAGATTGAAGAATCAAAGGATGATAACTCAAATCAATCAAAATCAAAGTCAAGTGATGAAGATGAAGAATTATCTTTCATTTCCAGAAAGATAAGACGTATATGGAAGAAGAAGCCCAGAGGTAACCAGACATTCAGAAAGAATGGAAAAGATGAAGCTAAGCGGAGAAGTCTTCATCATTTGCTACGAGTGCAACCACTGGACACTACTGAAGTCAAGATGCCCTACTCTCAAGAAGAAACCCAAGAAGAGTAGAAGGCAAGAAAAGCATGATGGCAACATGGGAGGACCTAGATTCATCTTAATCGAATCATGAGCTCCGAGTCATCGAACATGCAAACATTTGCCTAATGGTGAGGAAGATAGTGATGAGGAGGTAAAATCAGATTATGATAATTTGCATAATGCTTATTCAGAATTGTTAGAAGATTCTCATACTATTCTCAAACAAAGACAAGTTGTTAAAGAAAAGTATGTAGAAAATAGTAAACATCTTGAGATAATAGAGAGAAAATAGTTGTTTAAAGAAACAATTAGAAGATAAAAGAAAGATTGTAGCGGATCGGAAGAAATTAATCGACTTAAGCTAAGAATTAAGAATTTATCACCGATTTAGCTACTTTCACAGAAAGTACAAAGAAAATGAATGAAATGCTTAGAAAATGTAGACATCCGAGTAATAAAATTTGGATTAGGGTTTACTAGAAACAATTCTCGGTCTAGTAGCAAATCATCATTCAAAAAGAAAGATATAGGATAACACATTTTAATCAACGTCAAAGTAATATGCATTATAGATCATATCATAAGCATACTACTAACCATAAAGGACCCAAGAAAATTTGGGTACCAAGAATAAAATAGTTTCTCCATGAGATATCCTTCCTTGAAAGATCGACAAGCACCATTGGTATTTAGGCGGTGGATGCTCGCGACACATGACGGGAAGAAGGTTTATGTTTCTAGATCTTCAGTATAAGAAGGGAGGATCAGTAACTTTCGAAGACAACCAGCAGGGAAAAATTATTGGAATCGGGAAAATAGAAAGTTACAGAACGAAAAAGGAATGTCCATTACTAGTATCCGGAGTGATCATGGTGGAGAGTTTGAAAATGAGAAGTTTAGAGTATTCTGTGAAGAGAATGGAATTTCCCACAACTTCTCAGCCCCTAGAACTCCTCAACAAAATGGAGTTGTTGAAAGAAAGAATAGGACGATTCAAGAAATGGCAAGGACCATGCTATGTGAGACGAATCTTTCTAAGTATTTCTGGGCAGAAGCTGTGAATACAGCATGTTATATTCATAACAGGATCTTGTTGCGACCTATGTTGAAGAAGACTCCTTATGAGTTATGGAATGGAAGAAGACCAAGCATATTGTACTTTCATCCATTTGGGTGCAAATGTTTCATTCTGAATACGAAAGAGTTGTTGGATAAATTTGATTCGAAGACCTATCCAGGAATTTTTCTAGGCTACTCATCATCGTCTAAGGCTTTTTGAGTTTACAACTTGATTTCAAAGATTGTTGAAGAGACGATCCATGTCAAGTTTGATGATAGTCCTCAACCCCATAAGGAAGATGACATGGAGAATGAAGGTCCTTCAAAGAACTTAGATGATACCTCAGAAACTCCCTCGTCAGACACTCATGAGAACAAAACTGAAGATATTCTAGAAACTATAAAACTAAGACGAGATTGGAAGTACAAAAGTTCTCATCCAGAAGAGTTAATTATCGGTGAGACCTCAGAAGGAGTTAGGACTAGGTCTAGATTCAGACGAGAAGCTAATGTAGCTTTTATCTACAAGTAGAGCCTAAGAAGGTTGAGAAGCTCTTGAAGATGAAGCTTGGGTGTTAGCCATGCAAGAAGAGCTGAATCAATTCACGAGGAATAACGTCTGGTCCTTAGTTCCAAAACCTCCTAAGAAATCCATTATAGGAACCAGATGGGTTTTTAAGAATAAGTTAGACGAATCAGGAAGAGTGAGTCGTAACAAGGCCAGATTAGTAGCACAAGGCTACAATCAGCAAGAAGGAATAGACTACAATGAAACATATGCTCCAGTAGCGAGACTTGAAGCTATAAGGATTTTGTTAGCATATGCAATCTGTCATGATATAAAGTTGTTTCAGATGGACGTAAAGAGTGCATTTCTGAATGGCTTTATAGGCGAAGAAGTGTATGTAAAACAACCACGGCTCAAGATGTTAAAACCAGTTATGTCTATAGACTTCACAAAGCCTTATATCGGCTGAAGCAAGCTCCTAGAGCTTGGTATGATCGTCTGAGTACCTTCTTGATAGAAAATGGTTTGATGAGGGTCAAGTTGATAAGACTCTCTTTAGGAAGGGTTTTCAAAATGATTTTATCTTAAATCTGATTCGTTGATGATATCATATTTGGTGCTACTTGAAAAAGTTGTCTTGAAGTTTGAGAGTCTAATGAAAAGAGAATTTGAAATGAGTATGATAGGTGAATTAAAGTTCTTTCTTGGGTTGCAAGTTAAGCAAACCGAAGAAAGATCTTCATTCATCAACAAAAGTATGTGAAAGAATTCTGAATAAGTTTGACATGAATAATGTGAAGCCTATGGCAACTCAGATGCATCCTTCAAATCTTTTGTCGAAAGCGAACTTGGTAAGAAGGTGGATCAAACCCATATAGAGGATAATCGGTTCTTTCTTGATCTTCTGACAAGTAGACACGATATTACATTCAGGTGTATGCTTGTGTGCAAGATTTCAAGCCGATCCTAGAGAGTCTCATCTTATTCTTTGTTAAAAGAATTTTGAGATATCTCGCAGTACTACTGATCTTTGCTTAATGTTTGAGAAAGGTAAAGATTTCAGTTAATTGGATATTGCGATGCGGACTATCTGGAGATAGAATTGAAAGGAAGAGCACAAGTGGTGGATGTCACTTTCTTGGAAAATCTTGTCTCTGGTCAAGCAAGAGACAAAGCTCAATTGCCCTATCAACCGTTGAAGCGTAATATATATATGCAGAAGTTCTTTGCTCCACAGCCGCGTGGATCAAATACCGACTTGAAGACTATTCAGTCAAAAAGGAGGAGATTCCAATTTGTTGCGACAACACCAGTGCGATAAATCTATCAAAGAATCCAATTCATCATTCCATAGTGAAGCATATAAAAGTCAAACATCATTTCCTGAGAGATTATGTTCAGAGGAAAGTGGTAATTCTACGGTTTGTTGAAGCAGAACTTCAATGGGCGATATCTTCACTAAACCACTTTGAGTGAAGAACGTTTTAAGATAAGACCTTGATCTTAACATGGTGATGCTAAATGAGCGATCGAGTTAAAATAACGTGAGAAACTAACGGCGTTATATCAGAGAGTTACTGATTGGTAACTTTTCTCACAAGGAAGATTTTGGAGGAAAAATCGATAAACTCGAGGTTCTTAATGATTCGAGAACCCATCAGTCCATAACCTATAAGTAGGCGAAGATGAGATTATAGCGATCTTTTCATCATCTCCCGACGGTTCATTTCTACTTTACCAATTCTCTCAAAATCTTCTCACTCAAAAAGTTCTCCAAAAGATAATTTTCCGCTCTATACAATGGAAGCGACCATGGTTTATGGAAGACTTGTGGACTTTGAGTCACTAAGGAGTAGCGGCATGGATGTAGAACCGAGAGATCACAAGAGTGGTGGAAGAACTTTTTCGAGATCGAGAACTTGTCTATACGGATGAGGTATATGAGTTACGGAAGAACGCCGTCGTGCAGTAGAAGACACTATTGTATCCTCTGTAGAAAGAATATATGTTCTTATCACAAAGGATTTAATAAGGAAGGTGACCGATTGCCCATCGGTTGGTAAGAAACCGCTGTCTACCAAGGTGGATGGATGTCCTCGGTTGGAATGAAAGAAGAAGATGTCAAGAGACAGCTCACATGGCACAAATGATTCCGGGAGAGGAAGACATCAAATCTGATTCCAAAGGCTCGGGTTCTTCATGCAATCCTGCTTAATTGCATTCTTTCCAGAGTTGGTTCAAGGCATTTGATGACTACTCTATATGAACAATGCATGTTCTTTCTTACGAATAGAAATCCCATAGATCTACCATTCTTAATCTTTCACTATATGGTTAAGGGTTAAAGGAAACTACAAGTTATCCTTATGGTATGATTTTGACGAGGATCTTTATGGAATCGATGTTAAATGCACTGCAGTATCGTATTTAACTGTTCTGTGAAGAGCAAAATCGATGCATATACGATTCGCGAATGGGTGCGAACATAGTAGAAAGAGACCAAGCCGACTCTTCAAGAAGCCAAGAACGAGGGGCGTGTATTGAAGAAGACTCTGTCTCAAGTTCTCAATCGCGATAAGTATCAAATCGCCTCTTTAGAACTAAGGAGAGTGCTGGGAGACCTCTCATGAAAATGGCGAGTCCTCTTTTCGGAGAAAGCCAATCTCAAAGGGCAAAACAAAGTCGCCAAAGAGACAAGGAGAAAGTCTCTTGGCGAGGTTGTGAAGAAAGCCAAGAGATCTCCAAGAATCGGACTCGAGGCAACAGAAGAGAAGATTGCCCGAGAACAAAGGCGAGAAGAAACTTCTAAATCTTGTGCACCCAAAGTCACAAGATCCTTAGTCTCTATACGGAAGAGGATACGGCCGAAAACCCAAAGAGACCGAGAGGAAGAGAAAAGCAACATCGATAAAAGAAAATCTCCGCAAAGAAATCGGTGAAACTAATCAAGCAGAGAAAAGACTAAGAAGGTTAGTCGAAGAAGAACATCTCAACTGCCGAGGGCGTTAGTCAACGAAAAGACATCATTGAAGGCATTCAAGAGAAACAGAAGTCGAAAAGCGATATCGATTCGAAACCCCAATGGTTCAACAAGAAGAATCAATTGAAGAAAACACGGTTAGGAAACACCTAATGATCAAGAAAAGGAGCTAGTAGAGGAACCAATCTGAAACACCTTTTGGTCTAAAGAAGGAGCGGAAGATGGAAGTCGATTCGGTGGCGTCTCTTCGCTGACATCAAGGAGCAACAGCGATTTGACTCGGATGTTGGACCAGTGCGAAGGTACACAACTACCATAGATTTATGAGGAAGCGAAGCTGAAAATCAAAATGGTGGAAGTTGTTGCGAACAAAGGACTGCTATTGCAATTGGTGTTCAACCAAAGAAAGAAAATAGTGGATATAGTGGAACCTATGGTGATTAATCACAACACATGGCGATTACTCAAAGAAGATGAAAGGATCTTCTATGACTCCTTGGGATTTCTTTGCTGATGCCATATCCTACAAATTGTCCCCGCATCCATGTACCATTTTCCCATCACAAAGAACACGAAATCATGGTTGCACGAGACATACAACCAAGATTTCCAAAAGATTTCACAAGGGGAAAAGCAAAGTTGTATCCTGAAGATGATGCTAGTGATGATCTGTCCGCAGATCAAATTGCAGAAGAAGTGCGAAAAATTGATGAAGCATGCACTCCTGCACAGAATCCAGATCAAGCGAGCTGCAGCTACACTAATCGGAGGGAACACTGTCCAGTGGGGGGAAATATAAGAACAGGAACATTTACAGAGTTCCTCGTTCAGACAGTTCTTCGTATTAGGCCTCTGACTAGTACACTGTCTATAGAAGCACAAGCCTTACCCCTGCATGGAAGACAGTTGCTGATGCTGCCAGTTCCGTTTGATTTAGATCTTCCTGAAGCTGAAACGTTTATTCGTCCACCGACTTTTGAGATCAATGAAGACTACACTCCATCCTCTGATGCCTACACTACTTCAATTCCTTTCGCTCCTCCATCAGCAGAAGCAAATCAAGCCTCTTCGTCAGTTGATCCACCAGATGAAGTCAGTAGATTACGTGGTGAACTCAATGACATGAAGGAGACGGTGAATGATCTGAGAAAGATGATAGCAGAACTGCTGAAGTGCCAGAATCGTTAAATCATTTTTGATTATAACAAATAGGGGGAGAGCAGGAAAAGAAGATAATCAACAGAAGAGGAGAGGATGTTCAGATGAAGAAGGTGTGACCACAACAGACGAAGAAAGGAAGAAGATAAGTTTTTATTTTGCAACATCTCAGAAATTTTGTTTTCTTTTCTTTTCTTGTATGTAATTTGTTATATTCAAAAGGGGAGATTGTTAAGTCGAATGACTTTACATAAAATGATTTTGATGTATAACAAGAGAGATCATATCTGAGATAAACAAAATGCAGACGCAGCGAACTCGATACAGGGCGTACGCATTTAAGTCCGAGATGAGCGAAGTTGCAAGAAAAGCAGTTAGACACAAAAGAAGTTGATAAAAGTCAAACACAGACGAAGTTGAAAAAAAGCGACGCAGACGCAGACGCAAAAGCGACGCAGACGCAAAAGCAAAGCAGACGCTAAAAGAAAAGCAGACGCGAGAGTCGATTCGAGTTGAATTCTGAGAACTCAACCGATTAACTGCTTCTTTAAAGATTAAAGATTCAAGAATCAAGAATCAAAGAAGCGATAGAGGCGAAGGCTATAAATACAAGTCAAGTCGAAAACCAAGAGTCATGATGTTAGAAAAATTACACAAAGTAAAAAGCGATCAAGTCTTGAATTAGTGAAGCGCTATCTTATCAGAACAAAGTGTTCAAATATTTTTCGAGAAGAAAAGTTGTCTGAGATAGCTGCAGAGGCTAAGTGTGAAAGAATCTTGGTTGTAGAGACACAAGAGGCTCGTGAAAGAATCTTTATGTACGCTTGAAGAGATAGTGAAATCTCAGAAGAAACTCTAAGGACTGGACGTAGCCCACGGTTTGGGGTGAACCAGGATAAATCCGCGTGTCTACTACTCTTACTCTTTATCTTTATCTTGCCTCAAAGTTGATCATTACTTACTATTCATAGACTTAGCATTGAAAAGTTTGATCAATCAGGATTAATAAAGATTCTGTAAAGAATTTTAATTCTAACAAGTAATTCTAAAAAAGATATTCAAAAAGGGGAATACACAATTCAACCCCCCTTCTCGTGCATTCTACTGTATTTCTAAGTGCTGTATTAACGTGTGATTCACTTCAGAGTCGGTAACACTCCTGATCTTGTTTATATTTTATTATCCTTATACCATATCATGTATGGATTGGCATGTTGATTTGGATTTGTTGCTTCCTCTGCAAGTAATGATTTCTTAAAAGTTTTGAAATCTACCGTTTTTCCAAACAAAGCATGTTTTCTTTTTCCGATCCAACAGGTAGAGCATCAGGCACCAGCAGGAAAATTAAGACCCTTAGTTATTCCTTAGTGAAAGTGGGAGAAAATTTTGATGGATTTTGTGATAGCGTTACTAAAGACTAAATGTAGACATGATTCAATTTAGGTGATTGTGGATAGGTTGACTAAATCAGCTCATTTCTTACCCATACAATAGACTGATTTTGAGCTGATTTATTGGACAAGTTTGCCAAGTTGTATGTTAATGAGATTATGAAGTTATATAGGGTTTCAGTTTCTATTGTATAAAATCGAGAACCACGGTTTACTTCTCAATTCTGGATTAGTTTACATAAAGCTTTGAGGACTAGGTTGAATTTAAGTACTGTATTTTACCCTCAATCGAATGGACAGTCAAAGTGTATAATTTAGACAATGGAGGATATAATGAGATCTTATATGTAGAACTTTGAGGTTGATTAAGATACATATCTACCTTTGATGAAGTTTGCATATAATGATACTTATCACTCTAGTATTAGTATGGCACCATTTGAAGCATTATAAGGTGAGCGGTGTAAAGATCTAATATGTTGGGATTTAAAAGAAGCCAGATTATTAGAGGGACTAGAGTTGGTTCAAGAGACGGTGGAGAAAATAAGGGTGGTAAGGCAATGCTTGAAGGCAACTCAGGATCAGCAGAAAAAATATGTTGATCAACATCATCCCGACATGTAGTACAAAGTTGGAGATATGGCATTTCTTTGAGGATCAACTCAGAGGGGAATTTTGAGGTTTTGTAGGAGATGGAAGTTAAGTCTGAGATATATCAAACTATATAAAATTTTACAACATGTGGGGTCGTTAGCATACAGATTAGCATTACTACTAGAGTTATCACTTATTCATGATGTGTTCCAAGTGTCGATGATGAGACGGTACCGATCAAATCCTAGTCATGTTTTATCGAGGCCTAAGATCGAATTTATAAATGACATGACTTATAAAGAGGAGTCAATGGAGATATTGGATAGACAAATTAAAAAATTAAGGAGACAGAAAATTTCGATGGTACAAGTTTTATGGAGTCATCATCGTTCTCCAAGAGAGGTGACTTGGGAAATAAAGGACAAAGTTCAACATCAGTATCCTCATTTTTTTGGATCCTCAAATATTTAATTTAATTTTGGGAAGAAATTGTTTTAAAGGGGTAGATCTTTGAAACCCACAAGTAATAAGACACCCCAGCCCATAGCTAGTAAGCTGTATAAAAAATAGCATTTGGAAATAAACATTAAACACCAATGAAAATCACCTTTTTTCTTTAGCTTGCTCTTCATTTTCTAGATGGTAAGTGTGTCTAAAAACACCCTCTTTCTCCTGCATGTGACACTTCTCATATAGGTTCCCTCATTATGCTTGTTTTATAGAAAATTTGGAGGAAGTTGTGCAGGTTAACAACCCCAAAATCTCTTAACATTTAGGTAAATTTCCAAGTATCATTTTAGGTATTTTTTCTGAATTTTTATCATTTTAGGTCTTTTTTCTGAATTTTGATCATCCTATACTAATTTATATTTGGTTTACATGTTGTGGTTGTTTGGGACAACACTTTAAATTGCATGAAAGGATAAAAATGAAAAAAAATGTGGCTGAAAAATGGTAAAATAAGAGGAGACGGAAGAAGAGGGGAGGGTGAAGAAGATAACGTAATTTGAAAATTTAAGTTGCGTGAAGGGGCAGAATAGGAAATGCAAAGAGTAAAGGGACAAAATTAGGACTTAGTTCTGAGAAGGACATTTTGGTATTAATTGGAATGAATGAGGGTAAATTGGATTTTTAATTAGTTAAGAGTATTTTAGTAATTATGGTGAGGATAATAAGGATATTATTTTATAATTAAGAATAAAGTGGGAAAGGGAATAATGTTAGATTATTAAGTGTATCTGAGTTGAAATTTTTTTTAAATTAGTCTAATACCATTTTGTAATTTTTAGGTCCAAAGGTCCGATTTATGAGCAAATTGGACTATCAATAAGTTGAGTCCAAAATCGAGATAAGGATGACCGTGGACTTTACTCTTAAAATAGAGTATCATTTTGTTATTAATAAATTATATTTTGAATTAGTCACAATTATATTAATGATTAATGATTACATACATGAATTATATTTAATTAACAAAGTGCAAGGTGTTTCATGATTATATTTTGGTATGTGTATTGAGGTGTAATGCTTGTTAATTCGATTTAAATGTGTTGTTTAAATAGAGATTGATTAATAATAGGTTGTGAATAAATGGTGAAAATTAAGAATCTGCACTTGCTTTCAATGGTCTTAGATTGATAGATTGAGTCGATATGAGTGAGTGGTGGTTAGGTATATATCGTGGAGTAGATACTGTATGTCCCCGAGTCCTATGGATGTTTTGTGTCTATAGCTAGATCACAGGTGGTACCGGGATATCCCGAGTCTTAGGGATATCTTATGTCGATGGCTAGATACTAGAGTAGTATTAGGGTACCAAGAGAGACTGAGAAATTGAGGTACCCTATGCTGATATTTATACATTTGATTCCGTTTCCACTTGGTGAGAAATTATGATGAGATGAGCTGACAAATCATTAAATGTAAGCCTACTAGGTTAAGTAAGGCCTAAGTAATTTAGTTAATTATGGAATAAAGGACAAATGGCAGTTATAAATTAATATTTATGCTAATCATTGTTTGGTAAAATTCTTGAGATGTTTGTTAATTGTTTGAATTAGACTTAGTAATGTTGTATATATTCGAATTATATTTATGTTTTAATTGGTTGACTAAGTTTTAAAATTATACAGTGAGTTACTTAACTTTAAAAGTACGATCGGTTACCCTTATTGAGTAAGCAACTCACTCTTTGCCACATTTTTTTAGGAGATCAAGAGATTGTTGATAACTTTAGTGTACGAGACTAACGTAGTGGAGTTTAGGTAGGGCCAACAGATTAGTTGAGTAAAGTTATTTGATTGTATCTATTTTTTGAATGTGACAGTTTTGGTAGTTATATTATATAGAATATTTTTATGTTTGACAAGCAATCCTCTCTTTTGAAACTAATGAGTAATTTGATGATTAATGGCATGTTTTGGGAACTACTTGGATAATTGTGGTTTAAGAATTTTTTGGAGCATCAGAAGTTATTTGGGATGTCCCTCTAAAAACAATCCTCTCTTTTGGAACTAATGAGTAATTTGATGATTAATGGTATGTTATGGGAACTAATTGAATAATTGTGGTTTAAGAATTTTTGGGAGCATCACAAGTTATATCTGTTTTGATAAATAGAACATAAAGCCTGACGTTTTAGAGGGCCATTCTAAATAAGGACATTGAAGGAGAAACATTCATCTATTATGGATCAATTTTTGAATACCAATTCTAGGCTAGTCATCTATGTTTCTGTAGAATTGTGATCTAAAAGCAATTGTTTTATGTAAAAAGGTTTTAAGAGTAAAGATTTTATTTGATGATATTTTTCCATGTGCCCACTATTACAGGACATATGATAGAAAAGAAGCCTTTTTCTTGTTCTTATTGTCCTTCTTTTCTTAAGTGCAAATTAGTATGAGGACGCATTTATCTTATCTCTAATTTTGATCTCTTTATCTAATTGCCTATGGCAGTTTTTATTACTTATTGTGTTACGATCTTGTTTAGGAAAATTCCTTTTGGTCTAGAATATGCTTTTTTTTCATGTGCCCCAAAATTTGCTTCTAATTGAGGATGGTTTGTCTTACATTGTTCACACCTTTGGCCTATTCTTTTGTAGTTTAGGGCCAACATTAGTAGCAGATGGCTATTGAACTAGTCAATTTTGTAATTAGTGAGAAACTTGATAAAGTAGATTGGACAAAGAATATTGGTATCGGTAAATCAGTTCAACGAGATGTAAGGTAAACATTTCCCATCCATTTAATAAAAATAGGATCAATGACATACTATTATTATATGTATTTCAGCTACTTATTATATTTTAATAGTTTTCATACAACTATGAAATACATGTGTAAAAGCACTTTGCCTTCTAATAATGCTTTGTTTTTTTCTTTTCTCATCAAGTCAGATATATAGCCTTTTCCTATAATGCTTTAAAGTGATTATCCCTCTCTCACATCTTCCTTGAATCATCTATGCATTAGACATGTCTTGTTGTTAATCGTTCTTGCTTTTTTGACCTATAGTTGTTGGAGATATTGATGAACAATATTAGTGAATGTGTTCATCAACAGGTGATTGATATAGGGGTTCTAATTGTTCTTGTTAAGATAGTAAAGAAAAAGAACAATTATACTCTTCAAAATTTTTGGAGTTTGCACATGTCTCATCTTATATGCATAGTAGTTTTGCAATTCTAATCTACTTCTTGTTTCTTGTTTTTATATATAAAGGTGATTATTATAAATGGATAAGGAAGAACTTGGTGAAAGATTTTGGAGCATCTATATATATTGGCTTGGTTTAGTATTTAGATTAATTCACTTGTATTCCATATGAAATAGAGGAAGATAATGTAGGTGAATATTTTAGCTAATGCATTTTGCTTTTGTATTTTGAATATTTTAAATGTTGAATTTTACAAGTCCTTATGAACTATATAGCATATATAAACGCATATTTTGGTCGTTTACATTTGATAATGTGTATGTAATTAAGACATACATTAATGTATGCATATTGCTTTTAATGTATATACAGATGTTGCATACTTAATAATAAGAGCTTGCTTTTACGTTAACATATTATTGGTAACGAAAGAATAAATTATTGTTTTTGTTGTTACAAATTGTTCTATACAAAAGTAACTATATTGCCTTATAAAAACTTAAATTATTGTAATATTTACTGAACATTATTGCTATAGTTTGAAACTATTCTGTTGGCTTAGTCAAAACTTAAAACAACATTATTCAAACTGTTGTTATATCCATTTAACATTATTGTTATAGTTTAAAATTGTTATATTGCCTTAGTAAAACATTTAAGCAACAATATTCATTTTGTTGCCTTATAAAAAATTATTATCTTACACTTATAGTAGTGCCACTTTATTATTGTCATAATAAAAGACAACAATAATTGTACTTATAGTTACGCTTTAAATACATTACCTAAAACTCTTTTCAATGTAATGATTGTAATATTAGAATAAATTTTGTCAATTCTGTTGATGCTAAAATATGGTAAAAAGTGTTCACACTTATTTGGATTATTTTCTGAAATTGTAGAATGGGTTAGACTACAAAATATTATGCACTTTGTTATAGGTAATGCATATAATTATGTATCGGATGGATACTTATTACAATTAAAATATGAGCATATTTCATGCATAACTAGTTATATAAATATCATTTTAAAGGATGTTGGTTGCATGAATCATATTTATAATCTTATTTCACGTGCACCTAAAATCATATATTTTGTGTATAATTATATTATATTTTTGTTCTAGTCAATAAAGCAAAAGATTGAGATGAGATTGTATGTTCCCTACTACTAGGTTTGCAACTACATTCATAACTTTTAAAAGTGTTTATGATCATAAACAAGTACTTCAAAATTTAGTGATAAGTAAATAATTTTCAAGCTATAAGTTATCAAATGGTGCCAAAGGAAAGATGTTAATGCTATTAATATAGATAATGGGTTTTGGAATGTTTGCTTAATTATTGTGAAGATTGTGACTCTACTTACAAGATTGTTAAAGATTGTCTAATCATATGTGAAATTGTCTATGAGGTATATATCGATGGTATATGTAAAACAATTAGGAATCTTTTTAAAGGAAGGAAAATTGTATAAACCTTATCTGATATTCTTGATCCGTTATAGAGAAGCATCTTACTCAAAAGATTCACATAGTAGCTTACTTTCTCAATCTTTATTGTTTATAGAAGGAGATGTATAGATGCAATGAGATTTTCTCTCATAAAGAGTAATCAAAGATGATAAATAAAATTAAATTGCATCATGATGGTTTAGAAAGTTTTGATTGAGCATTTGCAAAAAGAACTTACAATGAAAACAAATATTGCATGATAAGTTTTCATACTTTGAATTTATCCTTTACTCATTAATGATATTTTTATAACTATTATTTTAAAATATAAATTAGTGGTGTAGAATATTTGTTGAAAGTGCTCCATCTTGATAAAAGTTACTATTCACTATATCAAGTTATAAACGTAATTGAAATGTTTTTATATATGTTCGTATAAAAGTGAGATTGTCTAAAATATCAAAACTCAATAACTTTGTTTACAGTTTGATGATGAAGAACATGTATCGTATTAATTGAATTATATTTCTTAATTATTATAATTTTATTATTAATTATATAATTTATCTATTATCTACTTAAGAGTTTAGTAAGAAGAGAACATATGATCCAATATTAATATTAATTGTATTGATATATTAATTTTGGGATTGAGTAGAAGAATTATCTCTTGATCTTGATTATAGTAAACTCAAAAGACATTTTATAAAAAAATGTATTTGTTACAACGAATAAACTAAGAATATTCACTAATGATTAGTTAATATTTTATTTTATATATTTAAAAATTAAAAGTATAATATATTACAATAAAAATAATTCTATACATTACTCATTTGTAATTCATTCAAATGCAATAAAAGATAATACAAATACTTTAGATCAAAGTTTGGTTTATGAGTCTTTAAATAATTTTTGAGAATTTAGAAGTTTTGATTATGATGAGAGACAACCTCATTAAGAAATACAATTTTAGTTGTTATTGTTATTTTTATTTTTATTTTATATTTAATTTGTAGTTTGAATTATTAAATTTAATATCAACTTATTATACATTAATCAATATTAATGTATTTTATTTTGATAAAGTATTTTAATTTCAATTAAATTTATTTATTATTTATTATTTATTAATTTTATAATAGCTCAATACCGGTTGAATATTAAAATTTAAATGTCTCCTATTATTGGTTTATTATTTGATACCATTCTTAGTTATTTCCATTACGCAGATATTTATTTGGAATTGAATGTGGCAAGAGAAGACAAGTATAATTAGTGGCGGGAGAGATAATCAGAGGCTGAGGGAAGACGCAACTCAAGCCCATGATTAGTTAAATTAATTTTTTTTATGTAATTTTAATTGATTGTAATTACATTATTATTATTAAACAATGTCTTATTTCAGAGAATACAGTGATGGGGTCGACGTAAGAGTGTTGTGGACTTTGAGCCCAAAATGAGCCTCCAAGACAACTCTTAGTCTTAGACATAATCAAATGGTAGAGTGTGACAAATGAGTTCAAACCTTGCATTTGCATACCGATGTTTATAATATACTTTTAATTTTTACAAAAGAAAGAAAAAGTTCAATTGTGTCTTTAGTAGTAAAAATAAAAGTAAAAAAGGAAACTTGAGCGCATGCAGATGCAGTTGTTTGATTCGAAAGGCTGAGGACTGGGGGGACAGATGCAGTTGTTTGATTCGAAAGGCTTAGGACTGGGGGGATAATCCGCTTCCCATCTTCAGTTCACCACCATTTGCTCTTTTCTTGTACAGCAGCAGCCAGACTAAGACTATGCCTCTAAAAGTCCTCCTTTTTCTTTAGCTACTTCCTGGAAAATGACCCGAACCAGAGGGATTTCATTCTTTTCTTACAGGTTGACCCCACGCGCAACACGTCCTACCTCTCCTACCATCATGTTTCCTTTCTCTGTGTCCCTTTCATTAGCATGGCCTTAATTCCCCTGTTCATTAAATCTTTGGTAACATGTTTGAGTTGAATGTTGTTGAGAACAGGAGGCAAAGGCTTTTCGGTACTAGTGATCTGAAGCTCATTTTGCATTTCTTTTCTCTAGACTGTAGTCAGTGAGAGTGGTATCCCGCCAAAACTTCTTATTTACTGACCCAAATTTAATCACCCGAAAGCAAAAATACAATACTTCTTAGTTCTTACAACAAACTTCAGGGTTTGTCCAAACTCCAAAGAAATCATATAAACAACCAGACCACGCCAGCCAGAGAGCAAGGAGCCACCACCTAAATCCTCCCTATTATCCGCTAAACCGCACGACTTTATCCCATACGTCCTTTATAAACTCTACCGTACACCCGCCTGTCACTCAAGCTCCGCGTGCTCATTTGACCAAAACAAACCCACTCTCTCTTTATATGGAACCGCGAGCCCCAAAGCGTGCGCTTAATGCATGCGCTCTCTATCAAGATCCCCGACGGTGATCCGGCTGTATTATAATTACAGCCATGTCACTATGACTGACCTTGCAGATTCCGCCACGTGCACGAATAAGATTGCGCCGCGGCGAGCTTTGCAGTCAAATCATATTTGATAAAGGCGGGTCGCGTGGGAGGAGACTTTCGTTTCGTGTGTTTTATTATTGCTGTCTCGTAGATTTGGTGGTCGGAGTCGGAAGATCCTCTACCCTTTTTGTGTTTGTTTTATCTCGTGTTTTTATTGCTATCTTACTACATTATTGTATTCTATCTGTCTTTATTTATTCTTGTGTCACAGAAATCGAAATTACAATTGGGGGGGAGGAACGCAATGTTTTATGCTAACTAGTGCTACTCGCGAACATTTAAATGAATTTTTTTTTTTTAAGAAAGGATTAGTGTAGGCGAGGGTGTAACACGAGAAATTCCTAAAAAGTCACCTATTTTAGTACTATTGTCGTTCAAACACATTTAAATTTGAAGTTTTGATGAGATTGATTGTATTAGTCTTGTGAAATTAGACTTGACGTCATCAGAAGCATTTAAACAATAATTTACAATAAAATAAATTATTGTATTGTAATCAATCGTCTTCACATACATGATGAGCAGCGTGAATATCACTAAAAGCAAGGAAGGCTGTCGGGGTGACAACCCGATTAAGCTCTCGACGCAAGTAAGCTTTTGGTGTAGAAATGATTGATGAATTCGAGAAAACAAATTAGGTTATGATCGCATACACAATTATGGGAGAATAATCCTTATATCTGAAGTAATGTCGAGTTTAGGTCTTATTACGTGTCTGCGTGGGAGATCTCCTACGCTAATGGTAGGGAGTAAAGTGGGCTTTGGCCTTAGAGTGATCTTGATGAGCGGGCCGATCGGCCACGGGTCGCCTTGATTGGAGTGCGAGCCGGAATGGCCGACCGACCATAAGCCCCCTACTCCTCGAGTGCGGCGAAGAGAAGAATTAGAGGAGTATGTAGAGGTTTTGTAACGGTCATTAGGCGACTAAAGGGTTAGGTCGATCGGTCAAACCTTGTGATATAGCCCGTCATCGATCGGCTAAGTGGAATAAGCGGTGGGTGAGGCGATGTTGTGATAGCGGTCATGGAACGGCCGGGTAGTTTTAATTGGTCGAATGACGTTGTTATCTCCATTAGTGGTAGCGTGAAGGCATTTGAGGCATTTATGATTTGACGATGCACGCCGTCGTGACTTTCGAAATTGGAAGCGTATCGTCTTTATGGCAGTTACCGGTATCCGAATGTCTTTTCATTTATTCGCGCCCCTCAATTTCGAGTAACCACGATTTGCCTCCGTTTAGATCGTCTGCGTGTCGGGGATAGCTCGGATGTGTTCCACGTGTCGGACTTCGGTTGGATCGTGGTTGACGTAGCCTCTATAAGTATTAGAGTCGACAGACGGTTTGCTTTCTTCACGCTTATTTCATTCTTGCCGTCTTCTTTCTTCTTTGCTTTCTCCTGTTCTTATACATTTCTTGCTTATTCTTATTTCGAAGTTGTTTGAGCGTTGCTCGAGTTTAGATTCCTACCATTGAATAGGTCGTCCCTCCTTCATTCTCATCTTCTAAATTCTTCTTAGAAAACATGTCGTCTAGCGGTTCTCGGAGTGAGGTTTACTTATTGGTTCTGGCGACGGGAGGTCGTCGTCGGAAGTTATGGGTGAGGCAATGATGTCAAAAGTGAGGATGTTGAAGAAATTACAACAAGGGAGCGGAAGGACGGTGATAGTAAAGGAGCTGCCAAAGGTAAATCGAGGATGTCTGCGGTGGTTTGCGCGATCATCATAGGAATAGTATCCGTCGGTGGGAGCCAGGTTAACCGAGAATGAGGAATTGGAAACAACCGAAGGCGGGTGGATAGCGATCTCTCGAATATTTCTTCACGGTCGGAGGCTTGAGGCGCCATACGTCTGCGATCGTGGATGAAGTGTGTCTTGATTTCCAATTGCGGCTAGTCGGATCCTCCGAGCGGGTGGCGTTTCATAAATGGACTTGTCTTGTTGTGCCACCAATTTGGTATCATCCCTCCGTGAACATCTGCGCCATTTTCTAAGGATGAGTCAAAGTCCGAGCTCGGGGAGGCATCCTTCCACGATGTATAAGGATGCCGGTATCGTCCAAAGGGACGTCGGTAAAATTACCTTGGCGGACGAAATACTTCTTTGAAACCTCCGGGTCTTCTTAGTGTCCCGTAGTGGAGGTATCCTCAAGCCGGCGGTGGAATGACTCGACAAGCCTATCGCTTTCTAGGGAAGAAGCGAAGTAGTGAGCCGTATAAAGGAGCTCGGCCCATATAACTTTGCTCGGCTCATCTCGGGGTATGGCGGGGGGGCCTCTGCCAACTCTCTTCTGATTAACCCCCCGCCGCTAGTTGGTGGGCTAGGAGAGGAACCTGTCACTTTGGTTGACCTCTCGTGGTTGATTTATCTTCGTTGTTCGTAGGTTTTGGATTGATTTCTAACTTGTTTCCACTTGTTTGTCAGTATGGTCGAGTTAACATATTCCCTGCGCCCAAGTCCATCAAAAGTAAGCGTCAGTCGCGGGGCCTTGGGAGGCCGAGGTGGGGTGACAGACGAGAGGCGATTCGATGGTCGCTCGACCAATCGCTCACAAGACATGGCGTATTTCTCTGGCCGTCTCGAACCATTGGCGGGGCTGCTGTAGTCGCCCACTTTGATCGAGCATTGTTGTAGTCGAGGAGGAGGAGGAGGTCGAGCGACCTCACGAAGAGGAGGAGGCCGCCAGATCGTGACCAATCTCCAGTTCCGGTGGCCGACGATCTCTTTGCCCTTTGGCAAAGAAATCGTCCTTGGTGGTCGACCAATCTCCCGTCCTTGAAGCCAACTCAAAGAAAAGGAGATAGAGGTGGCGTCGGGTTGTGGGAGTCTCGTCAATTTGCCGAGGATTCCTGACTATCGATCGGCGTTGTCCGTCACATCTTGGAAAGGATTACTCCTCGCGTGGGCGGGAGAAGTTTGACCAGAGGGCAATAAGGAAATGGGGTCCCTACTCCTGCGTACTTGCTGAGGAGCTCGATGATGTCATTCGAGGCGGTGCGGCGTTTGGGCGTTACGGACCGTGAGGTTCAGGACTTTCGAGGCGATGCACGCCCTTGAAGGGCGAGCTTTCAAAGGTAGAAGAGGAGAGGACCTTCTCAGCTCAAAATTCTTCTTTGGAGGAGGAGAAGAAGATTCGGGAGGAGGCGGTCGGCGTCTTGAAGGCCCAAGTTGAAGCGGGGGAGGAAGAGATGCGCGTCTTGCGAGCTCGACTCCTGAGGAGGAGCTCGAAGGTAAAAGCGATGGTGGAGAGGACCAAGCTATCTCGAGGAGTATCTTGATTTCTGAGGCGGGGGAGTCGGAGAGAGTGCTAAAGGAGAAAGCCCTCGAGATCATGCGAAGGCCCTCGAAGATCATGCCCGACCGAGGATCGCTAAGGAGGGTACAAGCCTCGGTGAAGGAACAAAGGTCGAGCGATCCTGCGATGGCGAGCGGTTCTTGCAGGGCGAGTGCTTGGGTATTCCTGCGACACAGCTCTCATGATCTTGAAGAATTGTTATGACACTGCATTCTGAGGGTGGACGGTCCTTCGTTTGATCGTTCAGCGAGCCGTTGCTTCTGCCGTTCTTGATCTTTCTTTGGAGGAAGTGAAGGAGAGGGTCGCGGAAGACCGGGGACCCGTCCGATTGAGGAGCTGGACCTTAGCTCGGTCGAGGAGGACGAGCTTCCTCATGATGATGCTTACATCCTCGTTTGACTCTTCCTTTGATTAGGGGCTTCCCGTGTATTCCCAGTTATTCTCCTTCTCCTCCTCCTTCATAGCCCCTTTTCCCCAATTGTAGAGCTCACTGGTGGGGCTTGTGACCGGGACAAAGAAAATCAATGAACTTTACCTTTGCTTCATTCGTTGTCTTTTTCCATGTTTATGCTCTTTACTTTCTATGTATGTTGAGTTTTGGTGGAGTAGCTTCGTAGTCGTAGGTTTGAACCGATCGACCATGATCGATTATGTCGATGCGGCGAGGTCCCAAGGCACTAGACTTGGCGACCCAACCGATCGTGTGATCGATGTAAAATGCGGGCGATGGTGATGGCGAGGTCAGGGATCTTGTCTCGGCGACCCGACCGACCGTAGTCGATCTATGTAAAATCTTAGGGCGATGGCGATGGCGAGGTCCCGAGGATCTTGTCTCGGTGACCCGATCGACCGTAGTCGATCTATGTAAAATGCTTGGGCGATGGCGATGGCGAGGTCAGGGATCTTGTCTCGGCGACCGACCGATCGTAGTCGATCTATGTAAAATCTTAGGGCGATGGCGATGGCGAGGTCCCGGATCTTGTCTCGGCGACCCGACCGATCCGTAATCGATCTATGTAAAATGCGGGCGATGGCGATCGCGAGGTCAGAATCTTGTCTCGGTGACCGACCCGTAACCGTAGTCGATCTATGTAAAATCTTAGGCGATGGCGATGGCGAGGTCCCAGGATCTTGTCTCGGCGACCCGACCGGCCGTAGTCGATCTATGTAAAATGCGGGAGATGGCAATGGCGAGGTCAGGATCTTGTCTCGGCGACCCGACCGGCCGTAGTCAATCTATGTAAAATGCGGCGATGGCGATGGCGAGGTCCGAGGATCTTGTCTCGGCGACGACCGGCCGTAGTCGATCTATGTAAAATCTTGGGCGATTGATTGGACTTTCTACTCTGCGATATAACTCTTTGTTGCCAAGAAATCATAACCCTTTATTAATGATAACGAGGCGTGGGCCATTAAAAACCTATCTGGCGGGGACGGGAAAAAAGGTACCACATGTATACAAAGGGAATAATAAGGAAGAATTGACAAAATATAACTTATCTATTGGTAGAAAACCTTCAAATTACAGGAGTTCCAGGCCTCGGTAGAATCTTCCCTTTCTCATCGTTTAGGATGTAGGGCAGTGCCCGACTTGTTTAACCACTCGATAGGGTCCTTCCCACATCTGCAGGAGTTTTCGGGATGTTTTCCATCCGCCTCGGCTTTCGTAGGGGCGTATCCATTTACCTTTACATTGCTCGGTTTGACCATACATTATAGAACACAGTAGCCTTTTGCTGATGGCCTCTGAGCGGCGGCGCCTTTCTCTATCCTCGCTAAGGAGAGCGAGCTCTGCTCTGCGGGCTTCATCATTCCGCTCTTCTTCGTGAGGCCGACACCCTCGATTGTGCAATCTTGCTTCTCTGGAACGGGGCTTCCACCCGAAGGTCATTCTGAATGGAGTTTCCCAGTGGCTCCGTTCGGTGTGGTTCTATATGCCTGAAACTTCATCTACTTCTTCCACCAGGTCTTTCGGCCATCCAGCGCTTCTTGAGCGTTCATTATTTTTTATTGGTGTTCTCCAGAAGCCGTTGCTGCGGATGGGATCTTGAGGTCGATTGTAGCTTGATCTTGATCGGTCACGAAGTCTCTGAACTTGGCGTTGTCAAGCTGCCGACCATTATCTGTAACCAATATCATGGGCATCCGAGCGACAAAGTATATTTTCTTCTGAAAGTTTTCAACCTTCCCTCGGTGATTGTAGCAGATTACGCTTCCACCCACTTAGTAAAATATTATCTTGCTCTTATCAAAATTTCTTTTGTCCAGGGACCGAGAGGAAAGGCCCCATATATCCATTCCTCATTGGGCGAAAGGGATAGGGTGACTTACAATTTTCATCCTCTCGGTTAATTTGGTGAGGCAATTCTTGTTTTTCTGGCGGGCCGCGTCGGTCGACCCTCTTGTGATCTCTTCTCATCGTCGGCGGTAGTAGACTTATGCGATCAGCGGTGAGCCAACATTACGCCTCCTCGTGATTTCCGCACATCCCTTCGTGGACTTGACCATTGCACCTCGGCTTCTTCTTCATTCGGACATCGAAGGCGGCGGTCGTGAGACCGCCTATATAGAGAGTCATTGACAGCCGTGTATTCAATTTGCTTTTATCCTTAACTTCTTGGTCGCTAATTAGTCTTCCGTTGTCTTCCTTCAAAAGTACCGCATCATCGGCTCTGTCCAGCCGGTTGATCATAATTTACTTTGAGAACTTCCTCGGTCTTACGAATGTTAGGCCGATCCAATCGTTCGACGAATATTATTTTGGCATCACGGTGGAAGCCATTTTGGAGGCGCATCGACGCCTGGCATTCTCGAGCTCGTTCTATTACATTGATCGAATCTTGTCAAAATTGCTCAGTTCCTGTTTGACTAACTCCAGGTATTTGATCATGTGGTTCCCCTTGGCCTTGTAATGCCCGGTAACTTGACCGACTACCACCTGGCTATCACTGTATATCTTTAGGTGCTTCACTTCCATCTCCTTGGCGAGTTGGGGCGGCTATCAAGGCCTCATATTCCGCCTCGTTATTGGAGGCTTTGAATTCTAGTCGGAGGGCGTACTCTACTTTTTCTTCCATGTTCGGGCTGATCAGTACAACTCCTGCTCCGCATCCCTCGGCATTGGACGAGCCATCGACAAACAGGCTCCAGGCGGGGAACTGCTCGTCCTCCGAGCTTGGTTGGCTCATCTCCGCGATGAAGTCTGCTAGTATCTGTGCCTTAATAGTTGTGCGGGGCTTGTATTGTATGTCAAATTCACCCAGTTCTACTGCCCACTTAATCAGCCGACCCGAGGTTTCGGGCTTTTGAAGGCACTGCCTGAGGGGCTGGTCGGTCCATACCTCGATGGTGTGACTTTGGAAATAAGGCCTCGACTTACGAAATGTTGTTATCAAGAGAGGCCATCTTCTCTATAGGCGTGTATCGTGTTTCGGTCCGGTTAACACTTTGCTAACGTAGTAGATAGGGTCTTTGTTCATTCCCCTCCCGGCCGAATTAGCTTTTGTTTGATCGATTCCTCATTAACGCCATGTATAACACAGGTTCTCTCCGTCTACACCGCATTGTAGGATTGACGGGCTAGACAAATCTTGCTTTAAGTCTTTGGAAAGCTTATTCGCACTCGTCGTCGCCATCGGAATTGAGTCACATTCGCTTTCCTCGACTTTGAAAAATGGGAGGCACTTATCCCCAATCTGAAATGAACACCTTTCGTGAGATTATCAAACCGGCTAATATCTGAACATCCTTCAAGCATTGTGGCGAAGGCATCTGTATGATGGCCTCGATCTTTTACGGATTAACCGATTCCCATTGAGTGATCATAAACCCGAGAATTTTCGGATGCCACCCGAACACACATTTTCGGGTTTAGCTTCATCTGAATTTTATTCAGATCTGGAAGACTTCCTTGAGATCTTCCACATGCTCTTCGGCCGTCGTGCTTTGACCACCATATCATCTACGTATGCTTCGACCGATCGACCGATCTGTTTTTTAAAGACCTCCATGATGAGCCGTTGGTAGGTCGCCCCGCGTTCTTAATGAAGGGCATTACACATAACGATATGTGCCTTGATGGGTTATGAAAGCGGTCTTTTCTTCGTCTTCTAGACTCATCTGGATCGATGATAGCGAAAAGCGTCCAGAAATGAAGCGATTCGTGCCTCGAGGTAGAATCTACTAACTGGTCGATCTTGGCAATGGGAAGTCATCTTTTGGACATACTTTATTCGAGATCGGTGAAGTCTATACACATCCTCCATTTCCGTTCTTCTTTTTACTAAGACCACGTTAGCGAGCCATTCGGGTATTTGACTTCTCTTATGAACCCGCTTGAAGCAACCATACTTCCTTCTCGATCACCCTGGCGCTCCTTACTATGCCATCGCTTCTTCATCTAATCGACTTGCGGTCATGCGAATCTTAGAGGAGTGACATCTGTTGTCAGAAATGCCGGGCATGTCGCTCGGTACCCAATGGCGATCATTTTCTACCAAACAATCGGTGATTTCTCTAGCTAGGTTCTTCAGCTCGGAACCTAGATTTGTGAACTTGGAGGGTCGGCTTCATCGATGCGACCGTTCGTCTCTTCCATGGATTCATCTGTCCGTCTCTTCGTCGACTCTCCGTCAAGAGCTCGTCACCTTACCGCCCTTCTAGGGTCTTGGTTTCTGCAAGTAACATTCCGGCGATTTTCTGCGACCCCAGCGACTCCAGATTCCATGGGCGTCGGGAACTTCATAACTGGTAGTATGTGGAGCGACCAGGCACGAGGCGTTTTGAGTAGCTCTCCCAATTATTGCATTGTATGCCTGGAACTTCGACCGAGAACTCCGTCCCTTTCTATCTGGCGTGGCCTCTGCCCAAACTTCACTTTCGGATAGACCGGGCGAATGGGTATCTTGGCCTTGGTTATTCCTTTGATGGGGCCGTCCGTAGGTAATAGCCGCTCTTGGTACCCCATTTGTAGAAGGCTTCATAGTATAGCAGTCGACCGAACCGCCGTGTCAATCATCACCCGCTTCACCTCGTAACCGTCCATGTTGAGATTCTGACGAGGCGTCATCGTGTGGGCAATGTACTCCATTTAGGTCCGACTCATTGAAAGAGATCATTAAATCGTTCTCCTTGGTTTTTGATGGGAGTGTAAATCGCCGAACTGTTTGGCGTGTCGTTTTACGCTTTAACGGTGGATCCCCTGCGCATTTCCACCAAATATCGTGTTAATAACTCCGTCGATCGGTCATTTTGCTTGTTCGGCATTTCCATCGTTCCTTTCCTTGACCGCCCTCTGTTTTCTCGGCGGTTATCTATATTAGTTCTGCTACCCCATCATTCCTATCGTTACATCTCGGGGTGGCGCTTTGTAGTCAAACCGCCTGGTCCTGCGATCGGCGTTTAGTTCGTGTTTCACGAATCGGCTAACCTCCTTTTGAATGAGGAGCTCAATCTCTTTTTCAACATGGCGATTTCCGTATCATGACCGACCTCTCTGTAAAGCAGCGGTATAAATTGGGGTTCTGTCCTTGTCAGGGTCTTCATTCTTCGGGCTTTTGATAGTTTCCCGTCCACTCTAACGGCGCTAGTACTTGACATCGACTGTTTAGCGGGGTGAACTCTTGGCGATATCCTTGTCGATCGGTCGGCCTTTTCCAGTTCGGCTGGCTTTTGCCGCTTGTGCGGGTTGCCCGCCCTATCGTTCGTCGAGCGATCTTCGTCCGACGTCTCGTGTTTTTCAGCACTTCTTCAAGCTGAATATACCTATCCGCCCGGCTTCTTATTTCCTGAACCGAGCGAGGTTGATCGAGGGCTAACGACTTCTTGAACTCCTCGTCCCTCGTATTGCTCATAAGTGCGGCTAGCATAGACGAGCAGGTGAGATCGGGTACCTCGACCGCCTCATTGTTGAACCGAGTGATGAATTCCCGTAAACTCTCATTCCTTCCTTGGGTGAGTTGCATCACCTCCAAAGCCGTCTTCTGCGATTAAGCTTACTAGTGGCGGCCATTAGGAAGAGCGACACAAGTCCTCGAAATATGTGATCTGACCGGGGTAGGTTGTTGAACCATCGCAAAGCTCCCTCTTGGAAAACCGTGCGAAGGCCTTGCTGAATAGCATCCGGGACCTGATGTAGGCTCATCATGGGCTGGAAGTCTTTGCGTGTAGTCAAAGATTCGGTCTTCCGGTGTATTTCTCGAAATTCGGTATCTTTCTTGCAAGGTCTTTGGGAGGCTATCAAAATGTCCGGAATGAAGGAGAGTTGTATTGCGCCGTCAGGCGTCTGAATGGAGCTTCGTAGCCGCGTAGTCCGATCATTCGCGATTTTTCTAGGGTTTCATCGGGCGGTGATCGGTTGTTAAAATTTGAATTGTCGGTAATTTGGTACGCACGGACGGCTCTTTATCTTTGGTTGCAATTCTGATGTCTGGCGAATCACCAACTCATTTGCCTCTTCAATCTGTTTCCACTTCGGACGGCGTGTGTGGACGGAGGAGGATCTGCACTGTCGGTCTTTGGAGATTGAGGTTGCATAGTGCGCAACGTTATCCTCCACAGCCACGCTCTGTTCTTCTTGCTCCAGGCTTGAGGCGCGATTGATCGTTAAGTTGGAAGACTCCGTGCGGGAGATGTGTGAATGCGGTGGCGAAATGCGAGTCGCAAACCAATCGTTACGCGCCGAGCAGCAACAGCCGGTATGTCTGGATTCATCGCCGCCGCTGGCTTATCTGCGTGGTTCTAGATGTGATGCCCGGAAGTCGGGCCCCACGGTGGCGCCAATTGGTTCTGCCGGATTCTTGCCGAGCAGTGCGTTTATTGAAATCTATCGTCTTCTACCTTCCATGATGAGCAGCGGCGTGAATATACTGCGCAAAATAAGGAAGGCTCGTCGGGGTGACAACCCGATTAGCCTCTCAAGCCTCAAGTAAGCTTTTGGTGTAGGAAGGATTGATGAATTCGGAGAAAGCGAATTAGGTTATGATCGCGTACACGAATTATGGGAGAATAATACCTTATATCTGAAGTAATGTCGAGTTTAGGTCTTGTTACGTATCTGCGTGGGAGATCTCCTTACGCTAATGGTAGGGAGTAAAGTGGGCTTTGGCCTTAGAGCGATCTTCGATGAGCAGACGATCGTACGGGTCGTCTTGATTGGAGTGCGAGCCGGAATGGCCGACCGACCATAGTGCTACTGCGAACATTTAAATGAATTTTTTTAAGAAAGGATTAGTGTGGCGAGGTGTAACACGAAATTCCTAAAATTCACCTATTTTAGTACTTATTGTCGTTCAAACACATTTAAGTTTGAAGTTTTGATGAGATTCGGTGTATTAATCTTGTGAAATTAGACTTGATTATCATGAAAAGCATTTAAACAATAATTTACAATAAAATAATAATATTTAAAATATCTAATTTTTCAAAATTTTAATTTTAATATTAAACATTTTAAAATCTTAAATTTAGTGATTCACCTTTAAGTTCAAAATTTATTAGTGTGATTAATAAATCAATATTCACATACTATCTACTAAACAAGTTTCATTAACAATCCAGAATACTTTGTTTATCGGTGTTTCGAGTTTAATTAGGCGGTTCTTAACAATCCTTAAGCCTTTGTTTGGATTGAAGGAAAGCAAAAGAAAAGAAAGGAAGAGAATTACGAGCTGTTTGGTTGAGCTTTTATCTGTAGAGCTTTTATCGATGAGAGCTTTTGTCGATGAGAGCTTTTACGAGAAGAACTTTTTAAAAAGTCAGTTATTTGTTTGGTACATCAATTAAAAAACGACTTTTTAAAAGAGCTTCATTCGATGAGTTTGTTTGGCAACATAAAATAAAAAACACTTTTATTAATTTTAACTATATTTTATTTTATAATAAAATTATTTATGCTAAATAATTTTTAAAGTATATTAAACAATATGCCAAGTATTATATTGTAGGAAATTTTTGATAATCATCTTATAAGAAATAATTTAAAGAGATGTCCCATTTTTTAATAGAAAATGAAATTATAGAAAATAAAATTTTAGGAGACAAATAAAATAAAAAGAAGAACCAACTGAGAAGATAAGAGGGTTAGATGAAGCGGAAGAAACAAAAGCAAGTCGTATTGATTTTTGTCAAGAGGAGAACGAGCTATTTCAAGTTTTATTTACGTAAGTGACGGAAACATTAAACAATTAAAGAATCGATTTTTATATATTTTCTATTTTCATTAATAAAATTTTATTATTTTATTATTAATTATATAAAATTTATTATTAATTATATAAAATATTATTATCAATTATTTAATAAAATTTATTATATTAAATATTATTCTATTCTATTTAAAATATTTTATTTCTATAACATAAAAAAACGACTTATCGAAAAATTTGAAATTTGAGCTTTTCTGAAAAGCTCCAAATTTTAGAAAAGCTCAAAATTTCAGCTTTTGAAAAAAGCTGTATTTTAGCTTTTTCAAAAGCTATTTCTACTTAAAAAGTGATTTTGAAGTTTCCAGCCAAACACCCATTTTTTCCTGAAAATAGCTTTTGCGGTGGAAAAAAGTGCTTTTAGAGTCTCCAAAAGCTGAACCAAACAGGCACTACATTTTTCTTGATTTTCATTGTTTGGACAAAAATAAGACAAGAGAAAGGGAGAGAATGAAGGAGAAATTTGGTCCAAATATATTTCCCACCAAATTGGTAAGAAAGGAGGAGAAATGACGTTCTCAACTACAATTTATTTCCATAACAAAATAATAATTAAAGGTATAAAGGTCTTAAAATTTTTCTTCCATTCAATTCTCTCCTTTGATAAATTAGGGAAACAAACAAGAGAAAGGAAATCACATTTCTATTCTATTCTTTTTTTCTCATTTTCTCTCAATATTTCATGTCCTTTCCAAACAAAGGCAAAGCCAAGAGTTACCAACCAAGTTGTGTACGGAAAATGATGATGACAACTCGTTGTGTGCGTAACATTATAGTTTCCTGCTTGCCCCATCTCTAGTCAATTTTGATAATTACAGACAGCTACTGTTGGTAGTTGGCTAATCTTGACTTAACAGAAAAAGCGAGCTCTAATCAGGGTTGCTTATTGAAATGGAGAGTCATCCATGATCGAAATTTGCAAAAGGGAAAGAGAGTTTTGGAGAACCGAACATAGTAATTATGTCTTTTCTGAAAAGATTGTTGAAGAGTGATGGGGAAGCTGGAGCTGGAAGTCGAGGGTAATTTTTTGGGATCAGAAAATGACCTTATAATTGCTTGGAAATGGGCGCACGATGTAACTCATTGCAATTAACTCCCTAAAATAATGTGTACTAAACATCCCTAATTACTCTCCTTAAAAAGTCCACATCCTCGTGCGAAGGCTATTGCTATTTCGTTTATAGCAATCAACTACCCTAACCAACATCTTGAGTGCGATTTCAAAGAAAATAATTGATAAAAAAAGTAACAAATATCATATTCTCTCTCTCTTTTTCTTTTTCTTTTCATTGGGAGTTCTTCACATCTAGATCTCCTCCTCAATTTTTATGGTGACTGAAGTAAAACGTTAATTAAAATTTTCCTCCCACTTGATTAAGATATTGAAGGGATTTTTTTTCATTATTGTTTTATCTCCTGCATGCAGGAACCTAAATTGTCACCCAGGTCCCAACCGGACGTTGGATGCCGATATTCAACTTTTATAAATCATGTCCGGGTGCTATTGGCTTGGCGTCAAAGTTCAGTGGTTTCCTCGTCAAATTTGGTCCAAAGAGTCTGCGTTGTGTTAGCCTTGTACGTATGCTAGTTCATTGGATCTCAGTTGTTTATATCAACAACAATGTGTGAGAGGTGTTGACTTGCTAACTGATGCTTGATTGATGCATGGTGTTTCAATCCAACCATGTCGGGTTTGACGCGATTTAAGGCCAGAGTCCCGTTCTAGTGGTGCGTCAAAAACCATATAATTCACCTCCATTTCGGTACGTGAAAGAAAGAGAGCAGGTGAGAAGTTGGCTTCAACATCACATCTGCGAGATCACGATGGGAGGGTTTCTGTTTTCTTGTCCTCTAAAGTGACATGAAAGTGCAACAACCATTTCTAAAATGATGTTCCTTCACCTTACAATATGGGTGTATAGTAGAAACAAATCCACCCTCTTATAACCTGTATATTCTTACTTGTTTGGGTATGCATATTTAGACGAAACCTTTCAATTGTGATACAAGTCACCCTTTTTTGAGTCACAGAGTCAATAGTTGTTGATATCATAAGCGTGTCGCTTGCACGTATTGGATCATGAAAATTTGAAACCTAATCCCCCTACCCATCTTCTCCTGACTGACCTAAAGGAAAATAAAGTTAGAAGAGGGTTGACGCTTTCTAATGGGACATTTCTTTTTGGTAAAATATATAAAGAGAGGTGGTATAAAAGTCTAAGAAAGTGGGTGATGGTATATATATATATGTGTGTATATAATTATATAATTGATTGAGTGAGAGGAGGAGGAGGGGGAGGGTATGGCAAGGATTCCCTAACTTTTTGGCTCTGCTCTGTATTGGTTTGTGGGTATGCACAACATATTGTTTTCAAGGATAAAAAGAAAAAGAAGAGATATTTTAGTGCGGGATGGAGTGGAGAAGGGTATAGTATTTTAGCTTTTCAAGCGTGGATGCTTTTGTTGGAGAATCCACAACCAAATGGCTCCATGGTCTCGTGCTCCATCGCTACTCATCTTCCCCACCAATTTTCATAATTCTTGTCATCTTATTCCCAATTATCAACACATAAAGCTTCCATTAACAAAGTTATTCAAAGAAATATATTGCTTCATCAAATGTTCCTTTCTATATGTTCAATAGGTCAATGAATGTTCATTCTCTATATAAGTCAGTGCTATCCTGGCTTGGTTCGTCCTAATAAATTAGTTTTAGTGGCAGGAAACACGGGATGACCTCAATTGGTTAGAGCACAAGAACTTCACTTTTCTTACTTTTTTAATTAGTGCCAATTTGAAGACTACTGATCCATTGTGCTGCAATTTAATGATCAATTACACGTATTTGAAGGATAACCACATTTTCCTCCTTGATTATTCATATAAAGGATAAACAGATAATTACAATTTGGAAAACATAGAGAGGGTTCAACTCTCGTTTCCTCACAATATGGAAGGAGCACTCCCAAATCAACGGGCAACTTCAACAGTACATGTTATGAATCGATGCGTTACACGGAATCATCCATTTCGTCATATAATTTTGGTGGGCAAAGCTAGCTCAAGGTAATGTTCATAGCAAAAGAACAAATAGTGAAGCCTTTTTCGTCAAGTGGTGAATCCATAACCATCATGCTATGTGATGGCTTAAGCTCTATTGGACCTTTTTCTTCCATATAACACCCGTAAGAAAGAGTCTTTGTTTCGATTAAATTAATGAAAAATAGGAGACATGTGGACAAGTATCTATGTATAGATTAATATAAATGTAGGATGATGGTTGAATAACAAATTGTATAATTTACGTGTTTGGGTGCTATCAAAAGTGTAAACCCAGTGGGACTGGAGCCAGAGGAACTCGATTAGGCGTTGTTTGTGCTCCTCCAATGCAAACAAGAGGCATGAAAGTATTGTTTATTATTTGGGTGAGAGAGGACCAACAGATCTTCTAATCTGTGCATAAGATCTCCTTCAGGTGATTAAAATCATGGGCTTCCCTTTCCCTTTAGCTTTCCCTCCTTATCTTTTTCAGTTTTAGTCTCTTTTCCAATATTTTAGGTCAGAATGAAAAACAGGTTATGTAGACTCTACCGTATATTTGGTTTATTTGAAAGAATAATAATAAAATTATAATGAATATAGTAAACAGTTGAAATAAATATTGCTTTAACAAATCTAATTATAATACATTACTAACCATTTTTTCATTATTCATCTATTATTTTCTTTCTATAACAGCTAACCAAACCCTCCTGAAAAACTATTTCAACATTAACATGAGCGTATTCTAGTCTTTAAGAGGTGTGGCTCGATGATTGAGAGTGAGGCTTGACTTTGATTATGTCTCAGGTTCGATTCTATGCTAACCCCTCTTGTAAAAATGAAGCAATTAAAATTTTACTGTAGATAGAAGCTAGTTGAATCGCCGATGATGAGGTCGTCACTGACTTCGCCATTACTGAAATTTCCTTAAATCCAAAAAAGTATTCTAAGTTCTAACTTAAAGTTCCAAATAACCTCTTTAGCAAAGATGACCGTAAAAGAAGTTGAATGTTCCTTCTATTTTAATTATAATTTTATTTTACAATAATAACAACATATAGTAAAAATATCTAAAATTTTATTTTACAATAATAACAACATATAGTAAAAATATCACTGAAACATAAGGTTTAAAGAAGTCCAATAGGACACAACCTTATTTTAACTAACAGAGAGGTTGTTTTAATATTTTAATATTTTATTTTATTTTATTTTAAAATTTTTATTATTAATATTGATATAAATGTATTTTAATACTAATACTATTAAATATTAGATAAAATTAAAATAAATTAATTTTATAAACAAATTAAGTAAGTAATTTTATTTTAATTTTATGCGATATTCATTAAAAATATTTTACATTTATTAAAATAATTTAATAAGTAAACAATTATTTATAAATTGATTAATATATATTTTAACTACTATAAATAATTTTATTTGAAAGTTATTTATTTTAAAGATTTAAAGTATATTTTTATTATTATTATTATTATTATTATTATTATTATTATTTACTATTAATTAATAAGAGCTAAGAAGAAGTAAAGTGGACTGAGGTCCCGTTGTAGCTTGCAAGTGAGATCGAACAGTATTGATGGATGAGGCACGTCCATGTATCACATCAATCAAAAGTATTATCGTGTGCTGTTGCGAATGTGCGAGTAACATACACGCCCCTTCCTTCCTTTTCTTTTATTAGTTTTACCACTCTAAAGTTATTGTCCTCTGTCTTTTACAAATGGAATGGATAATTCACTGTCAGGTGAGGATGAGTCTTCAACGAATGATCATGGACCCACTTCAGTCATCTGTGTATGATCATCATGGTTTGAACGGTCAAGCTTCAAATCATTGGTGCCCATGTGAAACATAGGATGCTACCTCATTCACACCAATCTCCTTTGCTTTTGTGTATGGCTTTTGTAAAATTTTCTCCTTGTAGCCGCTGCTTTTTTTTCCTTTATAATTTAATTTCTGTCTAAATTAGCCTTTCGCCATTTTGAAGATGCTCAAATGCACCTTTAATTAAATCTATTACTTACCATTGGGAAATTTGAATTTATTGATAAGCCAAACAAAAAGGAAGAAACAATGGTTTCTTCGTAGATTTGTTCCATTCCATAATCAACTGTGGCATGCCAATTTGGTTACTTAATTGTGAAACAAAAATATCTTGATTATTTTTGGTTCTTAATCACTCCATCGTGATTCAATAAAATTAGTTGAAGTTAAGGATCTTAATTTTTATTTAAAACACAATAAAAATCATATGTATAGAATAATAGTACAAGAACACAGAAGCAGAGGTTTAAAAATAAATCATCATTGGATTAAAATTAATAACATTAAAAGCGTTAAATCAGTATGAGCTACATACTCTAAAGACAAACGAGACTAAACAATAATACATATTGATTAGCGGATTGCAATAATTTTAGTTAACAGTGATTAATATATATTATTTGATCGGGGATAATATCAATTATTTATTTTAAAAATTTGATAAAATTAATTATTTATGAATAAATTTACTCATAAAGACATGATTTAAACTTTTTATAAAATATCAATTTCTACTTTTTATATTCAAGACAAACTTCAACGCACATATAAGAAAAAAATGGTAAGACTATGCACCTTAGTCCTGATGCTTTTGTGACTGTATTATGTAACTTAGAATGGTGAGATATACTAACGTAGAATCAACATAGACAATACCTTTCAATTCTTTGTTTGTGTAATTTACTCAATTATTTCAATTATCTTTATGTTTACTTCCAAAGTTACTGTTTACTTGTCTTTATGTTTACTTTTAAAATTAAAGGAATAAGTCTATAATGATATGATAATTCCTTGTAGACTCCAACTCAAATTTGATATTAATTCAACTTTAAAATTAAAATTAAAAATATTAAATTTAAATAACAAATTTATTATCTCTATTTGTACTGAGTAATTTATAATAATTTTAAATATAATAATCTTTTAAACATTTCTTGAAGAGTGTTTTAAAATTAATAGATTGAGTTTAACCTGTCAACTCAATTAGTTAATTATTAAATATAATTATCAGCTTAATCAAACAACTAAAACCTTTTGATTAAAAAAAAAAGGCGGCCTAATTTAAGGCGATCGTCTAGTTCACTTCCAAGCCCCGTTGAGGCTTGAGAGAGAGAGAGAGAGAGCGAGGTGCAGTAGACCATAATTGTACACTAATGCCTTGCGTGCAACTCCTCTCGCACGCACGTATCAAAACACTCTTTCGCTCCTGCTCTTTTTCTTTTTTTTTCTATTGATGGATGCCCCCACTTAGACTCACCTTCTTTTACTTTAGAGTACAGTACAGGGACATTTCTGTCAATTTCATTTTGTGTAACCTGAGCCTTCTTAAACCTCCACACTTGATGTTGCATCCTCCTTATGTTTCCTCCTACACTCTGTAGTCTGTACTCTCATTCTCTCTCTACGAGCAAGTAACAGCAGCAGTAGCCATCTTTTCTTCGCCTTTATTAAGATTTCAGTTTCTTACAAGCCACTTTTTTTTCTTCGATCTGGTTTCTTACGAATCCTGTGTTTTAATGTAAGGCTCCTTCCCTTTTTCTACGTTGATTTTTGGTTTGAGGACTTGTTGTGTTCGGACTTTTGGTGCTTGATCGTAGTCTTTGCTAATGGGTCTGTGGATTTTTTATGCTGGATCTCTCTGTTGCTTTGATTGAAGTTTTCATTTTTCAGATTTCTGCCCTTTGCTGGTATTTAGTTATGTTTATCTGAAGGCGTTCGTTCTGTCTCTTGAATCACTTCCTTTATGGCTTTTGCATTACCTGCTGTCTTTTTTTTTTTTTGTTCCTGTTGTGTTTGTTGGAGCTTAATTTGCAAGTTTTGTTTTTTAATGGTGGGTTTTCATCTTCGCACAAGAAAGCTTAACTCCTGTTGTTCCAGAACTTTAAGGTGATTGTTACTCGTAACAGCATGTGGCCTAATTGGGAGCAAGGAGATCGAATTGCTTTATTATTTTTATTTTTGACACATTTCTATCAGTCGAGTAGACTCTTGTCTTCTAACGATTTATTTTCCAAAAAGAGATGCCTGCTTGTTTGGAGAAGATATTTGCAAGTACTTCGTCTTTATGCCTTCTCTCTGTCTCTGCCTGCCAAGTTTATGAATCTTTTTTACTAATATTTGCTGTTTATACATCTGGGGTCCTAGAATCTAGTTACTTCTGCGTTTGAATCACTTCCTTGATTTCGTGTAAGAGATGTGGTTTTGACATTTGAGTTCTTTTTTTGCAGAAATCTAGAATATTTTGATTGGGAGGTCACTGTGGCGTTTCTTTTGGGACGAGAAACAGGATGCTGTGGTTGTTGAGTCTATCTGTTGACGTATATCGCAAAGTCATCTCTCTGAACCTTTATTGCAGAGTGATCCTGTAACTCGTTTGTTTAACGGATCAAAATTTCCATTAGCCTCCCACTTATTCTATCAGTCATTTTCCATGGGATCCACTTTTTTCATCGTCATTCCCTGTTATGTACTCCAGATTAGCTGAACATTGTCCAATCAATCATCTATACGTATTTTGTCTGTTTTCACTGCGGTTGCTCAGCCATTGGACTGATTCATTCGTCCATTTACTGATCTTTCTCATTTCAATCTTTTCAATAACAAGTAAATCTAGCTTTCAGTTGTTCAATTGGCATCGCCTCCACTTGACGAACAGGGAGTGTTATTTTACCATTCCTTGAACGATTGTGGTCTTGGTGTTTTGATACTTTGAGGGGTTGGGTGAGTAGAATGGTGTGCCAAGCAGCGAGCCAAACAAATTTTCGCGCATTGAAACACGAAAATGGAACTGCTGGAAATGCTACCATTATAGTTAGAGTCATAGCATGTTTTCAACCACTTCAGGATTGCCAGGTTAGTGGAGTATAAATCTTATTCCTCAAGCCTACGTTTTTTTGAAGGATAATTACTCTAATACGGTTTGTTTTATCCACTGATGCTTACTTTTCCTGTTGATTTCTTTTGCAGGCTGAATACTTCCGTCATTTGCTTAAACCTGTTACGTAGATTTAATTTCCGTTTTCTGTTTTCAAGTTAAGCTGAAGACTTTTGTTTTTGCCAATATTCCTTTAAAACACATCAAGTGATTGCCGACTCCTACTACTGCTATAAGCCATCTTCTGGTATGTAATACTTATATCTCGCCCTATTGTTTAATATTGAACTGTATATTCTCTTGTTATTGGAGATTTTTACAAATCAGATTTGAACATTTGTTGTTAGGTGATTGCTTTGATCGGATGGGGAAAGACTTTGAGACTTGGCTTCCCCGGCATCAATTTGGTTGGCAATTACCCAGCCTGAATTCCATGGCTGCTCCGATGCAATCGGCGCAGCAAAATACCGTCCCTTGGGTTTTTAATCCTGGCACTGCCATTGTCTCTAACAACCGAATTTTGCCTACATATCCATTCCATGAGCTTCCTCACCCTCATGTTGGTCAAACCAATGAACCTCATCGCTGGTTTTATTGTTTGCCTCGATTCAGACAGGCCTTCACACCTGCTTCAGACAGCTACATGAAGCAGAAAGTACCTACTGCTACATCCGAGAATTGTACGGAGTCCATTACGCCTAAGGCTGAAACTGGATCTGTTCAGAAGAGATTCCTTGTTTTTGATCAGTCAGGTGATCAAACTACTTTGATCTTCAGTTCTGCACTTGGCAATCCTGTCCAGTGCTTCCCTTCCTGGAGTGCAAAGCCAAATGGCCTTTTTAATTTGGGCAAAGAAAACGTGGGGGAGAATGAAACTTTGAGACGTGTTTCAACCTACGAATTGGATGAGAACTATGAAACTGATACGAAAAGCGAGATGCGCGAGGATACAGAAGAGCTGAATGCTTTACTTTACTCGGATGATGATAGTGATGACACGGGGGACGATGAGGTTACCAGTACAGGTCATTCACCTAGTACAATGACAGCTCATTGTAAGCACTGTTGGTACGAGGGAAGCATGGAGGAGGTTGCTAGTTCAGATGGCACAAGTAAAAAGCGAAAACTGTACAACGGACTCAATAGTGATGTGCGATCACTCATGGACACAGCTAGTTCTGTGAGGCGTGTCAGAAGTTCTGAGTTCGAGGACCATGCAGAATCTAGATGTGTTAATGGCAGCAACTCCTCGGCAAGTGAAATGGGTTCAGAGTTTAGCAACAAGAGAACGAGGAAAGAAAGGATTCGAGAGACAGTGAGCATTCTGCAGAGCATAATTCCAGTTGGAAAGGGCAAGGACGCAATAGTGGTTCTCGATGAGGCCATTCATTACTTGAAATTCTTGAAGCATAAGGCCAAAGAACTGGGTCTTGGTTCTACATGAACTGTGATAAACTGTGATTTACTGCTAGACAGCCCCAGATAAATAATTATTTATAAGTCTGATAACTGTGTGAAGAGAATAAACAAGGACCCGAGTCGAGAATGGTTTGGCACAAGATTGAAACTGTCTTCATAAAAAAGAAAAATTGCAGATTGAAAGAGGGCTAGAATAGTCTTTCTTCAATGTCTGAGGTGGTGGAAAAGAGGAAAATGTTTCGGGTTCTTCTGCAAATTGTTCATGGGGTCGGTCTCTAGAAGGAAGAAGAGGGGAGTGAAGCAGGGGGCAGGGCGTATTAATATTATTGGGCAGTAAAGTGGGAGGTGAATCATTAAGCGGATGTGTCTTACGGTTTGGGGATAGTAAGCTCTCTGTTACTCACATTTGAAAACTAATTATGCGCAAGGGGGACCCATCCCCAACCCCAGGAAAGGAGGACTATAGTTGCAGGCTCAGTAATTAGGTGGTGCGGGACCTGACCCCTAACCCAACTAAACCCCCCTCGTGCTTTCTTCTGGCCCTTTTTGTTCTGTTGTGATGCTTATTTTCCCTTCGCGAGGCTTTACCTATGTGTCTGCTGTACGATTGTGGGCCTCTTTTATCTTACAAGTTGCTGCGCTTGATCTTGTAATTTGACCGTTCAAGTCATGTTTGTGGAATGGCTTTTGTTTTTGCCTGGTTTGTATGTAAGATTGGGATTTGCATGTTTGTTGCTTATGTAATTGATTGAATTGGTTGGATGTAATTTGAGGTTTGTGGTTGTCTTCATCCTTGTGTACTCACGTCCCATGCAAATGCTTGTAAAATGAGACAGAGTCTTGAGTTTGGTGTATGTAAGGGCCGATTGGTTTGGTGCATCCCATCCCATCCCATGTCTCTAACGTTGCGTTTGGTAGTTAGAGGTGAAACGGAACAGGACAGAACATAACAAACACTGAAGACAGTGAAGTGTTTGGTTGTGTTGGACATAACAGAAATTTCTGTCTTCGTCTCGAAGATAGAATGTGTTTGGTTGTAGGGGAAAGAACGAATAATAGTGCAAATGACAAATATGTCTTTGGTCTTTAATATGATTTGAAATATGTAATTCATTGATAATTTTATTATGAATAGGTTGTAATAATAATTTGTATTTAATAATAATAATAATAATAATAATAATAATAATAAATACAAATTATATAATAATAATAATAATAATAACATTTATTACTGATAATAATAATAATAATAATAATAATAACAACAACAAAATTAATTTGAATTAATAAATAAGGCAACATGTATAATCATAATTATACATATTAATAATAATTACAAATTATATGATAATGATAATAATAATAATAATAATAATAATAATAATAATAATAATAATAATAATAATAATAATAATAATAATAATAATAAGAACAAGAACAACAAAATTAATTTGAATTAATAAATAAGGCAACATTTATAATCATAATTATACATATTTATAATAATTACAAATTATATGATAATAATAATAATAATAATAATAATAATAATAATAACAAGAACAACAAAATTAATTTGAATTAATAAATAATTATAATTATAATTATAATTATAATAAATTTTAATAATCATAAATACAAATTATATCATAATAATAATAATAATAATAATAATAATAATAATAACATTTATTACCGATAATAATAATAATAATAATAATAATAATAATAATAATAATAATAATAACAACAACAAAATTAATTTGAATTAATAAATAAGGCAACATGTATAATCATAATTATACATATTAATAATAATTACAAATTATATGATAATGATAATAATAATAATAATAATAATAATAATAATAATAATAATAATAATAATAAAATACAAATTATATAATAATAATAATAATAAATTTGAATGAATTGTAATAATAAATTTGAATAATAATAAATATAAATTATATAATAATAATAATAATAATAATAATAATAATAATAATAATAATAACAATAATAAATTTGAATAAATTGCAATAATATATTTGAATAATTATAAATACAAATTATATAATAATAATAATAATAATAATAATACTAATAATAATAAATTTGAATAATAATAAATACAAATTATATAATAATAATAACAATAGTAATAAATTTGAGTAATAATAAATACAAATTATATAATAATAATAATAATAATAATAATAATAATAATAATAATAATAATAATAATAATAATAATAATAATAACAACAACATTTATTACTGATAATAATAATAATAATAATAATAATAATAATAATAATAATAACAAATTTGAAGGTAGGGCGTTATCAAACCTTTTATACCCACCACGTCATTGCGTAGGCAGCGGATCGGAGCGATGGATGTGCTACAACTTGAACACGAGACGTAGGGGCAGCCCAGGCCCATACCTGGACGCTCTGATACCATTTTCGAGGGCGGATCTCTTACTATTAATTGCTCATTTGTATATTGAATTTTTTGATTTATTTGTTGTATTAATGTTACGATTTCTATTTGTGTCTGTATTAAAGCTTCGATTTTTTGTTCTAATAACTCTTGTGTTTGTACAAGTGATTCGATTTGTTGAGTGAGATTAGTTAAAGATGTCATAATTTTTGAATTAAATAAGTAGATAATGTTGAAATTTGATTTTGAATTTCATCTAATTGTCTTGTTTGATTATTAGGCTCTGTTATTCTTATTGGTCTTTCTATATATATAGGTCTTTGATGTCTGGTTGATGCTGATCTAAGAAGAGGAACATTGCTAGATGTTGTTGATTCGGAAAAAGAATGTCGTCTTTCAAGTAGTAGTGGTAAATAAAATGGTTGTTGTATTGCTGGAAGGGGTTGTATTTTAGGTTGAATTTTAATTCCAACTTTAGCTACTTCTTGAAATAATTGATCTAAATAGATTTGTTCTGTGTGTTTAAAATCAATACTATGATGGGAATTTGATAATGCATAACTAATTTGATATGTTAACGAAAAAGGGTAATGTCCTTGAGTCATAAGATTGCTTCGATAAAATTTGTATGCAATAGTGATGGCTTTATCTAATTCGGATGATATTAATGGGATTCCTAATTTTAATCTAGTATTAAATTTAATTTTTCCATATTGTAAATTTCCATTCATCATTCCTAATACTTGATCATTGAGATTGTTCATTCGTTCATCTAATATTGCCATTCTTATGGGAGTATCAATTCCTTCTTGAAAGGTGGATTTTAATAATATTTGTATAGTGAATAAATGAATATAGCCAATTTTCTTACGTTTAGATTACGGTAATAATTGTAATTGTCGGTTAATTTGTTCGGATCAATTAAACTAATTCAGTAATTTCCATGACATTGGTCAATTCTAATAGGTATTTCTTGAATGATTTTTCCAAAATAGATAAGATTTTGTCTATTAAAATTTGTTTTATTGTTGATTTATGAATATCTTGTCCTTTCTTTAAATCTAATTGCGCTTTAGCGATTTGTTTTTGTTTATCCTGATTTATTAAAGTGGAAACTTTAAAAGTTCCTAATGATTCTGTTAATTCTAAATTGTCTACATCTAATACTGTGGAGGAAACAGTTGATGAAGTCATAATGTATTTGAATGATAACAGTGATGGTCAGATTGAATTTGTTCTAATTGTTGTAAATGAGTTCTATATTGTTGAAGTAATCTTTGTACTATAGATAAATGTTCTATGTAAGGTAGTCGACCGAGACGATTGACACCTACAAAGATGAGATAGTTTATTCGGTCTTCATTATAGTGAATATGATCTTGATATTTGTTAATAGCTTGTTGTGTATATTCTATTTGTTCTTGTAAATCTAAACAAATGGGACAATTCATTTAGTCTAAATCGTAGTTAATGTCGTCATCGACACATTCATAATCAGTACTTGTGATTTCTATATCTTTGAGTTCGTCATCGGAAGGAAATAATTGAGATAATGATTCTGAATAATTTTGTTGTCTGCTTGCTAATCGAGTTAATCTAACTCGATCTTGTTGTGCTAGTCTAGTGATTTCGTTTTCTGATTCTTCTGATTCAGTCGTCAGACTCAATATGAGGGGAGAAATCAAAAATAATATCATTATTTTCATCAAATTGTACTATATATCCGACATTAGTATTTAATCGAAACATAGTTCGATATAGATAATCGAGAGTAATATTAATATAATATGGACTAATATCAAAATAAAAGAGTATAATTTCGAAGGTATAAATAACATGCTTGCAATTAAAAGAATAATAATGGTTGTATTTGAAGTAAAGCACGGGCATGAATATGCAAATAATGAACAATTGTATATAAGCAATAATTAAAGAAATATGATAATTTAATGATTCTAATGTCATGTTAATCAATGAGTAATGACATATCTTGTTGTAATTCTTGTCGATCCGCTTTTACCGAATTATAAATATATAAAGTTTGATCTAATAAAATTTAAGCATTTATAAAAGTTGAGAACATTGATTTTCTTGTGCTAATTGTATATGATCTTTGTATAATTGAATAAACTTCTTTTGTTCGTGTTCAATTTCATAATAAAACTGAATTCTTTTCTTAAGAGAGCGGTGGTAGTCAAAATAAGCCATTTATTTATTTAAATTAAATAATAAGAACAGATAATTTTGAGACAAAATAGTTGCGTGATATAGTACATTCATTAATACAGTAGTCTAAAACCGAATTAATTAATTTGATTCGCTCATCATTCTTTATTCTTTGTTTGGATGATTTCTTGAGCTTCTTCATAAAGTGGATGAGTGATAGGTTTCTAAAGATTTGGATCTTGACAAATATCATGTGCTTTTTTATTGCGTGCAATAGTTTTAATCTTAAGTTCTTCATACTGCTCTTTTTGAGTTTCTAAAGCTCTTATACGTTGCTTGAGTGCTCGCTTGATATGAAAATAGGCCATGCTGGAAATATTTAAAAATGAGTAAGTCGTGAAAATATCTTAAAAATGATAATAATAGCTTGTATAATCTTAAGAATGCCAATGATAGTGTAACATATTAATGCATGAATTATGGCGATAATGAGATAAAATAATACGATAATAATTTGATCAAAGATAATCATAATAATGCGAGAAATATTTGAATAAGAAGATAGAGAATCAAGAAGATGATAATAATACTTATAATAATAATGTGACAAAAAGAAATCATAACTCTAACCTGATTCGTTTGGAAACTCGCTTGAACGTCAATCTTAGACTTAATGCGAAGAGAGAAGTCAGAAAGGGTAGTTATGGAATTCTTGATGTGTCTTAGACAGACACCCAAGCCTCTTATTTATATTTGAGAAAGGGAATCTAAGGTACAGACATGATAAGACGAAAAGAAAAATAAAAGGACGAACTAAGACATAAAGAAAAAGTAAAGGAAAAGAAAAGTAAAGTAAGATTCTAAATTGACATTTTACAAGACATAAAGAAAAGATTCAAAAATAAAAGAAATGACACGTATGTACAATGGGACGGTCTTTAACTAAAGACCTACATCAGAATTGCTTTAGTGCTTTTGTCCGTTATCCACCGACGAATTATTCCTCAATGATGACAAGCTCGTCATCAGTGGTACTGTGAGCATCTAGTGCTTTGGATGATGTGGGACAATTCCTACAACGATGAGTAGGATATTCCTGAATTTGCTTACAGATAGCTTCTTTCCATGCTTGGCTGAGTTCTTGAAAACAATCTGAAAGATCGTCAAATGGTGCTTTGAACCTTTGTAATACTTGCATCTCATTGGTCAGTATTGGGTTTTTATAGGTGGAGGTCAATAAAATGTAATTGCCTCGGTAATTTATCTTGATCGTTGATTCTGGATTGATCTTAATGCATTGATGATAGATTCCTTCGAGACAGTTCAAATTGAACTTGTTAACTAAGTCCCAATTGAACTCGTATTGTGGTGCTCTATTGGAGGATATTGAAGATTGCTTACTCCGATTTGAAGGAAAGCAATCCTTGGTGCTTTAATTGCTGCCTGGACGGCATTTTCTGCTTCTGCTGCTTCGAATATAGGATAACTGCTGTAGACTTTAATATATAATTCGCGTTCTTTAGCGAATCGATCCTTATATTGCTTGATGGCATTGACTAATCCGGATGGAAAGTCTGCTAGGAGTTTTAAATCTTGTAGATAGATGGTATCTGCTAATCCACTTTGAAATAGTAGATAGGTAGTTAATGGGTTAGCTCCGGGGAAGATGACTGCTTTTGGTCCATATCGGCCTCTATTCTGTGGATAGTATTGAAACTGCTTCATTTCATCAGTCCATTGGTTCAATGCTTGAAAGCAATCAATGAACATTTCTGATGTTAGTACTTTCGATTCTTCATGAAGCGCTTTTGTTGGAACTGAATGGATTCGTTCCATGTCTATGGATTTTCCCAAAGTAATCAGCTTTGAGACTGGTGTTGCTGGTGCTTGAAGAACTGCTTTGTATTGTGGTCGGAGTGATGGATGCTGAAACTCTTGATAAGATTTTTCAGCTTCTGCTTTGGTGGAGAAACTCTTATGAATAATGCTGCTTTTGCCAGTAATATGAATGGCTGCTTTATGCCATTGGTCATAAATACCTGCAAAAGGTCCATTATAAATAACATAATGCTTTGATTCTTGTTGGTCCATAACTTTTTGTGGTACTGATGCTATAGTGAGAGAGGGTTTCACTGTAAGTGAAACTGATGCTTTTGGTATTGCAGATAATTGAGTCTCTGGGACTATGGATGGTGTTTGTGGTTCTTTGGCTAGGACTGGTAATTGAGGGCGAATTTCTGGTAATGGTTTGGTGCTAGGAGCTGGTTTTGTAGTAACTTGTTCCTTAGGTTTAAACATAAGGAGGGTTTGCTTGAGTCTTTCTAGGTCTTTTGTAATGGCTTCTGTCTGAACTTGAATGTTCATGCTTTGTATTTGTAATTCCGTTAACTCGGCTTCTTTTAATGCAATGGTAGTTTCAAGTTGTGCTATTAGTCCTTCCATTCTCTGGTTAATATATCTGCAAGAAAATTATTAGCGGATTTAATATAATGAATTTGAAAATGATACTGACCTAATTCGAGCTGCCATCGAATGAGTCGACCTTGATTATAATTAGTGCTTGTAGTAATTTGGTACTTAGTGAATCCACATAAATCGAGAATCGATGATGAATGGTGAATGTCACTGGTAGTAAATCAATGCGCCATTTTCTCAATGTCTTGAGACAGGCTAGTGCTTCTTTTTCATGAATGGGATAATTTAATTCCGTGGAATTAAATGTTCCATTTATGTACTTGCAAAGATAGTACTTTTTGTGTTTAGGGGGTTTTGCCAAAAGGCATCCGGCCCATGTATCATTGCTTATGTCCAGTTGGACTAGTAATTCATCTTCTTTTTGATAATTGTAGAGTTTAGGAAGATCCTTACATAGAGTTTTTAATCTTTGCACTGCTTCCGTATCTGCTGTAGTCCACTGCCATTGTTGTATTGTACTGCATTTCTTTTGTAATAGCCTGCGTTCTTTTGCTAAATTCTTTAAAAAACCTTGATCTGAGATATAATTTAATAATCCTAAAAATTGTTGAACGTGTCGTCTATTAGACAACTGATTAGGAAATTCTTGTAATTTTTGTAGAATATTGGGTTGTAATTGTAAATAACCTAGATGATTAAATTGGATTCCTAAATATTCAATAGTTTGTTGAGCAATTTTGCTTTTCTTTTACTTAATATTAAACCTTTGTCTTTACAACGTTGTAATACAATTTTAACTTTCTTTAAACGATCTAATTTATCCTTATTAGAATAAATAATAATATCATCTATATAGACAAAAGAAAATTCTTCTAATCCTTGTAGATTATTATCCATAAATCTTTGATAAATACTAGGGGCTTGTTTTAACCCAAAAGGTAAAACATTCCATTGATAATGCTTCTGTGGAGGACAAGTAAATGCTGTTAATGCTTTACTATTTTCATGAAGTCTTAATTGCCAATATCCAGATTTGGCATCTAATGTTGTAAACCAAATATGACCTTTTAATTTATTAATAATATAATCTTTTCTTGGTAATTTATAAGCATCTCCTACAGTTGCTTCATTTAATTTTCGATAATTTATAACCATTCTTCTTTTTCCTCGTTTCTTTTCGGCTGAGTTGTTAACATAAAAAGCTGGTGCTGAATGTTTACTTGTGCTTGGTGTAATTAATCCTTTATGTAATAATTCACTACATTCTGTGGTAAATTCCTTGACATCTAAAGGAGTGTAAGGAATATTATTTTTAATATTGATTTCTTGAAGAGGATCTTTTAATTTGATTTCAATAAGTTCTGTATTGTGATTTTTTGTTGGATCTAAAGGGTTTTCACTACATACTTGGTCTAAGAGTATCAACTTCTAGTTGTATATTTGTATTATTTAGTAAATAAAATGTAATATATTAAGCTTGTTGTTCACTTCCTTCATTGTTGATAATAAGAAGTATGATAAATAGGGATTCGTAAAATAATAGACATCGATTGAGTTCCTTTATATATGGTGCTCGAGAGTAATATAATGTAGATATTGACAAAATGGGTTATATAATTTAAGAAAATTATTTCCAAGAATTAATGGTAATCCGATTCTTTTGATAGATTGAAGGTATTATAAAAGTGTAATTTTCAATAACAATTGTATTATAATAACTTACATACCGATAAATTAAAACTTCCATCGGCTATTTTTACTTGTAATGGTTTATGTAATTTTTCCATTTTAAAGCTAATTGTTTTGATGCTATACAAATAGTAGCTCCTGTATCAATATATGCATGTACTTTAGTTTTCGTAGTCTGAATTAGTACTTGAATGAATGTCGAGTTGGAATTCGGAGTTGGATTCTGAGATGGATGATTCATATGATTCTGTTTCATAAATATAAAGGGAAGTTTCAGTATTGTAATCTGATTCAATTGGTTCTAATTGATGTTCTAAAGCTGAATATAAAATTTGTACTTTGTGATTGTATTGTTTATCTTTTTTTTAGGACATTCATTTGCATAATGTCCGTCTTCTTTACATATCCAACATTTACAATCTTTTTTCTTTTTTGGACAATATTGTTGTTTTTGCTTATATTTGGGATTGTATTTGTATCTCCTAAAATATTTTGGGTAGGTTTTTGGGTGATATCTTCGTGGTTTATAACGTCTCCATTTGTATTTTTTGGAATAATGTTTTCTATAGTTTTTTGGATGATAATGAAAGATTTTCTTCTTTTTCTTCTTATAATGAGAATAATTTCGTTCACATCCATATTGTTGGGGTACTTCTGCATTTTGATCACAACATAATGTTAAATGTTTATGTTTTAGTGTTTGTTTTAATTTTGCTTCTAAACAAAAATCAACTAATAAATCTCTAGTGACTAATATTGCTCCTCCTAAGTTATGTGC